>OX123185.2:106972180-107562684 GCA_944739405.2 Euclidia mi | reverse complement strand
TGCACACAATAGATCTGAATTTGCAGGATTCTATTTATCGGTTATTTTATTCACTATTTGTGAGTAAGTATTTACACGTTTTCAGTTGATATGTGATGTAGCGTCTGCCTTTTTAAGCGAAATGTCTGGAAAAACAATCGAAGTGAAAAGAAACAGAATACCTAAGGATTACGTATACCCGTATATAAGATCTGTATTTTGTAAAATTCATGTTTTTACCTTACTAAGCCGTATTTCTCATGTTTTTATATCACACGCATCTTATTTTATATTCATAGGTCTCAATTCTTCGTTGCCTCTACTGGAACTTCAAGGGAGTTAATTTATAAAAAAAATACTTAATAACTTTATTCAACACGCAATAATGCATATATATATATGGTATTGTGCCGCTGCCTTGGAAAACCCCTAAATTATTGTTTTCATCAAATCAATTCACGTCTGGAGTGTATTCGTCACTATTGTGATATATAAAATAGTTCAGCTTAATAGAGAGCTCGTCAATTCGTAACTATTGCTGACATTGTGATATTAAATTTTGATTTGATTCTAAAATGGAGGTTATTTATGTCGACACGTTTTTAAACAAAAGTTTATTTTATCATATTTTGACTAACAACCTTAGATAGCCTTGAGATGAAACCCATTTTATTTTAAGATCCAACTGCATCAATTTTAATAACATTACTATTTATTTTCACCATCGACCGTCGCATATTGTTGCTGACATTAATGAACCTGAAAATTTGATTTATTTTCTTGAACTTTCCATGTTTTGGTGCCTTTATTGCGAATATTTCTATGTATGATCATTACCCCAAAGATGAATGTGATTTTGTTCCTAATTTTACACCAAAACTGTTAGGTACATGGGTCAAACTACAAAAAAAACGAAATAATATTTTACAATCGGTGAGTTGTGATTAACTTAATCTCTGACTTCTTAAGCGTTGCGGAGTGCGATGACCCGTTGTTTATCCCCGTAGACCCGCACCATAAACCTTTGATTGTGGAGGTAGGTTTTGTAGAAATTCATCGGTTTGCAGACAAAATAACTTCAAAATATCTTGTCTCTTAATAAAACAGACTGACATTTATTGTTATGCACTGAGCCGTTGGAACAGTCAGTTAAACATTTTTACGACAGATTATATTCTCTCAGAGATAAATTTATACCTATGAAATCTATCAGGCAAACTTCTCATCCGCGTTGGTATAGTTCAGGCCTTATAAAAGTGGTAAAAAAAATGTCAAAGTACCACCGGAGGTTTAAATTGTATGGTAACATGAGTGACTATCTAACGGTATCTTCATTACGCCGGCGAGCTGTGGACTTAGAACAAACTTGTTTTGACGAATACATTACTAACGTAGAATATACAAACCTAAATAACCCGAGGGCCTTATGGTCTTTTATTAAAAGTAGAAAAAATACCTCCTCACTGCCTAGTACACTGTACTATTACTATATAATAAGAATGTATCAGCTAATATGGGTAAAGAAATTAGTAATTAATTCGCAATATATTTTAGATCAACTTTTCAGGAGCCAGAAGTAGACAATATGCCTTGTCTACTTGAGTATAGTACTTTAAATGGTAACAGCAGAAGCACAAATTACATCAGTACAATACATTTTTCTCCTGGAAAGGTTATGAAATATTTAAAAGGTTTGGATCTTACTAAATCTGGTGGGGCAGATTACATCCCTCCATTATTTATAACAAGTTTAGTCGATAGTTTGGTTTTACCGCTCTGCATACTTTTTATAATAGGTCGGTAACAGAAGGTTTAGTTCCATTAAAATGAAAATCGGCGTTCATTACACCAGTATTTAAAAAAGGTGATAAATCTAATGTAGAGAATTATCGTCCAATCTCAAAGTTATGTTTGTTTTCTAAAGTACTAGAACGTATTATTTATATTATCATTTGGTGCTGAGCAACATGGGTTCTTATGCGGCCGATCCACTACATCAAATCTAATCCTATCTCATGATTTTATATCTAAAGGTTAGTTAGGTAGATTGTGTGTGTAGTGATCTATACAGATTAACAAAAATGTTTTGACCGAATTGACCACAAAATACTGTTACAGTTTTTTTTTGCTGCCGGCATACATGGTAATTTGTACCACTGGTTCAGCTCGTACATTGAAAATCGCTCTCAATTCTCAATTCTCGGTTGGTGTTCAATCCCATCTGGAATTCCTCAAGGTTCGCTTTTGACCCCACTATTGTTTACTCTATTCACTGGAGATATAAATTCTTGTTTCCTAAATTCTTATATACTTCTATGTATACGCGGATGACATGAACATTCACAAAATTATTAACGATGCATCGGATGTAGGGAAACTCCAAAACGACCTTGATAAATTTGTAGCATACTGCACAGTTGCACACTTAACAAACTACATTTAAATATCGCAAAGTGTTGTTACATAACATTAAGTCGTCAAAAACTTACCATAGGATCGGGTTACAAACTTCATGATAAGTTTATTAGGAAAGTTGACTACGTTAAAGACCTTGGTGTTATCATGGACTCAAAGCTTTTATTCGATATGCACATCAATCACATTACGAACACGGCGTCGAAGGCACTTGGTTTTGTGATAAGAATGTCTTCATGTTTTCGGTCTCTTAAGACAGTAAACGTTTTGTACTGTGCCTATGTACGTACGTAGCAATCTAGCATATGCGTCACAGGTATGGAACCCTCAATACCAGGTATATATATCATGCATTGAAGGTGTATAAAGAAAGTTTTTGCGATACTTAGATTTTAAAGCGAATCAATATTCTATTGACTATGACGAGCGTTGTAAACGGTATCATATTTTACTTCTCGAACTCAGAAGAACCATTATAAACATAGCCAATGACACGATTGATTGCCTTGAGTTGATGGGTAACATCAAGCTTGGAATGAATCAATTAGTTTTTCGACAACGTCCGATCTTACACGTTCCCTTTGCTACAACGAAATACAGACGGAACTCTTTTCTTTTACGTTGCGCCGAATCATTTAATCAAATGTCACGGAAATTATATTTGGATATATTCTGCACTAACTTGACCAAAAAAAAAAAAACCTATAAATTGTGACTTCTTTAGCAGCGATCGGCATATATAGCCTAGATTGCAGTTTTTTTCCTGTGCACCTTTTCATTATTATTTTCTTGACTTTTTTTGTTATAATAATATATAATTATACTAACTTGTGTATTATGAATCTCATTTTTAGTTACTTTTTTATGGCGGAACATGGCTGCAACATTGTATTTATTGTATGATTGAACAAGTAGGTATACTTACAACAGTAACTGATGTAATTAATCTTTGTTACATTGCATTTATATGTGGTAGCTTGTAATTAGCAACTTCTTTTTTATTTAATTAAATGTGTTGTTATTAGTCTGTAAGCTTTCCTAAATAAATAAATAAATAAATATACGGACGTTATAATGTCTTAGAAGTTTCAAAATATTCATTTGACGTCCAAGATGTCAAATGATTAAAAGTTTGTAACTTTTACGATATTGCCACGTCCGTATACTCGTATGTATCTAAATACCTGTAAAACTTGCAAATGATTACAGATATGGACGTTTGAGGCTAAGCGTATGCTTTTACGTAGATATGCGTATGACTTTGTAACTCAGTGCAGTTGATGCAGATACAGGTAGTCAGCTTCTGCCAGAGCAGAACAGACGCATGTCCACATTGAACCTGAGCCGCAGCATACGCAGCTGTCAGTATGTTCAGGTATTAAATAATCGGATCTACCCTGCGTGGCGTCACCCGAGTCTCAGCATACGCTTAGCCACAATAAAATTTCGTTACAAGTTTGACACTATGTATCATTTGACGTCCAGGGTGTTAAATGAAAAAGGGTTGTATTTAACTGTTAGTCAAAAATACTAATTTTCCACCAAAAATACTAATTGCACCACTAAGCTAAGTTGACGGAGCCCTGCTGCTTCGCAGGGCTCCTATTTTTGGGAGCAGGGTCACAAGAGAACCTAACATAACCTATTAAGTTTTCTGAGTGGATAAGTTTCCCGAGCGGACGAAACGTTTCATATCAAATGATATTTTGTAAAAAGATCATCATATTTGGTGTACAAATAGTATTTTAGTGTGCAAGTCAGTATTTTAGTGAAATAATAAAGTTTTTTTGCGTAACTCACTTTAGTGTGTTACATAACATTTATGATACGCTGTTAAAAATATCCCAATGAAAAATAGTTTGAAAATTTACGATATTGTAACGTCCGTATACTCGTAGTATACGACTACGAGTATACGACTTCAAGTATACAGTCGTATACTAGTATACGAACATAATATAAAACTTCAAGTAAACGAACGTTACAATATCGTAAATTTTCATGATTTTAATTTTGTATGTCTAAATACGTTTATAAAAATGTTGTTGGTTTATGATGCTTAATTATACATACATACATAGACTCACGCCTGTTTCCCCGAAGGGGTAGGCAGAGGCATATTAAACGCCCACTTTTCGCCAGTGTTTTGATCCCACGTAATAGGTAGCGAGCCTATTGCCGCTTATCGGGATATTTTGTTTGCCAGAGCCTCGTCCGTTGATCGGCAGGTGCACCACTTGCAGGTGAGGTTGGCTTGGGCCCTAAGATCTTGGTGGGAACCCTATGCACCCCTTAATTAAGCGATGCTTAATTAGGGTACTGCTAACCTAATGAGAGCCACCGTTTTCATGCTCTCCACGTAAAATGGTGTAATAATAATAACAGCTTTCAAACATCACCTTCATCGAGTAATATAAACAAAAAATGTATTACAAGATGAAAAGAAACCTTACAACCGCAGGGCAGCTTTGTGGCGAGCTGAATGTGTGTGGCGACACTGCGGTCCCGAATGCTTTGAGAGAGTCGGTCAGGGCCTCGTCTCCAGCTTGCCTTTACTGGCTGGTCGGAGTGGATCCGCAAGAGCTACCAGCTCGGGGGTGGAAGTGTCATTCTCAAGGGCGTAACTACGGGGAAACCCGCTCCGAGCCTCCGTTGTCACGAGACCCGCGATGGTGAAACCGGTGCCGCACCGCTTATCACCCCTAGCCACTCGCACCGGTGTTTCCCTCTGGCTGCCTCTATGGCAGAGTTTGTTTGCTTTGGGCGGCTGTTAAGAGAGGGCCCATCCAGTGAGTTGGCGAGTCACCACCCGCCATCCGGACGGATACTATTAGAGTATTACTGGCAGGTGCCATTTTTCATCCATAAAAATTACAAGTCCATCAAACACCCAATCCCATAAACCAATTAAATAAGGCTCCACATATTACAATAGTCTTACATATGCTGCGGCTAGTCCATAGCTGTTCTCAGTAGTGCAGTTGTGGAGGCTCCGCTGCATGTGTCCCATCCCATTTTAGATTAAAGCTCTCTACGGGCCTCTGCGCGTTGGATCCATATCCCCGTGTAAGCCTCCCAAAGGTCCGGTTATTCTTTTAACACTAAATGTTAGAAGAATAGCCGTGTAACAGAGACACTTACGAATAATAATAATAATTCATTTATTCGCAAGAAAATGGTACATTAACAGGTGTTTATAAATGGTTGGTTACAGCATATTCTGCCCCTTGGGGCGTGCGAATTGAGTGCAGTAAACGGGTACTACATGGGAATATAAAGAACAAATATATTAGAAACATAACAATGAGTGGCACATGAAACAAAATAACAATTTACTAATATGCTTCGGTGATAATATTAGTTGCCTAGGGCCTTATCTTCAAGATATTCCTTGACACTATTATAAGTTTTATTTAATAGTATATTAAAAAGTTGTTTTTTAAATTGGGATATAGGTAACATTTTGATACTTAGCGGAATATGGTTATATATTTTAATTGCCATACAGTATGCATTTCTTCTAAATAATTCCAATTTAATAGATGGCAGTTATGTATCATCAAATTTTAAAAACTATTCAGCATGATGTTTTACTAGTAAACCTATTTCTAATATGTATAAGCATGGAACAGGTAAAATCTTGTGTTTTTTAAATAGAGGTTTACAGCTTGTCAGTGTATCGACTCCACATACTGCTCGAATACACTTCTTTTGGGTTATAAGAACTCTTTCAACTTCAACCGAGTTACCCCATACAACAATGCCGTATCTGAGCAGGGAGGATACGTAAGCATGGTATGCAGATAGTGCAGCATTAATGTTTACTGTCAGTCTAACTTTTTTTAAACATTTATAAATCGATCTATTTTATTGACTAGTTTTTCTAAATGAGGTTTCCAATTACAATATTTATCGACCCTGATACCTAAAAATACGCAATTATCAACAATGATTCGTGTCATTATGATTTAATTTAGATTTGTTGCATATGTTTGGAACTGAATAATATTTGTTTTTGTCATGTTTATCTTAAGGTTGTTTTAATTAAGCCAGCTTATGGCATTATTGAGTGTTGCTTTTATATTTATTTCTAGATTAAGTTTATGTTTATCTTTAATTATTATTGTTGTATCATCAGCAAATAGTATAATTTCCTGGTAGATTGCATCCGGGAAATCGTTAATGTATAACAGAAACAAAAGAGGGGCTAAAATACTCCCTTAGGGCGTACCATAATTGTTTATTTTGTACATCGATCTGTATTGCTTTTATTTATTTTTATAAGTTCTGTTTAATTCGACATATTGTATTCGATTTTCTAGATAACTCTCAATCCAGTTATAAATATTTCCACGTAACCAATAATTTGAGAGCTTTGAGAGCAGTTTTTGGTGACAGACGAAGTCAACAGCTTTTGTCATGTCTAGAAACAGACATGCGACTATAGATTTATTATTTAAGGCGTCTGTAATATGCTTTATTAAAGAAAAACATGCCAATGCAGTGGAGCTTTGTTTCCGAAAACCGAACGGTTTTTTATTTAAGATATTACAAGAAGTTAGAAATGTATCTATTTTGATGTACATAACTTTCTCGAATATTTTTGATAGTATAGGTATGAGTGTAATTGGTCTGTAATTATTGATGTTAGTTTTGGCTCCTTTTTTGTGCATTGGCTTAACAATTGACAGTTAAAGACGATCAGGGAATTTACCTCCTACGAGTGACAGGTTAATGATATAGGTTAATGGTGCTACTAAAGAGTGTGCGCAGGTTTTTAATACCTTTGTACTTATATCATCATAGCCAGTAGAATGAGTATTTTTTAAGGAGTTTATTATCTTTAATGTGTCAGAGTTGTCTGGTGTGAGAAATAAGGGTCTTAGTATTTTGAGATATTTTGGTGATATGGTTAGGTGAGCCTGTATCTTCGTATTTTTTAACATTGCTGCACAGTGATACATAGTAATTGTTAAATAAATTACAAATTTTAATAGGCTTGGTGTAGATCTTTTTGTTAAATTCTATTGATTCTATGTGTGCGCTAGTTATTGCTCTATTATTGTTTTCTTTAATAATTTTCCATGCAGCTGAGCAGGCATTTTTTGCGTTTTAATGAAGTTTAGATTGTTTATTTGTTGCGCTTTGTTGATACATTGTTTTAATATTGTTATATAATTGTTATACCTTGTCTTATTCTGTCTTTTATTGTGTCTATCAAGATGATATTTCAAGTATAGCATTCTTTTTCTTATACAACATCGTTTTATATTTTTAGTTAGTTTTCTATTTTTTACGTGTTTGACTACACTTACACTTTTTATGGTTATTTTAGGGAAACATAAAGTATAAAACATGGTGATAGTGTCATGGAAGGTGTTAAATGCTTCATTTGTACTTTGTTGTTCGTATACCTCAGTGAAGTGCAAATTATTAATGCAGTTTTTGAATTTGACCATGTTTTCCTGGCTAAGATCTCTAATGGTTTTGTATTGATAGTTATAAGATTTGTTATTTACACTGTAGGTCTCATTGTTGATAGTCAACGATTGGGCAGTTTCATGGTCAGATAATGCTAGGTAATGAATATTAGATTTACCTTCCTGAACGTTACTTACAATTTGATCTAAACAAGATGATTTTCGCGTCGGTAATGTTATGTGGCTTTTTAAGTTATTGTTTTAAGTATGGATTGTAATTCACTGGATACTTTTTACCTACTTTAATGTATCAATGTTCCAATCTACACAGATAATAACGTTGTATTAGACTTCTTGCATAACTTATCAGTGAGTTTTTCAAATTTATTTAAGAATATACTTGTGCTGGATGAGGGTGTTCTGTAAATGCATACTATTACAAGATTAAAAGTAGTAATTTCTTTAGCACTACATTCAAAATGAAGGGGGAATAAAGGTGGTAAGTTGCTAATATGTTTGTATGCCAGGTCATGCTTTATTAGTATGCATGAGCCTTCTCTGCGTTGGTTAGGGCGTGAGAAAAACAAAGCTAATTTGTAATTGCCTATTCTAAGGTTGGGTTCAGATCCTTGTTTTAAAAAGGTTTCTGTTAAGCAGATAATGTCAATATTACCTATATTATTCGATAAATCATTTATGGCTACCTCAATAAGCTCTTGTATATTTATTACGCCTGCTATATTTTGGTGTATTATTGTAGTAGTTCTTGGCTTAATTTTATCTGCGAAAACAAATAGTATTTTGGGCCTTTTTTGGTGGTTGTATAGTTGTAAAATAATCAGTTATTTTAGTTTGTTTAGTTTTTGTATTAGCTGGTACATTTGTTTGTGTACAGTGTAGTGGTAAGAGAGAGTATACTCTACTTCCATTTTTGTGGATCATGTAAAATCTTATCTTGGTATATTTAATTGTGTTAATTCATATTTTTTTTTTTAAATTTATTCTTTATGCACAAACATAGTACACAGGTGGACTTAATGCCTAGTGGCATTTTCTGCCAGTCAACCTTTTGGTGTTGCAGAGATAGATGAGGTAGATACATTAGCCATGTGGTGAAAATAGGATATCTATTAAATACATATTAATAATTTAGATACATATTATTAACCATAAATATACTATAGATATATATAATTATTCATAGATATGATACATAAATATAATATATAAATATATTACATGTCGCGGGTGATGATGCGAGCATTTGGAATCCGTAGCGACCTCGTTAGTGAACAGAGCCTATGACCTCTGTGACCCTGAACACTTAAACAGTGAATTGTCACATGTTCAGAAGGTACTAAGGCGCAACGGATACAAAAAGGAGATACCCCGTCGGAAGAGGAAGGACCGCAAACCTGAAGTAAGCAGAGTGCCGGCTTACATGCCTTATATCAAGGGAGTGACGGACAAAGTTGGAACAGTACTACAGAAATACTCCATCAAGACTGTATATAGTCCCCTCTCCAAGGTAGCACACAATCTGCGTACCCCAAAGGACGTAATTCCTCTACAAACACCAGGCGTCTACAAGGTCGATTGCAGTTGTGGTAGTTCCTATATCGGACAGACCAAACGAACGATCGCTGAAAGGGTCAAAGAACATATCACAGCTGTCAAAAATCGACAAATTAATTAATCTGCCATAGCTGAGCATTTGCTGGAATCTGGACCAAACCACTGGATAGAATTACATCAACCACAAGTATTATCCACCGATCGCCACTATTACTCCAGGATAGTACGTGAAGCCGTGAAGCGGTTGAAATCAAAAAACATAGAAATTTCAACCGGGAGGACGGATACAGACTATCGACCACTTGGAACCCAGTTATCAACAAATGCAAACAACGCCGCAGTAACACAACTCATCAGTGTGTAGACGTCATAAGTGTAGTGTGTCGAGGTACCGACAGTGCGGATAGAACTAAAAATATCAAAAATACAAAACAAGTGAGGGTAGCTGCCGAAACCCGCGCTTCACAAGGACGGCGCTGAGCTGACATCAGTCCCTCCGCGACCACAACTGTTGCAAGCCGGTAGAAACGTAGGAGAATAACAGAGGTATGTATGCCTTGAAATAAATAAATTATCGCGACTAAGACCCGCTAAATAATATTGTATGATGTATACAAATCGCGAAAGTTTAAAATCGGTCATGATATATGTCCCTAATTTTACACCATAACAAAATGTCAAATGCGTCTAATTACAAAAAAACAACCTAAATGTTATTTTTCAATCGGCGCAGTGATTTAATTTGTGTTAGATTTTATTTTTTGTTTATTGTTTAGCAGGGTATTTATACAAATCACTTGTGCGAATCACAGTTATTTAGACATATATGTACTAATACGGACGTTATAATGTCGTAAAAGTTTCACAATATCTGTCATTTGACGTCCAAGACGTCAAAAGATTAATAGTTTAAAACTTTTACAATATTGCCACGTCCGTATACCCGTATTTATCTAAATACCTGTAAAACTTGCAAATGATTACATATATGGACGTTTGAGGCTAAGCGTATGCTTTTACGTAGATATGCGTATGACTTTGTAACTCAGTGCAGTTGATGCAGACACAGGTAGTCAGCTTCTGCCAGAGCAGAACCTGAGCCGCAGCATATGCAGCTGTCAGTATGTTCCGGTATTAAATAATCGTTGCGTCACCCAAATCTCAGCATACGCTTAGCCACAATTTCGTTACAAGTTTGATACTATCTATCATTTGACGTCCAGGATGTTAAATGACAAATAGTTTGAAAATTTACGATATTGTAACGTCCGTATACTACGAGTATACGGACGTTACAATATCGTAAATTTTCACGATTTTAATTTCGTATATCTAAATAGGTATATAAAAATATTGTGAGTGTAAGATGCTTATTTAGGGTTCTGCTAACCTAAAAAGAGCCACCATTTTTATGCTCACCACGTAAAATCGTGTAAAATCTTATCTTGGTATATTTCATTGTGTTAGTTAATATTGCGAACTTTAATATTATACGGATGTCAGATAATGGAAATATAATTTAATCGTGGGATATTCGGCGTCCGTTTATAATTTGAATCAAATTCGATTACTGACGTCTGTATATCCGTTTTATAAACGTAGGTTGGTAAAGCTCACTGTGTTCGACTTGAGTTTATTTGAGATAATTTACTTATCAGCACTTAACTATCATACCTACCTTATTAAAATTATTCCTAAATAATAATAATTTGAAATTAGAAGTAAGTAGATACCTTCAATTTAAGCGACTGTTACTTGTGACTGTGATTTATATCCCTAATTTTACACCAAAACGAAATGTCAAATGCGCCTTATTACCAAAAAAATCTAAATGTTATTTTTCAATCGGCGCTGCGATTTAATTTGTGTTATATTTTATTTTTCGTTAATTGTTTAAGAGGGTTTAAACTAAGCACTTGTGCGATTCACAGTTATTTAGACACATATTTACTTATACGTACGTTATAATGTCGTAAAAGTTTCACATAATCTGTCATTTGACGTCCAAGATGTCAAATGATTAATAGTTTGAAACTTTTACGATATTGCCACGTCCGTAAACTCGTATTTATCTTAATACCTGTAAAACTTGCAAATGTTTACATATATGAACGTTTGAGGCTAAGCGTATGCTTTTGCGTAGATATACTACGAGTATACGGATGTTACAATATCGTGAATTTTCATGATTTTAATTTCGTATATCTATATACGTATATAAAAAATGTTGTAAGTTTATGATGCTTAATTAGGGTACTGCTAACTTAATGAGAGCCACCGTTTTCATGTTCACCACGTAAAATCGTGTAAATCTTATCTTGGTATATTTCATTGTGTTAGTTAATATTGTAAACTTTAATATTATACGGATGTCAGGTAATTGAAATATATTTAAATCATGGGATTTTCAACGTCCGTTTATATCAAATTGGATTACTGACGTCCGTATATCCGTTTTATAAACGTAGGTTGGTATAGCCCACTGTGTTCGACTTGAGTTTATTTAAGATAATTTTGTATTTTAAGTGACCTGATTATTACTTATCAGTAAATATCATATCTACCTCATTAAAAGTGTTCCTAAATAATAATGATTTTAAATCAGAAATAAGTAGACAGGTACCTTTAATTTAAGTTACTATTTCTTGTGACTGTGATTTAAATCTAAATGTTATTTTTCAATCGGCGCGGCGATTTAATTTGGGTTAGATTTTATTTTTTGTTTATTGTTTAGCAGGGTTTAAACAAATCACTTGTGCGATTCACAGTTATTTACACATATATGTACTTATACGGACGTTATAATGTCGTAAAAGTTTCACAATATCTGTCATTTGACGTCCAAGATGTCAAATGATTAATAGTTTGAAACTTTTATGATATTGCCACGTCCGTATACTCATATTTATCTTAATACCTGTAAAACTTTCAAATGTTTACATATATGAACGTTTGAGGCTAAGCGTATGCTTTTGCGTAGATATGCGTATACTACGAGTATATGGATATTACAATATCGTGAATTTTCATGATTTTAATTTCGTATATCTATTTACATAAATAAAAAATGTTGTAAGTTTATGATGCTTAATTAGGGTACTGCTAACTTAATGAGAGCCACCGTTTTTATGTTCACCACGTAAAATCGTGTAAATCTTATCTTGGTATATTTCATTGTGTAAGTTAATATTGTAAACTTTAATATTATACGGATGTCAGGTAATTGAAATATATTTAAATCGTGGGATTTTCAACGTCCGTTTATATCAAATTGGATTACTGACGTCCGTATATCCGTTTTATAAACGTAGGTTGGTATAGCCTACTGTGTTCGACTTGAGTTTATTTAAGATAATTTTGTATTTTAAGTGACCTGATTATTACTTATCAGTATATATCATATCTACCTCATTAAAAGTGTTCCTAAATAATAACGATTTTAAATCAGATGTAAGTAGACAGGTACCTTTAATTTAAGTTACTATTTCTTGGGACTGTGATTTAAATCTAAATGTTATTTTTCAATCGGCGCGGCGATTTAATTTGTGTTAGATTTTTTTTTTTTTTATTGTTTAGCAGGGTTTAAACAAATCACTTGTGCGATTCACAGCTATTTACACATATATGTACTTATACGGACGTTATAATATCGTAAAAGTTTCACAATATCTGTCATTTGACGTCCAAGATGTCAAATGATTAATAGTTTGAAACTTTTATGATATTGCCACGTCCGTATACTCATATTTATCTTAATACCTGTAAAACTTTCAAATGTTTACATATATGAACGTTTGAGGCTAAGCGTATGCTTTTGCGTAGATATGCGTATACTACGAGTATATGGATGTTACAATATCGTGAATTTTCATGATTTTAATTTCGTATATCTATATACATATATAAAAAATGTTGTAAGTTTATGATGCTTAATTAGGGTACTGCTAACTTAATGAGAGCCACCGTTTTTATGTTCACCACGTAAAATCGTGTAAATCTTATCTTGGTATATTTCATTGTGTAAGTTAATATTGTAAACTTTAATATTATACGGATGTCAGGTAATTGAAATATATTTAAATCGTGGGATTTTCAACGTCCGTTTATATCAAATTGGATTACTGACGTCCGTATATCCGTTTTATAAACGTAGGTTGGTATAGCCTACTGTGTTCGACTTGAGTTTATTTAAGATAATTTTGTATTTTAAGTGACCTGATTATTACTTATCAGTATATATCATATCTACCTCATTAAAAGTGTTCCTAAATAATAACGATTTTAAATCAGATGTAAGTAGACAGGTACCTTTAATTTAAGTTACTATTTCTTGGGACTGTGATTTAAATCTAAATGTTATTTTTCAATCGGCGCGGCGATTTAATTTGTGTTAGATTTTATTTTTTGTTTATTGTTTAGCAGGGTTTAAACAAATCACTTGTGCGATTCACAGTTATTTACACATATATGTACTTATACGGACGTTATAATGTCGTAAAAGTTTCACAATATCTGTCATTTGACGTCCAAGATGTCAAATGATTAATAGTTTGAAACTTTTATGATATTGCCACGTCCGTATACTCATATTTATCTTAATACCTGTAAAACTTTCAAATGTTTACATATATGAACGTTTGAGGCTAAGCGTATGCTTTTGCGTAGATATGCGTATACTACGAGTATATGGATGTTACAATATCGTGAATTTTCATGATTTTAATTTCGTATATCTATATACATATATAAAAAATGTTGTAAGTTTATGATGCTTAATTAGGGTACTGCTAACTTAATGAGAGCCACCGTTTTTATGTTCACCACGTAAAATCGTGTAAATCTTATCTTGGTATATTTCATTGTGTAAGTTAATATTGTAAACTTTAATATTATACGGATGTCAGGTAATTGAAATATATTTAAATCGTGGGATTTTCAACGTCCGTTTATATCAAATTGGATTACTGACGTCCGTATATCCGTTTTATAAACGTAGGTTGGTATAGCCTACTGTGTTCGACTTGAGTTTATTTAAGATAATTTTGTATTTTAAGTGACCTGATTATTACTTATCAGTATATATCATATCTACCTCATTAAAAGTGTTCCTAAATAATAACGATTTTAAATCAGATGTAAGTAGACAGGTACCTTTAATTTAAGTTACTATTTCTTGGGACTGTGATTTAAATCTAAATGTTATTTTTCAATCGGCGCGGCGATTTAATTTGTGTTAGATTTTATTTTTTGTTTATTGTTTAGCAGGGTTTAAACAAATCACTTGTGCGATTCACAGCTATTTACACATATATGTACTTATACGGACGTTATAATATCGTAAAAGTTTCACAATATCTGTCATTTGACGTCCAAGATGTCAAATGATTAATAGTCTGAAACTTTTACGATATTGCCACGTCCGTATACTCGTATGTTTCTAAATACCTGTAAAACTTGCAAATGATTACATATATGGACGTTTGAGGCTAAGCGTATGCTTAGATATACGTATGATTCTCTCCAATACTACGTTAGTTCTTTTTTTTATATGTGCCAATACTTCTCATAATTTAGAAATAAGTAAATAGGTACTTTACATTTAAGTAAGTATTTCTTGTGATATTATCGTAATAAATTGCATTGATCTCAATATTTGTTTTATTTTCATAACTTTAAACTTCACGCTTACGCTAACATACCTGCACTATAACATAGAAATAATATTTATCCACCTACTTATTAAATTTTAAGGAAAGAAGAGCGGCAACGTTGCACTGTTCATAGGAGTTGCGATAGATAGGAAAACGTAAATTAAATTATGTATATCACGGGAAGCCAGATAATTGATAGTGTTGGCTGGAGTCCTAATTGATTTCACTATGGTTGTTAATATACGTATATTTGTATATCAATATGTGTCAAAATTTCAGAAAATTAATATGCACACAGTATTTGACATTGCCTTAGCGACTAATATTCGCTGTAATAGTTCATATTTTTTAAGTGGAACTGGTGGACGTCATAATAATGCGATGTAAAAGGGCGGCAAATAGATAGCGTGATGTAAATATATATATATATATATATATATATATATATATATATATATATATATATATAATAAAGATAACTTCTATTACTTAGATCAACCAGTAAATGCCAAAGGAAGTAAAATTCAGAATTCTCCTACTTTTTAATATCATTAAGAAACTTGGCAATTGTATGAAAATTAGATATCAATAAAAAACGTGGGGTCTTTGAACTGGATTTTTCTGTATTTTTCCTGATGACACGAGAACAGGAACTGGAAGCTGTCTGCCATGCATTTAAAACAGCACGATAAAGATAAATTGCAAAAACCAGCTGGTCACAGTTCGTTACCATGAAAACACAGTGGCAAACATACAAATGTCGTTTTAAAAATAAACCTGTTCCGCTTTACATGCTTTATATTGAAGTGAAATATCTTCATTCATGTCTACAAGGTCCGCAGTTCGATAAATCAATGAAAGTGACTTCCCTCGCCTCAATGAGCACGTTAAGCCCCCGTCCCGGTCGTCATGCAAATGTTTCCGTCGCAGTATGAATAATTTCGATAGCTGATTTAATCTGCCGGTAGCGGTTTAGATTTCTTAGTCTATAAATACTGTAATAAGTAATAAATTGCTTAACAATTGAAAGCTTGGGGACGATTATTTGCATACTGATTGCGTGAATGGCGTAACCTAAGGTTGCTTCGCTTGGGTGAGTTGAAGGTTGTGTTCATTTGCAAGTGGGAGAAAGTAGATGTGATTGTGTATGGATTTATTATTTGAAAGATTTTAACAAACTGTTTTTTTTAATGTTCACAGTCATGTTCGAAGATTTAGACCATGGTTTTTTTTAAGTTCTTGGTAAATATAATCACACAAATTCCGTGACAATTTTTGAATTTATCTGAAAGATAAAGATTCAAGGTATATGGCCTTCATGTTTTAGACCAGCATCAGTTTATTCGAGGGTACTGGCTGCTGAGGGCTGGAAAAGATCTTCATAACAGCTTCCTGAGATACAGGGCAAGCGATAATTAACAATTTAATAGGAACATAACTCTGAGATAGAGTTTTCATGAAATATTCCGCGTTGTCATTCTTAAAGTGCATAGCAATCATAAAATGATTAAACAGATTTTACACGACAATAAATGCTACTTCCTTTATGATACTCGGTAAAATTGTGTCTTTAAAACACAACTCATTTTGCATCTTTCGTCGAAAATACCCCGTTGCTTTTATAAAATAATTGGCAAAATAGAAATAGTTCTGTTTGTAGCGTTTACATTGATTATCGCACTTGCAAGACCATTAGCGATTGCAGAACTCTTACGTAAGAAACTTGTGTATTGTACCCAACAAGTTTTATTTCATAGTGAAATGAATAAAGTGCTGCTGCAGCTACATTTGAATACTTTTGATGATTCAGTCTGCTAAAGCTTCGGACTTGCTTTGAGTTGAGAAAGGCATTTATACCTTGAAAGTTTCATACATTTTTGGAATGGAACTACTCTATTTGTTTGAAAGTTTAGTAAATAGGAGACTAAGTGTATAGTTTGTTATTAAACGTTATACTAGGAAAATAAATAAAAGGTACGTAATCTTAATATATAACATCCTTGCGTTACTGACTGACTGACAGACACGCTACAGCCGAAACTATTGGGCGCAGGACGCTGAAATTTGGCATGTATGTTCCTTGGGGACCGTAGGGGTGCACTAAGAAGGTATTTCCCGAAATTCCCACGGGATCGGCCAAAACGGGTAAGATAAAAAAAAATACAGGCGTAGCTGCTCGCGTCCTCTAGTGAGTAATAAGCATATACGCAAAATATATAGTATAATGTAGCATGCGTTTTGACACTCTGCTATGTCGACAACGTGAGGTGTGCACAGAAACCTTGCAGGAATGCCACGTTTAGGAATCTATCCTAATCTTCCAGATGCGCGAGGCGTCCACCAGTTTCTTTGTAAGACCTCACCTCATGTCGTAACATTTTAAACACAAACGGTTGAAATACGTACAAATCTATTGGTATTTACGCTTACAATTTGTACCTTGATTATTTATTGTTGTAAATATCGATGACGATACATGGAACAAACTGACAGTTAACATGTTGATCTCAAAGAAATACGATCTCAACATGCATATCTCTATCGCTACGAGAAAATAAATGAAAGTAAATCTCTATATCGCATCTCGGATACATATTTACGTAATATTTTTTTGCTTTTAATTAATACTAGTCCTGAAGAAATAAAACCACAGTCAAGCCCATAGAAATAAACGATCCGATGTCTTACGACAGATAAGCTATCTATGGACACTGAGTTTTTATACTTTTCAATGAGAGCTCGTATTCGACTTTTGTTTCTTTTACTTCTTTTTATTTTCATTCAGAGTTAGCTTTTTATCAAACCTTTCAAATTTGAGTAAAATGAGCTAGTTTAGTTTATAAAACACTTTTTTCAGTTATTTTGCAGTAAATGTTTTAGAAAAATTTACTGCTAAATAACCCATAAATAAACCATTAATTGTTTATGGATTAATGTTATTGAGTACAGTAAAAGTGATTAGCCAGAATTGTGATGAAAATTAGTTCATTTTTAACTATTTATTCTCATAGATGAATCTAAGCATCGTAGAAAGCAAAGCGGTGTATACAAAAGGTTTTTATAAGACCATCATGGTTTCGCTACTCATAGTATTTGCACTTCAGATGTGACATCTCTATCACTGACATCAATTATATGTATTAAAACCGAAGATAGAAATGCTTTTATGGTATCAAAGTAAAAAAAGCGTGGGTAATAATTGAACACAGCTGTTTTTGTAACATAGTCTATCATTTTCTATTGAAAGTGATTATAACGCGGACATTGAAAGTTATTTCAACGCTCATTAAGTACCAAAGTTATCACCGCAATAGCCTGGTGTTTCGACTCCGAAGTTTTTTTACAATTTTTCTTTCAAGATTAGAATTTTCCAACTCGTTAAAAATGTATTTCATCAGCTCTGGTTCTGGTATAAATTTAAGTAATGAATCGCTCCACAGATCCGGCTCTTAGCCGACAATAGATCAAAGCGAAAGGATTTATCGTGTTTGCTTCAAATTGTTCTGTTTATTCGGTAATTTTGAATAACGAGGCTAGCAATGAACCATTAACGTAATAGGTAAGTTTAAAAAAATCGCGCTGGAAGCTTTGGTTGAAGTAATTTAGTGTATGTCCATAATTAGTGACAATTTCATATTCATCTTTCACATAAGAGATTGAGAGAAAAGTATGAATATAGGAACTCTCCTAAATTCCTACTTTGTTTAACCTATTCAATCACAGAAAAGTCAATCTCGGTGAGGCGCAGTGAAGTTCATTTCAGTTAATTTCATCATGACATGAAAATTCGCTTTGGTGACTTTTATGGGCGTGAATGTTTTCGGACTATATATGACTATAATATATTTTCGGACTATATATTTTCGGACTATGCTATTACATGAGATACTTAAGTAGAAAAGTAAGTAATCTTTTGAACACTGTCCTTCACGTACATTATACAACCCATTTACAATTTCAACAAGCTCAACAGAACATGACAGAATTCCTCTCACATAATATTCTTTAAGAATAAACTCCAACTTTAAATGAACATTTATAAAACCTGGACAAATAAAATAGCATTCTCTTAGATCTAAAAACGCAGCACGACCGCAATGTCGACCTTATTGAATCAACGATTGCAAAGTCAAGCCGTAATTTCTTTCAAAACTACATTAAACTAAACATTTATTTAAAATGAAATGTTCTTGCGAATAATAATTTAACGTCTTATACGTCGCATAATTTCACGTAAGACTGAAATAAATAGGTCTCAACAGGAATTTACCTACCTAATTAGCATACTTAAGTCTTGTGGCTTATACTACGGTAAAGAAATTTAGAGTTCCGAATAAGTAATTTATGTTGACAATGAGGCATAGTTTATTTATTACTGCTTGGCTTAGCATTTGAATTGATTTACCTTTTTGTAATTCATGGTAACAGAGAATGTAATTAAAATATCATAACATAACAAAACATAACTTCACGCCTTTTATTCCCGAAGGGGTAGGCAGAGGTGTATTACACACCCACTTTTCGCCAGTTATGTTTCGGTCCCAATGTAATAGGGGGCGAGCCTCTTGCCATCTACCGGGTACATTATTAAGCGAGCGATAATTGACATTTTTAATACACACATAACTACGAAAAGTCAGAGGTGTGTGCCCGGGGTAACTAGGGATCGAACCCGAGACCATCGTCTCGCCAGTCCATTACGGACACCACTGGGCTATCGCCGTTTGTTTGTCAAAGTTAGACTATTCTCGTTTATTTGACAAAAACTATATTATAATGTTTGGACTGGTCCATAAATAATTTTGATATTAAATTTTCATTATTACACCGTTCCGATTTGACGATCTTTATTTGTAAAGAAATATTAATTACTAGGTAACAATGGTGAGTTTTTATGGTTTCGTTACGAAGGAGTCTCTTGTCTAAATAAAGATCGTACCTACTTTAATTATATTTTAGGTAGTTATTACTTGGAAAAGGAAACCCTACTGGCAAAACCCTGTTCCTAAAATTTAATTTAGAAAATAATAAGGCTCCTGATGATAAGTATTATATTTGAGCTTACAGGAAAAGGATTTATTTCAGTGCGGAAGTTGTCTCTTATACATA
Organism: Euclidia mi; assembly: GCA_944739405.2. NCBI lineage: Eukaryota > Metazoa > Arthropoda > Insecta > Lepidoptera > Erebidae > Euclidia > Euclidia mi. The sequence goes on along the minus strand of OX123185.2, from coordinate 107,542,535 downwards.
TTATTACTAAGAAACCTTTGATCAGTGAAGTATCAATTTTTAACCGTGTGAGTGTGTGCCATGGCCTTACAACTTTTGTATGAAAAAGGAACCAATACCGCCGACTTTGCGGGTCCTCCGAAACGCACTCTGATAGAGATGCCATACGTGGTCACCCGTTTCAGTGGCGCCAGCATTGGGACGGGAGACCAACGGGTGTGCAAGTATTGCTTAACTTTGCCGACCTGTTACGAACGGTAAACCAAGTTCCGCTATGAGCGCTACTATTATTAGGCTCATCAATTTTTACTCACAATGCTATTATTACGCAAATTTGGAGAAGCCTACGTCTGGTAGTAGACTTCGAGAAGCTGTATGATGATGCTGATAAACCTCTGAACTATATTACGTGTGTCTTATAATATGGCTGCTAAGACAAACAACTTATTGCACAAGCAAGTTTTCGACCTAACGTTATGTCTTAGTGGTACAACTAATGCCGTAGAAGGTACTTGTTGCTCAGGACTCAACTTGTTTCACCAATGTTATGATCAATAATATTGTATAATGTTCTGCTCCTGCATATCTGCTAGGCTATGATAGTAATAATATCTAAAATTATATATATTTTTAGCTCTTACTGAAAGAAAGTCAGTAACATTATGTTAGACTTTTTCAGAAAATGTTTATAGACTTCTTTCAGTCCAGGCACTTAATGTGTAATAGTATTTTAGTAATTAGTTTCAAGACATTTTTAAGAGCAATATTAGAAAGGACGTAACTTAGGTACTGATGAAATGCAGTCAGTCTGTTCCATAACGTCCAATTGCATCTCTAAAACTATGTTTACTAAATATAGAATACAATTTCTACATTGTAATAGTCTAACTTTTATTATAATTATTTTTAACTTCAGCCCAATGGTTTTATAAAAACTATAAAGGCTTTTTTTGGTCTACAGAACACTGAAAACTAGACAAAAAGCTATCTAAGTTATATTTATTCGTTCAGCAAAGTTTTAATGTACCTCAAAGTCGGTCAAATAAAACTTAGTACCTACTAGCTCAAGGGCTGTGAATATTTTTTCTTTTCTTACAATAATATAAAACATCAAATAGATTGAATAAATCTTCAAATAAAATCTTTTGACACGAAATTTAAGTTTGAAAGGCAGAAGGCCATTGTTGGATTTGAATTGTATAGAAGTTTTCTTTTAAATTGACTTTTTTTATGCGGCGAAGTACATTACTTTTTTTTTCTTTTCTTTGTGCATATAAATATATTTTTGTAAAGTCGATTCTCTTATTGTTCGGCTGTAGTCATATTCTAGGTAGATGCAATAGATTTCATGAGATCAATTTTAGTCCAAACTAACTAATGTAATTTATCGGCACCTTTTGGCGGAACTAGCCCTTTTAGTATTACCTAAGATAAACACAAGTTTACTTTCATATAATTATTAAATAGAACAGTAGTTATAGTTTGGCTCACTCTCGTAAATCTTCCAGTTCATGAAAAGTTTTTATACGTCATGAGACACATTTATAAACATCAACTAGTTTCCTTCAAAATTCTGCCCGAGAATTACCAGCGACAAAAATCCAGTGATACATTCCTTGAAAATTCCTCTTGAAAACGGATCTATTTTTTAATTTCAATACTTTATTATCTTTTAATTTTATTTATTTATAGTGTCACGCCGGTATCCCCGAAGGGGTAGGCAGAGGTGTAAATATTGCACCTACATTTCGCTATGAATTTTTAGGTCCCACGTAATAGGGGGCGAGCCTATTGCCGTTACCGGGCACATTCCCAGACTCCGGGCTGCTACTGAGTATTCGGAAAAACCCAGTAACACTTTTACCCGGCCTGGGAATCGAACCCGGGACCTCCGATCAGCAGTCGCATAAGCTATCCACTGGACCACGTAGGTAGTCTTCAGGTCAGACTTTATTATCTGGAGCACATTAACCTATTTTGTAATATAAATTCTTGCAGTAAACTAGAGCGTACGATATTTTACGAGCAAAACCTTCGTCTTCATGCCACCAGTCCAGCTTTATGAAAAAGTTCCGGGCATTCTTGTAAAATTATATCATAGTAGTTGCGTTATTAAAGAATTTCATTGCAGCTTATTATCGTTGTAAACGTTTGTTTGCTGGCTTGACAATGTATTATTCGTGATGCAGCTTGGAAAAGTTTTATACTATGTAATGGCTGTAAATAGTGTTTAGTTTTAAAACGTGATGTGGGAGATTGTCAGGCCTAATACTCCTAAAACTTCTAAACAACTTTTTCAGCGGAGCCGTACAATACAATTCTGGTTTCATCAAATTTACTTCCGCTGAGCATTAAGTATATTAGTATCAGTGACCTCATTATTCAAGCTGTATTTTATTTGTGTGCCTCTGTTAATGTAATTAAGTTAGTAATTATGAGGGATTTGCTGTATGTGATAAAGTTAAAGCGAATAACCGATAAACCAATAGATAGTATGATTGCTAAGGAATTCCTTAGCAATCATACTATCTATTGGTTTATCGCGTTCATTCAGACAGAATGCGGGAGGGGCTCCATTTTATAATACTTATAGGTTGAGCCAGATTTCAGAATGTAATGCTCGTATTAATTCGTGAAAACATAAAACAAAACTATCGAAATCGTTTAAAATCTAAGAAAAATTAATTCTGTAACGAACACGTAGTCTTAGCAACTAATTCCTGCTATTAGGTTATTTATATTACTTCTGTTACTATAATATCGCTTACACGTGTAATAACGTATCAAAGTTTTAATAACATTATAACTAAATATTAATAACTAACATGAATACACAGACTATAACTACTATACTAGAAACATAATAATGATAACAACCTATTTCACATTGCGATAACATTTACAACTAAAATGTTGTTTAATGTAATTGTTGTAATTATAGCACTGTTTGATACGTTTTGTAAAACAGATGTAGTATTGCATTGATTTGACATTATTCTCATATATAACATAACATAACTTCACGCCTTTTATCCCCGAAAGGGTAGGCAGAGGTGTATTACACACCCACTTTTCGCCAGTTATGTTTTGGTCCCAATGTAATAGGCTCATATATAACGGCGCCGATACTGTGCTGATTGAGCATTCATCTGTAATGAGCATTCTTGCATATGTTATAAAACAGAAAAACAAAGAGTGTCTTTCAGCAAGCATTCTTAAGAACGTTCTAGCGAGCATACTAGCAAATTGTCAGTAAATTTATTTTGACGTTTTTGCTGATTAGAGCTTGTTAGAGCGTTCGGTAGAAAGATTGTGAAAATGTTCAGCTTTGTTCGTTGTTTAGTTCGACAAAACTATAACGGTGAATGCTCGCTGTTCTGTTACAAGTGAATGCTCAGGTGTATCAGCACAAAATACGCCGGGCCGATGCAAGAATTCGTGTCGTAACTAGAAAAGAAATGTGAACACTGCTCGCAGCGGTGCACGAAAAAAATCTTGTCTGCCCAAGACACGACGCGGCGAACGTTGTTGCGGAGCGGTGGGGGCGTAGTTGTTATAGGGTTCACACAGCCAGGTAAGTAGTGATCTGTGGGTAGTTTTTGTTGTGCGTTTGTTGTGGACGTGTGTTGCAGCGTAGAGTACAAAATGGCTGATGAGTTACTTATAACTTTAGTAGAAGGACAACCGGTATTGTGGGACAAAATTTCAACAACTTATTTTCATGCGAAAATAATCCACAAATTTTTCCTCATATTGTCGCATTAGACGGTAAAGGGTAGTGAACCCACCAAACTCATTTTTCTCTTGAATAATTGGAAGAACCCAGTATAGTCTCTAGTTTTTTGTTTCCTTTTTCATTTTGTTATAATAATAATATGCAATTATCATTCTTTTTTGCTTTGTAGTTAACATTTTTATAAATAAACGAAAATGATTATCAGACTTGTTATTACTTGCGCACCCTTACGCCCGACTGACGACTGACCGAAAAAATTGTCTTGTCAGCCACAGAAACGGTAAATTTTCTTAACGTATACAAGCGCTCTTAGGCTGACGTGAGGATAATTCGATGTGCAGTTATAATACTTGTACTCGCCTGGTCTGAAAGACAGTTCGTCTCGTAATCGTGGAATATGCGGTTTGCATAATTATGGTGAAAGACTGTGTGATCTGGCGTATGTTTCGTAAATGTTAACGCTGATACAATTTACCAGCTATAACGAGTAAAATGAAAACAAATGCCGAGAGACATCAAATCCTAGTGTCCTAAGTTGGTAAACCGTATTATTAGCAAATGTCTGAATAAACAGTAGATACTATAAGGCAGCGACAGCTGATTGGAGATATGGACTGCCATGCAGAGGGTATCAGGTTCGAATCCACGGCGCGCCCCACTGACTTTTCAAAGATATGTGCGTATTAAATGGTTAATTATCGCTTGCCCTGTGCCTCGGAGAGCATGTAAATCCTCGTTACCAGTTGTCATGAAGATCAATGACAGTCGTTACGGGGAGTAACTACCCGAAAATAAACTAACTGATACTGGTCTAAACTTCGAAATATCGGTGTATCTTTGGATTACTGAGGTCAGGCTCTCGCTCACGCTCTGTAGAAATGCTGAAATTCTGTCATAACTGGTAAGACTAGTAAGCAGACCCTGGGCTTCAAGGCGTGTAAGTTTGGGATGCAACCGGCATAACGCTAGAGCATAACGATAATGATGATGAAAATGACTGACTAAAAAGTCCAAAATCGTAATAGAATCAGCATTTATAAAATGAAATTTCTCACAATATAGTATGGAGTTGAATACTTTTCTAGTTACTATAGTTTGTGTAAAACGAGAATTTTTCGTGCTCGGTTCTGTGATATTTTAGTTTGATGTATAACCAGAAAAATCTAAAGTAACCTATAAATATGAGTGTTTTAGTGCAAGTAAAAGCATATTGATTAATAAATTGATAACGATATCAATTTGTTTCTGGACCTGTTAACGTCTAAATGCTGACATCATTTCGTCGGATTCTGTAAGACTCGTCAGCCATATTCACGAAGTTCTTTGGGCAAAAGACTCGTAGTATGCCTAAATATGGATAGAACCGTTGTAAAGATAAAGCAATCTGCTTTCACATTTCCGTGCCATGGGACTATAATATATAAGTGATGGAGTAGGTATGGCACTTTTGTTTATCTACGTATTTATGCAATACAAAATATCCCACGCAGTTGGCCAACCTCCATTGAGACTGCTGCACACACATCTTAAATTCGGTCTAGAGGATATTATTTCTGACTAGAGGGCACCTCCAACAACGCATATTTTTTAATTCATCTGTTTCTGCTCAATCCTGTGGCAATTTTTAGACGACCGTTTGGCGCAGCGGGAGTGTAAGCGACTGCTACGCCGAAGATCGCGGGTTCGATTCCCGCTCAAGTCAAACATTTGTGTGCTTGAACATGGATGTTAATCTTGGTCTGGGTGTTTCTATAAATAATATGTATGTATTAATAAAAAAAGGATATATGTATGTTTATCCATTACCTGGTAACCATAGTACAAGCTCTGCTTAGTTTGGGACAAGATGGTGATGTCTGACTAGCTAATGGCTTCATTTGTGATAAACCACCTCATTTAACTTAAGCAGTGAAGAAAATTAATTTCTCATGATTTAACCTGTTTATGGTTTTTTTAATGGTTATGAGCTAACATAGATATTTATGGAAATACCAGCAGACTTTACTCGTAGTTTAGCTTATTTTAGGGGTCAGGTCTAAGTTTTGGATTAGATTTCTATACTGTTTTAGTAAGTTGAGTAAGGCATCAGCAGCAGCGATAGCCTGGAATAAACCTGCTCATAATATGAAGAGGCCTGTGCACAGCTGTGGACAGATTATAAACACGGCTAATGATGATGACTCTATGTCTATGCCGTGATCATCAAGCTTGCGATGCGGCGAGTACTGTTGTATCGATGTCCGAATGTAACAAATTATTGGTCCTATCATCTACATCCATAAGTAAAAATCCAAAAGTATGAAACTGACATGCTTTTTGGACGCCATGAAAAAACACATAAAACTATTTACGTACACTTTTGCAATTCATTACTATCCACAAGATCTGGGTGCAGAGTTTGATAGCACAGTAATAAAAAATCACCACTTCTTTCAAACAAATGAGACAGTCATAAAAAGCTATTTACGAAATAGTATCACACAATAATAAAAAACGGCTTCACCCCAGGGGAGCGATTTTCATGTGAAATACTGTAATTGTATAATAAATGTATAATACAGTAGATGCCGGTTTAATTAATGGGACTTGTATTATAAATTGATATAAATTGTGTCTCTGTGGACAGTGGACGGGAACCCTACCATTGAAATCGAACTCGAAAATGACTGGGCTGCGCATTGTATTGTGTTAATTAAGTGAATTTCTCTCCTTTTTTTTCCGTGTGGTGCCGGACTACGAATATGGAATGTCACCTGCTCATGTCATCCCATTGGTGCTATAAGAGCCAGAGGGAGCATATTATGCAGAGTTCAGCCAATACTTTTCTCTGCATAAGAGAATGAAAACTTGATTCAAACCCTGTACTAACCCCTTTGGCCAGCGTGGTGTAGTAGGTCAAATTCTCCTTTCAAAGGAGAGGTCTAGTCCAGCAGTGGTCTGTTAAAGGCTGATGATGAAGTGACTTTCTCAGGTCATGGGTTAAGGTAGCTTGATTGACTGTGTGATACAATTTACTTGCTGTTCACGGCGATAAACACAAAATACTTTGACTGCCTTTTTGAGATACCTCTCTTTACCAAACTTTTACAAAACGACATAATAAAGACTAAATGTTTTTATAATTCAGTCATTATTTCCTTATTAAATAAATATATCATTTGCGACGTCAAAAGGACCTCCGTATGATAAACACTTTTATAAAAACATTTTTACAGCATTCCTCTTAATAATTCAGTACCGCTCTATATCAACTAAAAGCCCGATAAAAGCGTAAACTAAGGAAAATGCCTTCATAAAATATTTACCATCGAGAACTTTAAGTAACGCATTTACTTTATAATAATTGAACGGATAATTAATATTTATTAAGATAATACTCTCTATTAGTTCAAGAGTTTCGTTCGATCATTTGATTGTGGTCAGGATATTGTATTAATAATTAAATTTTAAGCCTTATTCAACAAACGAAAACCGCTACAGCACTTGGGGAATAATGGAAGGCTGCTGTCTGTAATCTATTAAATTATTTAATCTATTATAACAGAACTTAACTTTAGTTGTTATCTAAGTTGTAATGCCGCTCAAAGTCTGTACTATTACTTATAGTTTTAAGGCAAAATGCCAGCAAAGTGTACAACCACTATCAAAGGGGTCACAACCACATTTTACAACCTACCTTCAGTCTTGATCTACATTGACATAAATGTAGTAGGTTCTTGTAAAACCTTAAGCTTAGTAAATTAAATAGTATTACTCGTAGTAGGTAAATTTAATGATATTTTGCCTTTGATGAACAGTGACAAAACTTGGGGAAACATTTACGAGATTTTTACTGTCTAAAATAATAATTACCCTATACCCTTTTTACTGTCTAAAAAAATATGGTGCTACATTTCTCGGCTAATAATAATATTTTCATCAAAATTTATAATTTAAGTATCAATTAGAAAGATTTGATACGCAAAATACCTGACAAAATGTATGAAGTGTATAACACCGTATGTCATTGTCCATACAAACTCGTTTAACTATACCCTTTCGTTTTATCTGAGAATTACGCATTTCTTATTTGCTATAATCCTCACCATTTTTGCTGTTGATTATCACTCAACTTCTTGGACTTTTATCACGTAACATACATAACCAAACGAAAATATAAACTTGCTTGCATATAAGCAAGCCAGCATCTCTTCAAAATGCTTCTTTGTAAAATAAAATGGTGTGACCCCAACGTTTGTCGAACAAACAGTGAGACGCGTGTGTTGGCGAGTTCCGCCTTGATTTGTATGCCCGAGTCAAACTGAGTCCTCTGTTGTGTATTTGATTAAGTTTGTGGATTTTTCATGTGCAGTCGAAATTGTATTTTCCGTTATCTTTAGTTTTAAGTTGTCTTTTGAGTAGATATATATCGCGTACCTACGCTTTGAGTATTGATATTTGGGCACTGTTGTAAGTATACCACGTTTTGAGTATTTTGGTATTGTTGCAAGCGTCATAATCCAACAACCAAGTGCTGGTATATTGGTACTCTCTCGTAATGAAAGAATTATCAAATGATCCCAAAAGAAAATTCAAAACGAATGTAAGAGATCACAAAATTTTAAATTCATAATAATATATATCTATACGGGAATTAACGCGAACATGCATTAGGTATTTACATACCTTATTTTTGCTTGACGTTTCGAGACGGTTGCACGTGCCGTGGTCGCAAGCTGACTGGACTGACAGTTAATGCGCAGTCGGCGAATGTTCAATATACAGATACGGTTAGTGCGTTTTGCGCCGGCACTTCGAAAATCAACAACGCGGGGGTAGAAATAGAATCTTCTACCACGCACTCGGAGACGTGACATCGCTACACCAGTCAGCTTGCGACCACGGGACGTGCAACCGTCTCGAAACGTCAAGCAAAAATAAGGTATGTAAATACCTAAAAATCGAAGAAAAAGCTCAACTAAAATAATTTTAATAATAATTATCCTAAAGCAGCCTCTTTTTATAAAATTCATATTAATAATTTCTTGCAAATTAAAAAAAAAATGTAATAAAAACTATTCAATAGCAGCTATTCGTTACGTTATGTGTTTTTCAAGTATTTTCCAAAAAAAGCTTAAACCAGTCAGTGGAATATTATGTACACGATTCTTATAACTCTTTCAGAGAAAATTAAAAATATGTCTCCATTTTCTGTTCTGTGAATCTGACCATAAATTAGTCTTTTCAGCGAAGCTCTCTTGTGAAATTCAGGACCGCGCGGGCTCAATAGTGACTGGCTAAAATATATTTAATATTTCTGATAGAAAATATACTACTAATATACTCCTCATATCATGAGATGTAGATTTCTGAAATAATTTGAAATACATATCCTACATAATTTCTATACCTACATTAATTCATGGGCTAATCGTGTTGACTCTGCTCAGGCCGGCTTCAATATGGTTGTAGCATGGTTAAAACTGAACAAACTTACGCTAAATACAGAAAAAACTAAATGCATAGGTTTTTCTCTTCACAGCGACAGTCACGTTCAGTTTAATGACCTACCTCCTATAACAGTTCACCAGTGTACTTATCCACATTCATTACCGTGTTCCTGTCCTATCATTAACTATACCACATCAATAAAGTACCGGGGTGTTATAGTTGATCGTAAATTCAGCTTTCAACAACATACAGAACTTGTAGCTTCCCGTATTAGGAAGATCATATATATTTTCAAAAACCTTCGCCATGTTGCTGAGTTTAATATCATAAAAATGGTATATTACGCAATTTGCCAGTCCATTATAATATATTGCTTGACCATCTGGGTGGGCGCTTCAAAGACATATATGCTTACAGTTGAACGTGCGCAGAGGGCAGTATTAAAAGACGTTTAGAAACTGTGTAATGTATTGTCAGTCCGTCAACTATTCATTCGAGACACCATACTTCAAAAACACAGTCAATTGGAATATAACCACACCCATCCTCAAAAAAAAAGACGTAAGCACGCAGTCTGTCAAGTGAAAAGCGTAAAAACACAATTTGCACAAAGACATTTTTTGTTTCTTGGTGGATACCTCTATAATAACGCTAATAAAGCTCTGATAATATATCCTCTTACTAAAACTAAATGTAAAAAAGTATTATTTGAGTGGCTAAATAGTTTGGATTATGAAACAACAGAATGTTTGATAAATGCTGGTATCAATTAATAATTATGTTACATTTTATATATTAAAAATAAAAATAAAATTAAGTTAGGTATGTACTTATTTGCATTCTATTAACTTATAGGAAATTTTGAAATCAATTACTTTCAATATTTATATGTAAAATTGTTTTTTGTTCATATCTTATGTTAGTTTTTGTTAGATTCTAGTACTGCTTAAGGTTTAGAGTGAGAGAGCCTGGGGATCTGTAACACAGGGTTACCCCTAGCACAGACTCCAAGTCTCTCACAAAGGTGTATGTACCTACTTGAAAAAATAAATTATTATTATTATTATTATTTCGTTTCTTTTTCTATTTTTCTCAGCTCTTAGCTGGTATAATCTACATTTACGGGTGGGCACCAAGTAAATGCAGAGTGTGTTTCTATATTATGTTGTAGATGTTGTTTGAGGTGTATCGTTTTCGTCCAATGACATGAATTTCCGAACAATTCTGCATGTATTCAATATGGCGGCTTTCTGGAGGTTTATATAAAGGCTTTCTTTGAGGTCAATTAATTTAAGGCTATGACGAAGGTTTTTCGGGATGACACCAGTGGTAGAAATTACGATAGGGACGACATAAACTTTACTTTGGCGCCAAATTCGTGCTACTTCTTCTTTTAATTCAGAATATTTGCTTATCTTTTCGCTAATAGTTTTTTGTAAATTGTGTGTGTTGGGAACTGCTATATCTATGAGATAAGTTGTTTTATTATGTTTATCAACTAGTGTTATGTCAGGCCTATTAAAGTGAATAGTCCTGTCTGTTAGAATGGCGCGGTCAAAGTACAGCTTATGAGTGGTGTTTTCGAGGATAGTTTGTGGTGTGTATTAATAATATGGTGTGGTAATATCTTGGATGAGATTATGTTTTAGTGCTAAATTTTGATGGATGATATTGGCTAGTTGGTTATGTCGATGTGTGTAGTCGTTCTGTGTGAGGGTAGTACAAACTCCGGTTATGTGTTGAATAGTTTCGGGTTGAGTATGGCACTTACGACATTTGTCGTTTGTAACGGTAGGGTATTTTATTATAAATTTCCTATAGTTTTTGGTGCTTATAATCTGGTCTTGGATGGCTATTATAAAACCTTCTGTTTCGGGAAACAAGTTACTTATCTTCAACCATTTATTTGAAGCTACTGGGTCTATATGAGTATTTTCGAAGTCATGTGGGTGCCGGCCGTGGAGTGTTTTATTTTTCCAGGTGTCTATTTTTTTTAATGAAGGACAAAGTTGAAGCTAAAAACTTGATTTAGGTTCTAAATGTGATTATTAGATAAAAATAAAAGAAATATGACAAACAAGCACTAAATATTAAAATACAAGACTTGTCGGCGTCGGTAACCTTGGGCAAAGTAGCCTATGTCAATCGCCAGGCACCTAACTTTCACTAAAAACCATACCTTAATATCGTTCCTTTGCGACGTGAAACAAGCGAAAATATAAGTACACTTTGTCATTTACACGCGGTCATTAACATAATCAAAGCAAAGGTACAGTTTCCGATTCCAGTATAAAAAGCAAGCGTTAATATTTATTTATGCCTCGAAGATAATTTATGATAACATGATTATGTGTCTCGTTAAATACCAACTGTACAAATTCTCAACTAAAACACAAGTCATATTCAGTGGGTGTTTCATAGTACGATCGAGGGTCTAATTTTAGATCCCGTCTTACGTAGAAGGAGAATATTTTAGCGTCGACATACTTACATTATTATTATGCTCTAAGTGATGGATTAATAATTCAGACTAACTTTGTGTTCCATCATCAGCACTTTAAGATTATCTCCGAGAATACTTGGAGTTAACGAATGAATAGTTTCAGTCTATGACGAAATTATTCAGCTTCGTTGAATAATAGATGAATATTTTTTCTGAGTTTTCCACATATTGAGTGATGTTAGAGCCACCGCCGACTAGCTTCTTTTAGCATCGGCGACCGGCGATTCTGCAACTGTATCGATGCTGCATGTAGTGTGTTGTTGGTGATCGGCCGAGTCGACTATCGATAAATTGATTTATTTTTTCATCGTTGTAATACAATAAATGTACAATATCAGTAATATAGGTTTCTATCAAAAAACATAAATATACCAGTATATTTTTTTATGGTAATAGGCGGCAAACGAGCAGACGGATTGCCTGACGGTAAGCAATTACCGCCGCCCATGGACACAAGCAACACCACAGGAGTCACAAGTACGTTGCCGCCCCTTGGGGATGGGACAAGGGATAGGATGAGGAGTGGGATCAGGGAGAAGGGATAGGGGATAGGGCCTCCGGCACTCTCACGCACCGAACGAAACGCAACAGTTTAGGTACTGTTACTTTACGGTGATTTTCTGTGAGAGGGTAGTACATCCCCTGTCGAGCCGGCCCATCCATGCTGAAATCAGCAAGGCTCTACTACCTGGGAAGCTAAATGATGTTCGTTACAATGATGTTAAATTATGTTCTATTATTAAAAGACTTATACTATCAAAAACTGGCAAGTTATACTATACATTATATGCTCTAAGCTCTAAACAATAGATGGCATGGACAGTACTGCACTCATTTCTTCGTATTAATATTAACGTATGAATTGATAGATGATGCTCTCTGAAAGTAATACGAGAACTGGTATTTGGATGTAGGTAAAAAATACTGACTTTAGCTTGCTTAATATTTTCATCGGTATAAAGAAAGTAGTTGGTAGTGTAGCTTTATCATAACCTATGATAAGGGTCGCCTCGTCAAAATCTAGTACATCACCCTAGGACGTGTACTGCCTTAATAAAAACTTACATATTTATTATAAGCGCTGTCATAATTTTATCGACATTTATTCTGTTTAAGCCAGTCACTAGTCAAACCCTATAATAACGTCCTTATTTTCGGTTACAGATATATAATTAAATAAAATTTTGGGATAAAATTACCCCAAACGGCTATTAAGAATTGTAGTGTATAAAATAAATTATTTTTGTAGTTTACATGGGGATATTTTTAACAAAACGTAAAAAAAATAATAACACTTAAGTGCGTACGTTAAAAAACTTAATTCTTTCATTAAATTAATAAATTGTAAAAAAAATATTGTACACCAACTTAAGTATCGTTCTACAAAATATCATTTAATATGAAAAGTTTCGTCCGCTCCGGAAACTTATCTACTCAGAAAACTCAATAGGTTATCTTAGGTTTCTTGTGACGCTGCACCCAAAAAAGGAGCTTTGCAGGGCTCTGTAAACTTAGTTTATCAAACATTTGACTGAATTGATGAGAAATTAATGAATGCGTAACTGACACCCTGGGTAATTTTTTCACATAGCTAAGCAGACTAGATGGAAGTTTTTTTTAACGCCACGTGACTGACAACTTTAGGAGATGACACTACCATCGTAAAAAAAAATACAAGTTGTGTCCCTGGGGTGAAGAATTTTATTACCCCACGGTGTTTTAGGGTTAAAAAATAAGTGACAACCTATGGTAAGGAATCGTCCTTTAATCACGTGAGTCATGATAGGTGGAAGAGACAAATAAGTGTAGACACTGTCTACACTTGATATCTGTCTACTAGACAGATATCAAGTGTCCTTGTTTTTCTTGAGCCAGAGATTTTTATCCTATATGCATCATAAAACAACGATCGTTGGTTCCATTGGCAGGGATTCAGAAAAGTTCTGTATTAAGATCTTTCGTTGCTTTTGGATGCTCTAGGATGCTTTAATCAACCCACTTCAAAAACGAGGATGTCCTCAGCTTGGTCTGGATATTTTCCTTTTATGTAAGTGCAACGGTCTCTGAATTTTCTGATCCATTTCTCGAATTCTTTATGTGTGGTATGCTTTTATATTTTGCAAGATTATTATATTTTGCAAGATCGAATTGCAATTATTGCGAGTTAAGACTTAAATGAGCCAGTATACTTTTAAAAAAGCGTTCTTAAAGGTAATGATGCATGATATATTAATAATTTTTTACCATGCCAAAATAGAGAAAATATCAAAGTAGTCGGCAAGTAGCGTCCATGGATGAAAAGATTTGCATTTTAGAAACATCTTATGAGAAGAGTGGATAATTATGTATTTAGGTAAACAAGTGATAAATAGGAGGGTAGAGAGGAAAAGGGAGAGGGCGACCAAATAAAAGATGGAATAAATGTGTGAGAATAGATATGTAAGAAAGGGGGGAAGTGATCGGATGACTGGCGACAGAGAAGTATGGAAGAGAATGTCTGTCCATACAGCGCCAACCCAAACAAATTGAAGCCAGGTAAGAGATAAAGAGAATAATGAGGGTAATATTTTCTTATTTAAGTTTCAATTTTGACACCAGTAGCTCGCAATGTCTTTTTTGGATTAAATATTTTTTTATTTACTTTGTATAAAAATAACTTTTGATAAAGAATGAGGAGAGGTGGTCAAGCCTCAAACCTATCCAGGTATCATCATCACATTGTAAGTTTAAAATTGGAAAGACATAAAATCACGTTATTAATGGACGACCCCTACGTTACTATTTTAAGTGACAAGTCGCCGCGATCGGCATCCTCCAGTGTGCGGTGTTAGAATTCGGACGCTGCATCTGGATGCTTAAAAGCGACTGAATCGCCGGTCGCCGATGCTAAAAGAAGCTAGTCTGCGGAGGCCCTTAAATAACTTATGAAACGTATCAGATAAGGCATCTGTTATTTGTTTTGTGTTGTCTTTTTTTATAATTCGACATATGTCATTGTCATCGTGTAGCGTGACAAAAGGATAGCATATTTTCATCATGAGCCCTGTGTACATATATAAAATACTGTCCCACTGTTAGACACATGGACTGTCTAAGCCTGCGTTGAATTAACCTTCTGGTCGTGTTTCTTTCTGCTAGGCCATTCCTGGCTTTTAGCATATATTTTATTAAAGATAAACAGCATAGGTTATAGTGCTAAATATGTAGTTTATCTCAATATATTAAAAGCCAAAGTCCCTCGACCGTGTCTCTCTGTCTGTATGAACGCGATAAACAAGAACTACTGAACGGATTTTTGTACCGTTATTTTTACAGGTAGCAGAGCCTTGCTGATTTCAGCATGAATGGGCCGGCTCGACCGGGGAAGTACAGCCCTCTCACAGAAAATCGACTTAAAGTAACAATACTTAAACTGTTGCGTTTCGTTCGGTGGGTGAGGGTGCCGGAGGCCCTATTCCCTATTCCTTCTCCCTTATCCCACTCCTCATACTAACCTTTTTCCCAACCCCAAGGGGCGGCAACGCACTTGTAACTCGTGTGGTGTTGCTTGTGTCTATGGGCGGCGGAAATTGCTTACCATCAGACGATCCGTCTGCTCGTTTGCCGCCTGTTACCATAAAAAACACTAACAGAAACCCTTATTACTACACTACTGAATAAGTTTTAAATATTTAATTCAAGCGAGCAAATCCGCGGACAAAGTCTGGTTAGTGAATTAAAGTATTAAAGTGTTATCATTTGGCTTTTCTTATTTGTTTTGCACTCACTTACTACTGATATACAATGTCATTATACTCGTAGTGTGAAACAGTGAATATAACGATAGCCTAGTAGAAATATTAACAGACTCGTTCACAGAGAGCATCGACTTCCAGTGACTTATCGAAGTACATACATACATACATAGACTCACGCCTGTTTCCCCGAAGAGGTAGGCAGAGGCATATTAAACGCCCACTTTTCGTCAGTGTTTTGATCCCACGTAATAGGTGGCGAGCCTATTGCCGCTTATTGGGACATTTTGTTTGCCAGAGCCTCGTCCGTTGATCGGCAGGTGCACCACTTGCAGGTGAGGTTGGCTTGGGACCCTAAGTTCTTGGTGGGAACCCTATGCACCCTTATCGAAGTTACATGCGGATTTAATTGTTAATTATAGCTTACTAAACGGCGCAGGAAACATCGCTAGCAAACCCGATTGTCTGAAAGTTCTCCATAATGTTCTTGTAACCCACACTGGCCAACGTAGTGGACTATGGTCTAACCTTCTTCTTAATCAGAAAAGGCTTGTGGCCAGTAGTGAGGCAGATTAATAACAAGAATTATGAAATGAAAGTATTGCGCTGTCCATAACCGTTGCGTTTATAGTTTTTATTATTTATTAATAGTTTTAATTATTAGATTCATAGATTTTTTGAATTATGTAACATTCTGCACTATATAATAATGTAAGCCTTCTTCTGTATCCAAAGTTTAATAGCCATACTGTATGTAACATCAAGTCTTTTGTAATATTTATAATTGTATTATGTATGAATAATGTAAAAATTCATGTAAGTTTTTTTCCTGTGTAATAATTGTGAGTGTAAATGTGTATTAGTATAAGAAACTTGCATCTATATTTTCAGCACAAATGTATATTTGTGAAATAAATGACTTATGAGTCGAGTAAAGTCATGGGCCGTCACTAATGCATGCAACATGGCACAGCGTCACTAAACGAATGCCAAATATGCTTAAATAATCGCAAAACGTTGTCGTTAAAACATAGGTGCTTATTGTTTTGTTTTGTTTTTAAAAAGACAACTCCCGCATTAGGATTAAATCCTGTGTCGCGGGGAACTTTACAAACATACAACTAACGGACACAATGAACACCCAGACTCGGAACAACAATTTATGAATCACACAAAATGTTGTCTCGTGATGGGATCGAATCCACAACACTTCGGCACAGTGTCAAGCAGTGAGGCGGCTGCTTAAACCGCTACGCCAACCGTGCAGTCAATTGTGTTTATTTACACGTTTTAAAGTAAAGCTATTAAGCTAATATTATTATTCATTTAAACGTAACTGCCTGCTGCTGCTAGTAGAGAGGGGAACTGTCAATAGGGATATAAATGCTCGTTTTAATATTTGGTTCTTGAATTCTTAACCCTGATTCACACGAGAAACTGTGGGCAATTAATAAGCCTTGAGGGAATGACGCAGCCGACGTACTTGCCAGAAGAAGGGCCACTTTAGAGGTGGTGGGACCCGAGCCCATTATTCCCCTCCCTTCTGGTTTTTATCGCAGCCTGGTAAGAAATAGAGCCAGGACCCAACACAACCAGTCCTGGATTTGTATTGATACATGAAGGCAGGCAAGGAGACTCTTCCCGCAGTAGACGGTAAGATAGCCAAACAAATCCTCCGGCTGTCCAAACAACAACTGCGGACAGTCACGGCCGCCTACACAGGACACGGATTCTTTAATAAACACCTATTTACTTATCGATGAATATCTAACAAGAAAAATATAAAAAGAAAATAACACTACCAAGGGAATCCCAAAACAAACATAATTATGTCAAGCCTATACATAACATTGGCTATTCCTGAGCTCGAAACATGTTCATAAGTAACGCATTACACCTAAATCCCGCTTGAATTAGTTGAGTAGTGAGAGAGTGACCTAACCTCATTCTGTTGGGCGATAAATCGGCCAACATGTATTGTATGGGTCATGTCGGCAATATTTTCTTCGGAATCGTCACTGTGTTCTGTTAACGTGCGAACTACTAGCGACTGTAGCGATCGCGAATAAATAGCGCGTCAAATAGCTCGAAAAGGATGCGCTTCGGAGTAAATTGAGCCTTGCAACGATCTACGTTATATATTCTGCAGGCTTTGCAGGGAGCAAAAAGAAGAAATGTATTAGTTGTTTTGAATGAATGGTAGGGAAATAGTAAAAGCAAAGGGGAAGATGGCGACAAATATATCTGGTCGAAATACTAGGGTGAAGTTATGCGGCTTTTCGTGTGATGAATATCAAAAAAAAACAAAAATCAAAATCATTTATTCATCTAGGTCACAAGGTAACGCTTATGAACGTCAATTTTAAAATTAAATTACTTAATGCTTCTACATTTACATTGACTGCCTCGTTCGCAAAACAATAGGTAGAGCCACGAGAAAGAACGGGCAATAAAACTCGAGGCCACTCTTTTAAATCGCCAATATTATGGTACATATTTTCATTTTTGTAAGGAGCTGCAACTGTTACACATTGTACTAAATTACTTGTAAATAGTAATTAGTTACAGACATAATACTTAAGCAATTAATGCAGTTACTAAATTATGTGTTTTAGTTAGCCTTCCAATGCGAATATTGTGCGATATGCTTTGTCTTATCCAATAAAATATTTTGCTCTTTTTCTTTCATCTTGCGTCTATGGTTTAAAGTATTAGGTTATAACGATAATTATGATTAACCATTGCAATTTACGTAACACGGTATACCATGTCACTACGAGTACTCACATTACCAGCTCTGTAAGAAGTTAGAATTAGTTAAAATAATTAATTAGATACTATCAAAGTCAACCGGCTGTGGTGGTAAAAACTCAGAAACAGCATACAGTAGTACTGCAGCAACAAAATCTTTATTAAATTAGTATGTGTCAAACTAAATAGCTCACTGCAAATGACCTGACACTATGATCCAATTATTGCAATATTTGCAATTGCGATTTAATCTTGCAATAAATAAATATGATCTTACCAAGAAGTAATTCGTAGTTAGCTGTGAGACATGTCAATCTTTTTACGATATTTCTTATGGAAATATTTTTTTTTCTGGAACAGATTTATCAACTATAAATTTATATTAAGTTTTTGTCTTATTTGAAGCATAATATGTTCATATTTAATATAGTATATTAATATTTTCCGTGTGGTGACGGATTAAGAATACGGAATGTCACCACCCCATATCATCCCATGGGTGTCGTAAGAGCCGACAGAGGGAGCAAAATATACAGAGAACAGCACTGTAAGAGAAGGAAAACTTGATACAAACCCTACAGCAACCCGTTTGGCCAGCGTGGTATAGTAGGCCAATACCTCCTTTCAAAGGAGAGGCCTAGTCCAGCAGTGACTAGCAGACTTTTATAGGCTGATGATGATGAATATATTCATAAACGCCTGAACGTCAGAAATGATTTTAAAGTTATGTATCCATTAGTCGATACACATAATATTATAAAACGTAATTATATTAATATGATGACTTGGAACTATCTTGAAGGCAAAATTCACCTCACATTTCTGATATCACTCCAAATAGCTTAATCTGTGTCTCTTCTTTAAAAGTAAAATATTTCAGCCATATATCACCGCCGCCATTCAACATCAAACATTTGAAGGTAATTTCAGTGGTACAATATGTCCGATAAATGTCGATTGGTTCGACCTCTATCACTTTGTGGTCAGGCGTACCCATCAATCAGCCCTTTGTGGTAACAGACAGAGTCGGTCAACGAACACCGTTCAATGGACACTTTCTAAATTAAATTTGTTAGCTGCGTACCCATTATAGAGTTCACTGGTGACCTTGCACTGACACGACCCAAATTTTCTCTTTATTGGCGAATGCAAAGTCAACTCATATTGAGTAAGTTTGCAGAATTTTTCTTTATTAGCAAACGCCTAAACAAGTTCGATGATTTATGTGTCTCAGTATCGTTATATATCGAACAGATGTTATTTATTTATTTGTTTCAGATGAATTATTCAGTATAATTTGAACTGCTAGTAAAAATCAAATTCAGAGTATATCAACTCAGTATTTATGATGATGAACAATGTAACGATATAATAAAATACTCCATTCATAAGAAGAAAATATTGTCTGAACAATACTTATTCTGTTTCTGTCGTGATCGATTCCGTCTGAATATTTTCAAACTTTTTCGATTTGTGTACTAACTGGTATTTACGTAGCGGGTTTAAATTGCACAGTAAAATTATGATTGATTGGAAGGATCTTGTGACCATGGTTGAAGTAACCCACGCCAAAATTTTAGGGCAATTTAAAAATATTTTACTTGAGTTTGCAAAAAAATACGCTTTTGAGATCTGTTACATAAATATTTTTATACATCTATCATCTTCTTATTCGTATTCTGTGAATCGCTAGACAAAATACAATGGTTAGAAAATAAAGAACAATTCTAAAAATATAAGTAATCTTGGTTCGCACCAAAAGCTGCACTACAGCATCGGCTTTTGTCAGTACAGTTTACGTTTTACTTCCCATAGTTCCATTTGATTTGCGACCACTGTCCGGTGCCAAACGAGAAGACTGTTTGGCATTTATGTTCAAAAGTTACAGTATTTCAAAGTTGAAAATATACAACTTTGTTATATTTGGAGTAACAACTGTCCTTCTGGCAACTTGAAAAGGTTTTACGTGTATTTTTCTCTTTATATCCGAAGTTATTTTAATGTTGAGTCGAAGAATCAATACTTAAAATCTTCGTCGTTCATGCTCTACTTAGGCAAAAAAATATTTGTAAAAGAAACTGACTTTCAAAACTCGCTGTAGTATTACCAACTACAGCTTAAAGAAAGTTGATGAAATTTTCTTAATACGACCATACCAACTACAGCTTAAAGAAAGTTGATGAAATTTTCTTAATACGACCATACATTTTTTATTTCAAGACACAAATTTCCTTACTTTCTGTGAAATTGCGGTTTTAATGGAAAGTGCGATACTAGGTTTTAAGGGCTGGTTTATTTCTAGGAATCTACGTTTCAAGGTGATCTTATAAGATATTTCTACACTAGAAAAGACTGTTTTAACCGAAAGAAGATAATGTAAAAGTACGCTTTCAGTGACGTGTTAATTATTCAGCGCGATTGTCAGCAAGGAGTGGTGCTTAAATATTCAATACGTTCCGGTGCCTTACTCCAAATACAACTGAACATGAAAATATAGTTCAACTGGAGAAAAACGTATTTATTTCAATGAGATTTTTAAAGTAAAGTAATGGTAGGAAGCTGTCGTAATTTGAGGCAATTGTACGAGGAACAAATTTCGACTCTAAAGTAAAAAAGGCGTTGAAAAAGTAGAGAGAAGAGAAAGTATAGAAACGCAACGGATTGACGCCTTGTGATAAATACTTTTGTTTTTAGTGAATATCTTGTCAGAGAATAAACTGTTGTGAAGCCTACTAAGTTAAGTATATATCACCAAGGCTCTTTTACTCTCACAAGGCCTGAAGAGATATTCCTGCCACATTCAAACATGTTTCCATGAACCAAACTTCTTCCCGTAATGGTAACATTGAAGGTACAACAATAAAGTAATTAATAAGAAACGTACTAATTAAATAACAAAAACTGTTAATAAAATCAGGCGGTAGGTACAGAAAAAGCCTATTAATTTAACGATTTTACAGCAATTTATTTATTATTATGAGCCAACGATGTCTCGTTGTGGAGCCAAATACTCCCCTGAGTCTTTTACCAACAGCCAACAATGACCGAATTACAGAAATTATAGGACGATTAAAAAGGGGAAATTAATTTATAAACAAGCTAAAACTGTTATGGTAATGTCGGATTTCCATTTGAAAAATAATTATGGATATCTTACCTGGACCATCGTAAAATAGGTAGTAAATATAAATGTGTCATAACTTGAAAGAAGTGTAAACGAAAAGAAGTAACAATATGTTTTAAAGATAAATTCATCCCATATCATCCCATGGGTGTCGTAAGAGCCGACAGAGGGAGCATATTATGCAGAGAACAGCACTGTAAGAGCAGGAAAACTTGATACAAACCATATACCAACCCGTTTGGCCAGCGTGGTATAGTAGGCCAATTCCTCCTTTTAAAGGAGAGGCCTAGTCCAGCAGTGGACTGTTGTGTTAAAGGCTGATCATGATGAAAGATAAATTGCTAGTAGTACCTACAAAGTGGAGACAGAACGATGTCTACTCTTTCCCAAAACGCTGACTTTGGAGTCATAGAACGCGGCACGAACTCCGGTCGCAGTAAGGCTGTGGATGGCGAGGCTGAAATCTCTGAAGCCAAGTCAAGACACTCAAGAGTTTACGAGTAGCCTAGCTTTTTATAAGTTATAGCAACACCGTATGTTGTGGTCAGAAAAAAAATTACAATTTATTCGTACCTCAACATAGCTAGCCACAAAACTGTATGTGTAATAAGTATAGTAAGATGAAAAAAATAAAATAATAAATAGTGATAGTACATCCAATACTAAAGATTGTACAGCGATATCATCTCAGTTTTGGAAAGTGAAATAAAATACTACAAAAATTACCGTAAACAACCAGAACGTTTTCCAAGTATTTTTATTTTATTCTTCAATAGCAAATCTTATATCGAAGCCAAGGAAAGTAAATGAAAGATTTTACGACATTTATAAAACGGAGCTAAGTTTAGATAAGAACTGGAGTATCGTATATCGTTAAAACCTTCGGTAATGTATTCGGTGGAGTTCGAGCACATACTGATGCCGTACTGTGGAGCTGTATGTGAAGTGATAAAACTGGAATGATTTATAAAGCTAATAAGTTAGCTGATTCTTAGCCTCGAGATGATGACTTTGGATCGCAACCGGGACGGTGGAGCGGCGCTAGGATGATGATGATGATGTCCGAATTTATTAAGTATACAGTAAGCTTATTTTATTTTATTGTAGGCAGTATATAATCGGCTTCTTTATTCTGGCTTCAAGTAGAATATGGAAGTAATTAATAATCAGGAATTGGTTATTTTTAGCTTTGCATGGTCATGGTAAGATGAGACTATGTGCAAAGCTCATAAGGCTTTGCAAAATACTACCAGCCATGCAAATATTTTTGAGTGACATTTTTGTTTTAAGCAGGAACCTCTCATTTGCATAAGCCTTGTTTCGTCCATTTAGAATCCAGGACTTTTCACAGCTCGTTAACTATAGTCGCTAGCGAGAGCGATGCCGATGAACTAAAGAGTTCCATGGTAATTCTCATTCGGAGTATTCGTTTTTCTTCCTGATGGAAGTGGCAAGTTTGCAGAAAGTTCACGACTTAGCGTTTGCGATACTCTTGAATAAGTTTTTGTTATGCACTTCGGACTCACATCTGCTTATGGAGATTTTTATCTTCCAATGTTTATTTTGACGGGTTTATGGAGAACGTTTGAGTACTGTTGTACGTTTTCTTAGCTTTAAACATTTTATAACTTGAATCACTTCATTGATACTGTACAATTTAGTAATTTATATTGCTGTTCTAATTAATTTAAATGCGTATGGATAGAAAAGGTTTTTTTTTGCTTTTAATTCATTTTCGCATGGAACGTCGTTTGATACCCTAGGGCAAACAGAGGTCTATGTTAATCTAAATTTTATTTCGAGATTCAATTTCTATTTTATTTTATTTTATTCAGGTCGCAATCGATCGCGTACCACAATAGGGTGACAAAAAGATCCTGGAACAAATTCATACCGTTCTTTTCACACACCGAATTCACCGACTATATTAATTTACTTAATAGATTATAAATACATACAGTTGATGGTACACTTTTTTGCTAATCAGTCAACATATCATATCACTTAAAAAAAACAAAGTATTTTATTTCCATTAAACATTGAAATTGTAGCGGAAACGGAAATGGCGCAAAAATTCTCCGAAGAGGTTGGTGAGATGTAAAAACTTGTGGCATTATAATTGGTAGAATTATGGCTTTTTGCTCTCACGGAGAAATGTTTCCTTTTCACTTTATTGTACATGCTCTCAGTTTCTTTAAAATATCACGTGAGAAATGTTTTGTATTTGCCAAATTGATGACTGCTAATTTAAATAATGATGCAAACGCGTTTCGTTCTTCGTAGGAGTTGGTTACTCTGGATAAAAAAGTGCCAAGTACGATACAATCTAATGAGACTTCTAGTCTAAGCCTTATTCAAGATTTCAGTTTAGGTATTTTTTTTTGGTTGCAATTGGGGTAAAGCAGTAGGATGATCTGGTAAGACTCGAAAACAAACCCCGGACTTCGACTTCCGACGGAAAATCTCTTCGATGCAATCGATATAACGCTAAGAAGATGATAAAAGCAATTTCATTACATTAGAACCTTTGACCCGACTAAAAATGAAAGCCAGAATTACAATACTGACATTTACACAAATAAACAAGCATCAAGCTTAGTTTTACCAAACTGCCGTTTAGCATACATATTATATATTGGTAGAATCATACAAGTTTGAGGTGCTCTATGGTCGTAGGTTTCCAATAAAGGCGCAGCATTCCCCGGCATTCGTTGCTCGCTCCTCCAGCCATTTTCTTCCAGCTAGAATCTTTAGATTTTTCCAGCGTATATTTGACAATGCATACTATTTACAGATCAAGCTATAGTTTTATAGATTGTGTTTTAGATTTTATTTATTCCATATGCGTGTTGTTTTTTTTTAAGATTTGGAACAAAATAGTAGGGAATGAGAATATCTGTTATTAAGTACTAGTAATAATATTTTCAAGTGATCTTATTGACTGTCTGACATAACGCACAGCCGAAACTACAGTGCGCAAGAAGTCAAAATTCAGCATGTGTGTTCCTTGGGATCGTAGGTGGCTACTACCATTGGGAGGGATTTCTCGAAATTGCTTCAGGATCGGGCAGAAACGGTTAAATAAAATTAAATAAAAACAATGTGTCGACGTAGCTGCGGACACTTTCTAGTATAAGGTATTTATAATGTCAAATAATGATATGAGTAAAGTACGCGTTTTCTATCTAATCTATAAAGAAAATATAAACATTACAATAATAGTAAGAGTGGTTCCGGAAGTAAACCAAAAATTCTCACTTAAAACTGTCCAACAAAATGGTCAACTTAAACACAATAAATACTGCCATACCACAATCCCATTACTTTAAATGACTTCACATGTCTCTCAAGAAAATTATGTAGAACTCTCAGACATGTAGGTTTCCTCACGATGTTTTTTTTTCACCGATAAGCAAGCGATCATTAACAATTTAATACGCACTTAACTTCGAAAATTTATTGGTGCATGCCGTGGATTCGAACCAGAGACCCTCTGCGTTACAGTCTGTCGGTCTCACCAGTCGGCTATCGCTGCTCTATATTGTTTGTGCATAAAATAAAATAAATAAATAATAGTATCGCATGAAGACCATGACCCATAACTTCATAATCATTACTGGATTCAATTTGTATCTAGCTCGCTTCCAGCATCGTTTCATGGAATGACTCTGCACTTTGCACTTCTTAGCGTTTCAAATAGTTTTATATGGAAATTTTCTGCTCTTCACCGGGTTTATAAATTTGTTCCGATAGATTTAAAGTAGCGATAGACTAATGGGATAGAGACTGCACCTTAATCAAGACATTGTGCATTCAACAAAAGAGTGTGTGTTACGCGACTTAGAAAGAGTAACATTGAATACGACCATCCCGTAAGTTTACTTATACGAAACACTCGACAACAAATTAATGCACCTTCCTGCGAAAATCTTAACGCCCGTATTAGATGACCCGTTGCGAAAATAAAACTTAAAAGGATTCAAATAGGGTCTACCACGAGAGAATTATTATTTCAGTTAGGCAAAAAAGTATGGTTTATTTGATAAAATGTTACTTTTCGTTGACGTGCTCTAACGACAGCTAGTGTCCAATACAAGAGTAAGATCAAAAATCCCCAGGGTGGTTCAGAATAAATTTGATTTATTCACAAGTTTGCCCACACTAGAAATGCGGACATGTCACGTCTACGGGAACTACTTCAAAGGCTTATTTACAGTAAATTGAAATTGGAATGGGTGTTATGAGGCTTTATGTATACATTAGCCTAATTTATTTCGTGACGTGGCAGTGCTAGAAAGCTGATAATTTCTAAATTTGGCGTCCAATCTAAAGTCAACAATTCAAGGAATACAAAATATTAAACATGATTATGTGCTTAACAGATATCATCTATGCTTATTATAAAATAAACTTATAATCTACCGAACGGAGTTTTGTACGGTTTCCATCAATAGTGTGGAGCCTGAGGCAGGTTTAGATGTATAATTCACGCGGGCTTAGCCGTGGGCGAGGAGTTGTACCTAAATATAGCATCATAAACTAATAATAAATATTATGCACGTAAAGTAGGAAACAACTTGAAAGAATTTGTTTATATCTTTTAACATTTAGCACGTATATTGTATGAGCAATGACAAACGTTGTAGGTGAAAGAGCCTCTTAGTGTAAGTATGCAAAACTTCATAGTCATCTCAGAAATAACTGCTTAACTGGTTCTGCAAAACACAAAATGGTACCTACCTACTAAGACAGTACACAGAGTTGTAAACCGTATTTTTTAAAGCTTAATACATAGTTAATTAAGCTTTGTATATAAAAACATCCGTACCTTCTCTACAAAGTATGATGTCCACGACATAAATACTCGCAATAAAGATAGGCTACACTTACCACCATCACGCATAAAAATGTTAAACGAAAGTCCTTAATACGTGGCAGTAAAAATTTACAATAAGGGCGCTTGTACACGGTAAGAAAATACGCCGGGCCTACGCAAAAATTCGTGTCGTAACTAGAAAATAACTGTGCACACTGCTCGCGGCGGTGCACGAAAAAAAATCTTGTCTGCGCAAGACACGACGCGTCGAACTAAGTTACCGAAATACATCAAAGATGCCACTAGTCTACCTTCATTCAGCAAGTCAATCAGAACCTATTTAATAAATAACTGCTACTATTCAATCGCAGAATACCTAGAAAATAGATAAAAAGATCGACCAAACCTAATTACTAAATGTAAAATAAATAAATTACTATGACGATCAGCAAGCTAGACTGAGACATTGTGATATTAGACATTATTTTTATTATTAATTTAATTGTAGGTATGTATGCGCATAAGCGACATATACTTGTGATAATAAATAAAACAAATTAACAATAGCTACTGGTATAATTATGTAAAAGTATAGTTTAAATATAAGTATTATTTGCCATTATTGTAAGTGGATTTCTTTTTTGTAATTTTTTTAGATAATATTGCAATGCTTGTAAAAGGCACTAAGTTTTGAGCACCTTAATTTTAACCGAACACCTATGTTTGTGCACTTGGTTCGCAATAAACGCTTTGACTTTGACTTGACTTTAACTAATATAAAATCGTTCACAAGTGTAATATTACCAAGATTAGAAACGCAAGAATTAACCTTCAATT
The DNA here is from genome assembly GCA_944739405.2 of Euclidia mi. Classification (NCBI taxonomy): domain Eukaryota; kingdom Metazoa; phylum Arthropoda; class Insecta; order Lepidoptera; family Erebidae; genus Euclidia; species Euclidia mi. The sequence continues at coordinate 107,515,625 of OX123185.2, read as the reverse complement.
CCGTTCAAAGCCTATAGACAATCCAACGTTCTAACGCCATAGATCTCAGGCTCTACCGTTAATTCTCTAATCACCACGTCTGGTGATAAACTCTGGAACACCTCTGATTTACGTGCGCCCCACTTAACGGTATTAGCGGCCTGATTTGGAGCCGTGTACCGAATGTCTCAAGATCGGGGATGCTGCTAAATGGATGGCCACTTAGCAGCATCCCCGATCAATGTAGTTACATTAAGCAACGCTGCAAGTGACAAGAAATATATTGTTTCGAGGTTATGTAAGCTACTAGATTTTGCTTGAAAGATTTTTTAATAGAAATATTGACTCTTTATTCCTACAAAGATGAATTTTAACGATTGCACAACGATTTGAATATTCTGTTTTTCTGTGTGAATTTGCATGAGCTAGCTAATATAAGGCTTAGCTGTCCAATAGAAAGTCAAGCTGTATCTGCAGTTCCATATTTCCGACTATAAATAAATTTATACCAGTATTCAACATCATCGTTGTCATCATCGCCCTAGTGTCGCTCGATCGTAGTTGATTTATAGTTTAACCAGACATAACAGAATATTAGAACACAGAGCGACTGCCGTCTGACCTCTACAAGGGGATAATGATGTTTCTTAGCTTAGACCAGTGTCAGTATATTGAAAGGTACGAAACTCCTCATAACAGCTGTCGAGGATCATTATGGCAGCTGGAACCGATGGAGTAACGTGCTCTCCAAGACACGAGGCAAGCGAAATTTAATTTAATGATATGTCTATGGTGTGTGGCGTGGGTTTGTCCTTAATAACTTCTGCACGACAGTCTGTTAGTAGTTTTCTCCACTTAGCTTTCCTGCATCAGTGTGCTTGAAATGTAATAGGTCTGTAACAAGAATTTCTTTACGTTCCACTTAATTATTACTGAGTGTTTCCCTAATTAATTTAAGAGTCTCTTTCAGTAATGTAAGGAAAATGCAATCGCGAGCTGTGCTCGTAAAGTGTCGGGTCGTGAGGAGTGTTTATAGGTTTTTATTGGAAGGACGGGTCTTGTCTGCGGAATGTTGACAAGTCATTAGTAAAACCTTGAAGTGACGTGATAATCTTGATGGTAAAGACAGTCCTCGATAGATTTGATGTATTTGTATATGCTTGATATTTTTATGTTCTCGTTCTGAATTATAATTTTTTGTGTTTCAAAAGCTTGTGCAATAAAAAGAAAGATATCAAAATAGTAAAATATTGAGATAAATAAAGAGAAAAAATAACAAGTTTTAAATGTGTTATCCTGTTTGAGAATTGAATCCATAATTCGACATATTGTTTGTTTTGTGTCGGACTATGTAAAACTACAATTAACGGTTACAAAGAATACCTACACTGAAACCAACAATAAGCAGATCACACAAACTGTTATCCTGTTTGAGAATCGAATCCATAATTTGACATAATTGTCAAGCCTCATGGTTTCAGACGCAATCAAACTTCAAAACCATTTATGCATTTGGGCTGAAGAGACTAATACTCAAGAAAAACTATTTATAATAATTAAGTGTTTAGATTATGAATTAAAATAATTAATTCATAAGGCGTTAGGTGATAAATAATACATAGCTGAAGTTCTGTAGACAGTTCATGCACAAGATTGATCTACGAATACATTAACATGTGCGAATGAATCATAACGATATATACATAGATTGAAATAATATTATAGACGTTCATACACGGTAGGTATAATTTTAAATTGGTTGAATTCTTAGTGATATTGATGGTCAGATGTGTTTTAATTTAGATCCAAAAAATGATGACTACGGATTATTGAGGGGACGGATTTATAGTGATATGTTTTTTTTTACTTTTTCACGTAAAAACAAATTTAGATTACATTTTGTAATAACTTAGCCAAAGGTAGAATTCGTGAGCATAATCTATTACGTATATAAAGACTTTGAGATGTAAAATTATACTGCATTGTCTACATTGAGGCAATTTAGTTTTATACAGCTTTTTATTTATCAGTTTTCGACTTCAGTTCTCCAAACACACCATTGTGCAAATAGAAAGGTAGTAGAATATAAAAAAATATTAAGACTTTCAGTACAGTATCTGAGTAAAATTAGTTTTTCTGTCCCGGGGATTGCAGTGTCTTACAGGGTTAAAGCAAATGAAGCTTTGAATACTGAGACACAAGTTTTTTGCTCAAAAGTATGAAAGTGTTTGCCGTTATAATAAAAATATGTGATATTTTCATTCCATTCATAGCTAATACCTATACTTCTATATTGATTCAAAATCAGCGAATTTATAAACAAACTTTCTATCGCTATTTTACGCTATTAAGGATACAAAATCAAAATCCTTAGGAGCACTATCCAAATTTTATGTTTTTAGCTACATTGGGTTAGTCCAACAGGTGAGGAAAAGCTGTTTTGTCAAATCTGGTTAGTATTATATACATTCGGGATAATGCTAGATCATAATTAATACATGGATTCACTGCCACACTTTAGATTCTACGAATAGAGTAGTGTGCCCAATCTGATCAAATGTGATGTGGCTATGTGGCCTGCAGATGCCACAACACTTGTGTGATTCTCATGTAATTGTTTTATCACGTATTTGTATTTGGGTCCGTCGATAAAACACAATTATAAAGCCACCCGTAATTCAGGATTAATTTTTAGAACAGAATAAAAAATAAAATGCTTAGTTTCTATCCAGAATTGTCACTTAAGAATTTGGTTTAACATTTTATTTTGTCAAATTTTATCTTCTTAAAATATTAATTCTCTAAAGCAATAAATATTTTTCTAGAAACATTATTTTGAAAACAAAACGTCAGATTTACTTATAGTCCGATAAAACTGGATATAGATCGGTTCACGAAAGTTGACCGCAAATGGCGGCCGTCGCGCATATGTAGGTACATTCGTGCACCAATGGCGTAACTCCAATCTTGACGCATTCCCTAAGCATTCCACCCGCGCCTCACCCCGCTCCTCCACGGGGACCTAAAAAATGATTTCTACGCAGTGGTCTTCTTTCATAAACCGACCTATAACATAGCGTGAAAATAATTGAATATGAAATAAAGGTGAATTTAGGCACAAACTTTAGGTTTCTGGTTAATAGGTTTTTTAGCAAAACACTAAATAAATTTAGCTGTGTATTACATTGAACATTTAACAGCTACGAATAACAATATTTTATATTTTAATTGAACCTAACCAAAACTATACAGGTCTATCGAAAATCGCTTTTTCTTTCATAGATTTAATTTTTAAACCATACAAACATTGTGTGATTTCTCATGGAGGCTTAGGTGTATAATTTACGTAGCTGAAGCTGCAGGCAAAGTGTAGTTATTTATATGTGAAACTTTTAATGACGTGACTCAAGAGCTTAAATCATTTCTCTTGTCTAGGTAGTTCCAGCGATGCCCGTTAGATCTCACGATTGCTTGTAGCTCCGCCATTGTAAGAAAGAAAACATCAGTTGCCACCGCTACAGTTGATTTATTGACAAATACAAAAGCTTAAGGTAAATAAACAACAAAGAACGAAGGTACTTATTGATCGATGTCTTGGTAAGATTTTTGCAATGTTCGCAAAGCGCGGTAAAGCCTTGAATATTGCTTCTAAGTTTTTGTTCCATTGTGAAAAACCAGTTGTCAATCGTGGAGCGCAAGTTGATTGAACAAAACGTACAAATAAACTATTACAAGGGTTAAAGTCGAGGTAATCAATTTCGATGAGAAAGTTTATACAGAAGGAAACATTTGAAACTGTTCACATTCCACTTATTAAGTATTTTCTAGACTATATTCTGATTGCTGTTGATGTGATGAAGGCCTTAATTGACTGATAGATGATGCAAATTTATTTTGTTAAAGTATCGCGTATGAAATACTTACATGGTCAATTGGTCAAAGTACATGTGAGGCTTTTATTTCTACTTAAAAGTCGGATTCTAGCACAAAGTGTATAATTTTAAAATTAGTCTTAGTACAAGTATATGATCTTATGTCTACGAAAGTTTTATCGACAGGTTGCATAATAATTATTATACAAGACAAGCAAGTTATATTTTTATTTCAGTGATAATCATGTAATGAAACGCGATTTTCATGTAGTTTATACTCTCACTAGTATGAATCCATAAAACGTATTCAATCATGTATTATTAAAATTTAAGTCATAAAACATTCTGCTGTCTTTATAGCTTTATTTTGGCTTTAAATTTGTTTCAAAAAGTTTGTTAGTGATTCGACGTGATATTTTTAGCTTTAAAGCCTTCCAAACTCTAGGGATGGTCTTAAAATAAAATAAATTTATTTCGTAACAGCGGAGGTTGTATCTAATTTACGTCAATTTTCTTAAAGTAGTAGGCGTTATGTTGGCGGGAATTAAACTGAGGAAGCCACGCTGTTCAACAGTTATTTTATCAAGTCACACTCATCGAATAACATGCGGGAAAAGTTGGTGCGGGTACGTTTCAGACTCGTAAAGTTTTGATTTAAATGCTTAGTGCTATCAGGAGTTTATTTATAGAATAATTTGTACCATTTGGAAGATTTTTAAATGTGGGCCGCTTGACACTGCGGTAATTCGTGTGTGATCCACGATCTTTTTTGCGGGTGGGTGTCATTATTTGTCCTCTTTGGTTTGAGTGTACGTTCAGTATTTATAGATTAATTATCGATTTTTTAATTTTTGTAGAAGACAATTGTCACGTATCTTTGCGTCAGCCAACAGATGTCTGAAAGGAAATAGGTGGTTTTAGCATTGAATTCGCTTTCTTCATTTCGTATTGCCGACAGTTTACCAATCAGTAAATTTATTAATTAAGTCTGTGTTAAAAATGTATTTTTTATTTTGTCTTTTACAAAAGATGCAGCGACAATCTGACGGTAGTGCAACGATTTACTTCCACTACGTTTTCAATGTAAAGTGTTTATTTAGCGGCAAATGTTCTTCCCTTATCTCAAGTCCGGCATAAACCGCTTGGATTAAATGTTCGTCTTGCAGTGTGTAGTACACAAATCGCGCCGCGATTTGCTCAAAACAGTCACTGTTGATGGATTAATCAGTTTCTTTTATGGAAAGGACATAGCAACTAAATTCTCAGTTTATTAAACTAACGCGGTTTTTATACTTCATACAAGTTTATTTACCAGATGTTAATTGTTATATGAAGGAACGGCATACATCACACGTTTAACTTATTTATATGAATATTTAAAACGTTTTATTTTTTACATGTGTCACTCAAATGCTTAAAGTAGAAATCAAGATCCATAGATTTTATTATTCCATTGGACTATGTACTTAGTAATAGGCTGATGCAGAATTGCTGTTAGTACAACGCAATCCTCGCATGGTATTGAAATATGGAGTCCACACTGGTTGATGAACTGAATAGCTTTGTTGCTAACAATCACATAATAATATTACTGTACTCCATGAAATACTTGGTAATTTTATTTTTATTTAATTCTATAATTTTTGTTATATCATGCACACATTTACAGTATCTACAACTAGGATAACATCTTAATTCTACATAAAACGTCTTAACATGAGAATCAATTCCATTAAGAAAGTTCTTATAACTTAATTATCTGATACTTCAGACCCCGCAAAAAAGGTAAGGCATCAGTAATCCTATGCGTGTCTTCATTACTAAGCATTAAGGCGATGACTCAACTTGATGAGCTTTTTCTTATCCCTTCCACTTCACCCCCAGTTTTAACCCTCTTAACCCTTCGACGTCATTGTGAATGAACGTAATCTAGTTAGCGAATTTTTAGAGGTTTTCTTTAATTTTGTTTGAATGTGACCATTTTATAGGAGTAACAGTAAAATACATACATACATACATATCGTCACGCCTTTTATCCCCGAAGGGGTAGGCAGAGGTGTATTTCTACACCCACTTTTCGCCAGATATAATTTAGTCCCACGTAATAAGGGGCGAGCCTGTTGCCGTACCGGGCACATTTCCAGACTCCGTGCTGCTACTGAGAATTTCGTGACAGAAAAACGCAGTAACACTGCCCGACCCAGGAATCGAACCCGGGACCTCCCGATCCCACGCGCACATTTATGCCGCGAGACCAAAGAGGCAGTCGTATAGGCTTTGATGTCGAGTTTTCCGTCTCTACGCAAAGATGGTATTTGCATCATGTTATCCCTTAGTCGCCTCTTACGACACCCACGGGAAGATAGGGGGTGGTGACACTTGTATTCTATGCCGTCAACCACCCGGCGTAACAGTAAAATCTACTTAGAAAATGACTGATTGTGCGTCTAAGTAGGTATGCAATGGTAATAATGTTCGAAATGGTAACAGTATTCTTACAAAAATAGCTTAAACGGAACGCAAATAGTAAAGAATGTACCTACTTAAAATAGTAGGTACTTACATATTTCAACCTCTTCAAGATTTCACTAAAGCAATCTATCTAGTGCTAATTTATTTAGCGGAATCTTATCAATTTCCCCACTCCTGCCCTTGATGCGTGCACAGAAACTAGAAAACAGGATTACGTGGCTCAGTCGAGGCTTACATAACTTGTAATCGGCGTTCCTACTTCTTCGGCGTTACTACGTTCGTTCTTCGTCTGCATCACTTACATTCCAAACTTGGCCCATTCTCACACAGCGATCAATTGAGCTACTGAATTTTTTGTCAAACGAACCTCCCGGTCGGCCCCTCTGAATGGCCTCTACAAAAATTTCCAGAATTCGTGAAACAATAATTATAAAAAGTTTGCTGCAAATGTTACTTTTATTACCGCTCCGTGAGTTCCGAATTGAATTTCTTATGTGTTTGTTTTATTTTTTGCATAATTTGATCCTGTAGGTGAAGTTTCGCCCTTGGTTCTAAGAATAATTTGGAAGTTTTGTAAAACTCTATTTTGTTGTATGAGTTCCCAGAATTAGGCCCTGTATCAACACGCGTAACTACCTAATTCGATAATGTGTACAATTCCACGTACAGTTCTGCACGTGTAAGGCATGATTCGCGCTTAAGCTAGTTGTTCGCGAGTGCTTCGCTGGCCTCGAGACCTCGAGCACCGCTCTGACTAAAACATTTTAAGCCAGATACATAATATTTCCCTTATGATTTTAGTCTTTAGTTTTATAATAGACTTTATTGAAGTAACAAATAACATATATACAACAGAATAAAACTACTTATGCAACTAAACTATCCTAAACTAAACCAATTAAACTAAATAAATAAAAAAAAAAAAATAGAAACTACGCGGCGTCAAAAAATTCCTCCGCAACGCTGTCGGCTGGTAGCGTGCCCAGAAGGCTGGCAGCATTGCCACGTTGTATGGCAATGCTTATTCTCTCTGCAAAATATAAACCAGCCCTCTGGTCACGGGAAGCGTCGATCAGCCTTTTAGCGATTTCTTTGTACAGAGCGCGTGCACTAGGCCCCCATGGTCCCAGAGTTTCGACCCCAAACGGCTCAAAAACGTAATTACCAGATAGGTTTGCGTATTTGCGCCGTTTGAGGGTCTCCGCTCATGCAGCAGCAGCGCCAGCCGATCCAGCTGTGCTTGGAAGATGTGATGGCGCAAGGGTATCGACGCATGTCGCGTCCCATACCAGAGGCCTGCCCATCTTCCAAGGTAATAAGGACATACCGTCTGGTCTCTTCCCATCGTCGCGTATCAACCCATTCGGTTCAAGATGAGCTGGTACTCCGGCGGTGACAAGAGCTCGACGGATTATGTCGTTAATGTGGGCATGTCGGGAAAAATGCCCAGCACTCTTGCTGCACGATAGGCCATGGTGGCCAAGACTGTCGACGGCTTCACCGCAGTGACAGCGATGCGGAGAATTGCAAACAGCTCCCAAGCGTAGGCAAGAAGCGATGCGGAAAGTTGTGTCGTCCAACATAGTTCCTATGTTGGACGATGGAAGTGCTTGAAGCCATAACCCCGATTCCCACTCTCCCACAGCCAACAAACGGGCGCGCTCTACAACACTGGATGCAGTACTTAAAAGATATTCTCTCATCTTACTACAGAGCGGCCCGTCCCATTGCCTCTGAGAGGATAGATATCGGGGTAAGTCAGAGCTCGGGCAAGCCATTTTCCAAGCGTTAATGGCATCAGTCTTGCACGGCACCTCAGAATTAACCAGTGTGGGTTCTAGAATTTTCCTGGTCAATTCCTCAGTGCCGTGGACCGAGGCCAAAAACGCTGGGAGGCTTACATCGGTAATTTTGGGAACGCCGAGGCCGCCCAAACGAACTGGTAAAGTCGCTTGAAGCCACACTCGGTCGTTCATGTCAAGATTTAGAATTTTGCTCAAGGTGTGCCGAATAATATTATCAATGTTTTCCAATAGGGATAAATGTTTCCAAAAAGGAGAGGACCGCAAGTAATATGTAAATTTTGGAAGAAAAAGGCAGTGGCGAATAATCGTGAAAGCCGAATGAATATTAATTTTGTAAAGCCGTTCTGAAGTTTCACAGAAATTTTGTAGTTTTTCGTCTACAAAAGATCCAAAAGCGTCGTCGAAAATAGGGGACCCAAGGAGGCGGAAGGAAAATTTATATCTTTAGTTTGCATTTTCTTGGACAAATAGCCTATTTAGTTCTATGTAATTTTATTTACCTTTAACTATATTTTTCCGAGAAACGCACTTCTTGTCCTCGACTAAACATAGTTTCTTAGACAAATACGAGTCGATTCAAAACAAAACCCAAGAAAAGGCTAACAAGTCCAGCTGAACAAAGCCTGAAACAAACAAGCATTTACCAGCACTCGATCCTCAAAAGAAACGACAAAATAAACTGGAGCCTGTCACAGTGCAATAGCTTGCCTTTCCTTTGTAGCAGCCCTGAATGCTACAATTATTTACTACGTCGTCTTGTGTCATCGCATAAATACAAATATTTTATTATGGTAATGGGTCTTTTTCTAGGCCTGCTAAGGCCTGCGTAGAATTTTGTGAACTTAACGATGTTATCGTTTTCTTCCTAGTGACCTACAAGGAAAATTGTTCGCTCGTACTTTATTGAAAGGTTTTTCTTGTCATTAAAGATTTAGTGGCCGATTTGTTTTGCGGGCGAGTCTTGACTATTTATTGTGATTTGACTGACTTTATTTAACGAAGCTTTTGTCGCTCAGTTTCTTATTAAATGTTTTGATTTTAAATTATTTTAATTAACGTTTTTTTTTGTATTGAGTACATAAACCGAAATTTAGTAAAACTTTTTACTCATTTCGTTTATTTTTTTTATGAACATAGTAGGATCGAACCAATCTTAAGTACAGTCAAACATAAAAAATTGGAGACATTTATTACTCAGGAACTAACAATTCACAAGATTTCTAATATTGTTATTCTATAGTCCCCTTTTGCTAAAACACGAGAACTGCTAGTATCTCAGTACATGGTCAAAACAGTTACGTAGATGTTACCAAACGAAAATATTATACCACTACCTATATCTACAGTACTAAATAGATGAAGTAAATTTGTATTCCCTTGATCTCTTACTCACTCTTGTTTAATTTTTCATCATGTTTAATATTTCGTAAAAATTGGCGGTTTGACCTCAGCCGCTGGGTGTTTTATTGCACTCTCGACTTTTGAAGTACTTTTGTTAATAACAGCTATTCTGTACAGGGACCCTCAAAGGCAAAAACAACCGTTTTAATTATATCACTATTTAGTGAAACAAACCGCAAGGATTGGTATAAAATAAAGGGTTTGGTACAACTAGAGTGGCCAAGCAGAGCTAGAATCGTGTGCGCGCACAAATATGTACGATAAGTGATTATATGAGTTTAAATTTGACTTTAAATCAGACTTTGCCAATCAACGTTTCTATGATTAGGTATATTATCGAACAATCTAGCACTGCGTTCAGTAGGCATCTACGCAAATGAGCATGCTCGACTAACGCTAGTGGGATCGAGTCCTAAAACTAAACGATGTGCTTCAAGCACTAAATGTTTAAGTAACGATTTAATTATCACAAATGCTCAGCATTTATTTAAATATCTGTTTTCAATGTAAAAGGTCATTGGGCATATCTGACCCGCTTTGCAAACAGTGGCAGACATTAACCGAAATAGTTTAAAACAAAGGGGAATATATATGACCTTTCATTGCATATAATTGTTTGATTAAAAATGGTCGGAGAAAAATGTACAGGATTCTTCAAAAAAGAAAGCAAACGGTATCAAAGGTTTTTATTTCATCTTATAAAGGCATAAAAATAATATCGAAATGAGCTAATGTTTAGAGATATGTTATACGCTGTCTCTTTCGCACATTGAACAGGTTTTTTTTCGCACATTACATGGCTGCGCCCATATCGCTAGCATTGTTTTTTATCTGTCTTGGACCATACACCAGGAAGCAACAGACACACCCACTGCCTTTTTAAATGATCTTATGATTGCTTTGGATCAAATTGAATAAAAAATCTTTTAATTAATTAGCATTTTATTTTTCTTACCTATATCAATTAATTAACGGACGACCGCGACTTCGTCGGCCTCATTTAGCTATCCCGCGGGAATATCGGGATAAAAAGTAGCCTATAACCTTTCTCATGAATAATCAAATAAATTAATATCACACACAAAATATTTTTTCAAATCGGATCAGTAGTTTCAGAGATAAAGAGTATGGATATATACATAGATAATACTAGATTTTTTTTAGATTCCCGTAGCTCACATTAATGCGACTATAAATGAGAGACATAAATGAATACACTGTGCTATATTTCGTTTGTGTCCGCCATGGGTATGGTTTCCATACTATGGTGCCCATTTACCTTTGGTGCGTATCATTGGCGTCTATTTATAGAATACGAATTACGATTTAATGTAAGCGAATGAACTGTAAATATATTTCGCACGTTAATTTTTACGAAAATAAACATTTATTGAAGCAACATTTCGTCAGTCTGCTTATTAAACCCAATCTGTGTGATAACATTTTATTCTTTTAACAGTGGCTGAAAATCCTTTTCTTTGTTAATTTTTTCTATCTTCGTAAAAAGAATTTGGTAACACAAAGTAAACAGTTTCTCATTGATTTTAATGTCAATGTTTTATTAACATGGCAACCAGTACGCAATTATATTTTGATACGAATTTTTGAAGATTATGATTACTTCAATATTTACCACTAGATTGTTATTAAACTTATTCAGAATAAGGCCTGAGACTTCGTCTGAAATATTAATTTACATTTGTGGTGGGAGTTAAATAGTCTAGATGTTTGTATTATATCTAGGCAAAAAAGGGCATCATTGACAAAACTCAAAGTCAAATATATTTTTGTAGCTCTTAACCACATTTTCATCTAACATTCAGCTGTTTCTTATAACAAACTTTCTACGCTGTGAAAAAAATCTTTCACAGCGGATGACTACGTCATAAAACGAAACTACGGTGAAAATTTAATATTTATAGCTTCATCTCTATTCACATAACAATACGTAACAATAACGTTTAATAATGACTACATAGTATAAAACAAAGTCTGTCTTCTGTCTGTCTGTCCCTATATATGCTTAAATCTTAAAAACTACGCAACGGATTAATGTGTTTTTTTAAATAGATAAAATTATTCAAGAGGAAGATTTATATGTATAATTGATGCGGGTGAAACCGCTGGCGACGTCTCGTTTAATTATAATAGCCTTTCAATTAGTGGAACTATTGATTTTACATTTATACTCAATATACTTAATAATTTTGATGATATTTAAAATATTTACTGGATGGCGGGAAACTGTGAAACAACTCTGCTTACCGCAAAATTAAATCTCTTATCAGCGACGTCAATAAACCAGGCCAAGGTAAACAACAGAGACTCAGTGTAAAACAATTTATCAGCTGTTAGTAATTCGGTTATAAAGTTCCTTCGAGCACCGGACGTTTTCAATCACGTTAGACTTATTCAAATCAAAGTAATAGTAGCTTAGCAACTAGTCTAAGTTCTTAGTTGTGACTTTAAGCTTCGCAAAGAGCGACGCGACTTGAAACGGGCGCTGTTCATGCCGCGTTCTACTAAGTGGTTGACATCTTGTGTTTATGTGAAATACTGGTAAATAAAATATAGATGTATACGACGCCTTATTCTACGAGTGTTACGAAAATTCGGATGACCTCGAGGAAAAATGAACACTCAAACCCCATGTTCAATTTCTAGTTGGTCCTCATATTTTCAGAGTTAAGTAATATTAGAAGAAATAAGGCCTTCTAGAAGACGTTAGGATTGAGCCACGATTTCGGTTCAAAGCATTGATAAAGATCTCTTTGGAAGCATAACTTCCTGTTATTATTTGATTCGAGATGCCACAGTGTCCGGGATGCGCCGAAAAAGAATCTTACTTCACGACTAGCGCGGCTGGTAAACATTTTGTTCCCATCTGGCCTATTTCTATGTGTAATAAAACTTTAATTTTGTCTCTCAATAAACAGAATGTATTTCTAGTACAGAATTCGACTATAAAAAACACGTCATGTTGTAGGCTTAGCCCTACCCCCTACCTATGATAGCGGAAGGCACAGTTTCGAGCAATACATGGACATCGTATCGTCAGCCACCAATCGCCTTCGCGAGACGCGTTTTATCTTTCTAGTCGTGACCGAATTGTTCGTCCCAGTACATCTTAAGACGAGGTGACAAAGTTATCCAGCGGTAACTAAACTTATGATAATGTACCCTAGAGACAGAGAGCGGTACATAATGGAACGAAGCGAAATAAAAACTTAAAGTAGTGCCGTGCCACTTTATAGATAACAAAATATAGAATGTTTTTTTTTACAAAAATAACAAAATAAAACAATTTTATTTCTTGTTGATGTTGTTATTTGGGTGTTTTTATCTGCTTTTCTATCCGTCGAAAACTGGAGCCAATTCACAATTTGAACTAGTATATTGTTTTTATCATTATTGTACTAGGTATGTCTGTAAATGAAGTTGAACTTCTACTTCTTGTATCGTCATGAAACTTGGCGAATAAGCAAAGAGTCGGTAGGCATCCAATAATATGGTGCCACTAAACTGATATGATGTTGGTGATCGAAAATAAAATACGTAAACGGTGAAACTTTACTCCTATGTCATACGTTTAAGTAAACGATATGTATTTAAATCTAAGTTTAAAATAAAAAATAAAATACTCTTACTATCTAAAAATTCGAGTACTCGTACTCTGTTTTCATCTTAGTCGTAGCCCGATCCTAGACGAACATGGCAGTTAAATTCGAATAATAAATTGGTGTCAAATGTCAAAACAGAAGTTCACATCCATTGAAAAAAAAAATGTCCATGGTAGAGGTATATTGTAACTGGTGTGCAAGTATCAGGTATGTTTTGCCAAGAAGTTTATTTAACCAAAAATGAAAGTGAAAATAGCACGATGTATTTGGCATACGTCTACCAACATTTCGTTTTATAGACAAGTTAATATCTCTGTATAAACTTCGCTACTTTATTGACCTATATTTAAAACTTTTGCTTTCTCCTTTCCAAAGATTAACCATTTCAAATTAAGCATCAGTTTATTTAGTCTTTTGGCAGCGATAGCCTAGTGGAGAAACCGACAGACTGCTACGCAGAGGATCCGTGTTCGAGTCCTCGGCGCGCACCGATGACTTTTCGGAGTTATGTGCGTATTAAATTGTTAATTGCGATCGCCAATACGCCTGCCAAGCGTGGCGATTATGGCATATCCCCCCCAATTATGAATCACACCATTAAAAACCGGCCCCTAGTCCCCGGCAGCCCCGCTAGTCCTGGTTATGGTAGCGGCCATGGTAACGGCGGGGCAAGGGGTGCGAAGAATCTCCGGAAGAGATCGGGCTACCACCACCAACGACAATTGGCCCTAGCAGCACTGAACACGCGCACACTGCGGACTGACGAGAAGATTGTCGAGCTGGAAGAAGAATTGAGCAAGTTGCGATGGGATATCATAGGCCTATCTGAAGTCCGAAGACAGGGGGAGGACTCGATAGTTCTCAATTCCGGTAACTTGCTCTTCTACCGGGAGGGCGACCAACAATCCCAAGGTGGTGTCGGGTTCATCGTCCACAAATCTCTCGTGACCAACGTGGTAAATATCGGGAGTGTGTCGAGCAGGGTAGCGTACCTTATACTCAGAATATCCAAGCGGTATTCGCAGAAGGTCATACAGGTATACGCTCCGACCTCGTCGCACCCCGATGAGGAGGTGGAAGCCATGTACGAGGACATATCTCGGGCTATACATGGCTACAAAACCCATTACACCGTGGTCATGGGAGATTTTAACGCGAAACTGGGCAAACGCGACGGTGATGAGCTGAGAGTGGGGCCATTTGGTTATGGGCATCGGAATTCCCGGGGTCACTTGCTGGCTAGCTTTATGGAGAAGGAAGGACTCTATATGATGAATTCCTTCTTCAAGAAGCGAGAATGCCGCAAGTGGACCTGGGTAAGTCCAGACGGTGCAACCAAAAATGAGATCGACTTTATCATGTCGACGAAGAGGCAGATATTCAATGATGTCTCCGTGATCAATTCACTTAAAGTGGGGAGCGATCACCGAATGGTAAGAGGCACATTGAATATCCGTACAAGCCTCGAACGGTCGAGGTTGATAAAGTCCATGCTCCGACCGGCACCGGTTCATATCCAAAACCCCGAGAGCTTTCAGCTCGAACTCAAGAACCGTTTCGAATGCCTGGGTGAATGCGTAGATGTGGACGTGTACAGTAACGGGTTCGTGGATGCTGTCCATACAACAGGGGCTAAATTTTTTAAGCCCCAGAAAAGCCAGAGAACCAAAAAGATCTCGGATCCGACCCTCGAGCTGTTAGAGGAAAGGCGCAAGATGGTTCTGCTATCCTCCGACGACATGCCGAAATATCGGCACCTCAACAGACAGATCTCTAAGTCTCTGACTCGCGATCTCCGCCAATACAACACAAAATGTGTTCGTGAGGCGATCGAGCGGAATAAGGGATCCAAAGTGTTCCAAAGGGATCTGTCTGTTGGGCAGAGTCAGCTGACAAAGCTGAAGACGGAGGATGGCAGAATCGTATCGTCCAAGCCTGAGCTCTTGGAGGAGATCGAAAGGTTCTATGGACAGCTATACACGACAACGCAACAACCCGCAAGCACTCCAGCGTCAGACCCTAGAGCTGGATTGACCCGACACTATACCGAAGATATCCCGGACGTCAGCATGCACGAGATTAGTGTGGCTCTCAAACAGCTTAAAAACAACAAGGCGCCGGGTGATGACGGAATTACGAGTGAGCTTCTGAAGGCCGGCGGTGCACCCGCTAGAGAAGCCCTCCGGAAGCTATTTAATTCCGTCATTCTCGAGGTTAAAACGCCACAGGCGTGGCACAGAGGTGTGGTGGTGCTTTTCTTTAAGAAAGGGGATAAAACCCTCTTGAAGAACTACAGACCCATCACACTTCTGAGCCACGTCTACAAGCTGTTTTCGAGGGTCATCACGAATCGTCTCGAGAGCAAGCTAGACGACTTCCAGCCTCCCGAACAAGCCGGTTTCCGTAAAGGCTATAGTACCATAGACCACATACATACGCTGCGGCAGGTTATACAGAAGTCCGAGGAGTATAACCAGCCCCTATGCTTGGCGTTTGTGGACTATGAGAAAGCCTTCGATTCGATCGAAACCTGGGCGGTGCTACAGTCTCTCCAACGGTGCCGGATTGACTACCGATATATCGAAGTGCTGAAGTGTTTGTATGAAAACGCCACTATGTCAGTCCGCCTCCAGGACCAGAGTTCGAAACCTATTCAACTCCAGCGAGGGGTGAGACAGGGGGATGTCATATCCCCGAAACTGTTTACCACTGCGCTGGAGGATGTTTTCAAGCTTCTGGACTGGAATGGACTCGGCATCAACATCAACGGCGAGTACATCACTCACCTTCGATTCGCAGACGATATCGTAGTCATGGCTAAGACCATGGAAGACCTAGGCACAATGCTCGATGGCCTCTGTAGAGTCTCCCAACAAGTAGGTCTTAAGATGAACATGGACAAGACGAAAATCATGTCGAACGTCCATGTTGTACCTGCTCCTATTCAGGTTGGGAACTCTACGCTCGAAGTTGTCGACAAGTATATCTACCTGGGACAAGTAGTCCAATTAGGTAGGTCCAACTTCGAGAAGGAGGTCAATCGTCGAATCCAACTCGGTTGGGCAGCGTTCGGGAAGCTACGACATATCTTCTCGTCCGATATCCCGCAGTGTCTCGAAGACGAAAGTCTTTGACCAGTGTGTGTTGCCAGTGATGACTTACGGATCAGAGACGTGGTCGCTCACTATGGGCCTTATCAGAAGGCTCAAGATCACTCAGAGGGCGATGGAGAGAGCTATGCTTGGAGTTTCCCTGCGAGATCGAATCAGAAATGAGGAGATCCGCAGTAGAACCAAAGTCGCCGACATAGCTCTCCGGATAGCCAAGCTGAAGTGGCAGTGGGCAGGGCACATAGCTCGAAGAACCGATGGCCGTTGGGGCAGAAAGGTTCTGGAGTGGCGGCCACGTATCGGACGACGCAGCAGAGGTAGGCCCCCCGCAAGGTGGACCGACGATCTTGTCAAGATCGCGGGAGGAGGTTGGATGCGGGCGGCTCAAGACCGGTCTGTGTGGAGAACCTTGGGGGAGGCCTATGTCCAGCAGTGGACGTCGTTTGGCTGATATGATGATGATGATGAAATTGTTAATTATGGCTTGCTAAACGGTGAAGGAAAACATCGTGAGGAAACCTGAATTTCTGAGAGTTCTCCATTGTGTTCTCGAAAGACATGTGAAGTCTGCCAACACGCACTTTGCCAGCGTGGTGGACTATGGCCTTACCCTTCTCATAATGGGAAGAGGCCCGTGACCAGCAGTGGGATAGTTTAAAAGGATGATGATGACACCTCGTAACGACTGTCAAAAGTCTTTATGACAGCCGGGACCGACGGCTCTTTGGAGCAACAAGCGATAAGTTATAAATTAATATGCACATAACTTCGGAAAGTTACTGGTGCGTGCCGTGCATTCGAACCCGATTCTTTGTGCACAGCAGTCTTTTGGTATCTCCATTCGAATATACATAGCTACTTTAAATCATTTCAAATTAAACTACTCTAACTAAACCGAATAAGTCTTTCTTAGCCATTAACTTAACTGACCCATTGAATTTTCAAACGTTTGTCAAGCAAAATGCACGTATCTTCATCCAATCCATAATAATGTCATAACAAACAGGCCACTCAAAACGCCTCACAAAAATAACGCAGCAAATGAGAATTAAGTTATATGTCATGAGCGGCCTCTGGCTGGACAGGCCATAAATTTGGACGGTGCCACCTAATTATGTCAAAGGACACATAGCCTTTGGAATTGCCGGGCAACGAGGAAATGGTAACAGTTCATTCAAAATTGCTCATATATGTTTTTTTTTGTATTTTTGTAATAAATAGTTATCTGGTACAGTTTTGCTTGTCCCGCTCAAGCAAAACTGTACCAGATAACTATTTATCATAGATCACAAAATTCTATTTAATCGAAAAAGAACTTGGATCAGATCTACATCTGTGATCATAATAAAATTATTGATAAACTACAGATTTTTTTCTCAAAAACAATGCTATAGTTTGTTTATATGTATGTTTTTTACAAGAAAGAAAAATTTGTATGCATAGGTACATACAATTATGTAAGTATGTTTGGCTGGTACTCATAGTACAAGCTCTGCTTAGTTTGGAACTAGATGGTGTTGTGAGTAAATGGTATTATAAAATAGAATAATTCTATATAAACACGCCTGTTGCATAAAAGGGAAGGCAGAATTGCTTGGCCTTCAACGACGTACAATTCCATAACAACGTTTCGTCTGAGTTTTCTTGTTTTTTCTTATTTCTTGGCGTCGGGTTGGAAAATCTGCATGAAGTCCCTCTGCCCTGGGGGGAAAGGACGAAGGGGACTCTCAGACTCTTACTGACTAAAAACCAACCCGTGCTCCTCATGTACCGGAGGGTAGGGAGGGGAGGAAGGTATGTGTATTATTATTAGCATTCCTCGCTACCCTCCGACGGGTATTGGCCCGCCAGATGGTCAGGCGGGGCCCGAACAAACCCCCTTGGCGGCGGATGAAGGTGTTGGGCTCCACCGCCAAAACACCCATCGGCTGCAGAGGATAAGGAGGACGGCAACGCAACACCGCATCTCCTCTTCCTCGTAGGCCTCACCCAAGCCCCCCCACCACGACAAGGTGGAGATCCCACGCTTTGAGTTTTCTTGTTTAGTTTTCTTAAACCAAGTGTGGCTAACTCAAGTGTCAGAGTTTGGAGGCGTTCGACATAAAAATATATTAATAATATATTTTTAAAATCTAAATCTTTAAAATCTAAAGCTAATATTTTAATGAAGTACCTCGATAATCCAATTTGAAACTAAACCACACGACCAAAACTGCTGACACATCAAAGAAACCAAAGCGTATCAAAAATATTTACGTCCAAACTTTTATCCTGCTGGAAAATATCAAAAGAGATTTAATCAGTGTGGCTACAATACACACAAATAAAACTACAAAGTACAAAGCGTCGGGTTTTCGATAAAAAACCTCTAGGTAAACGCACAAAGGTCCCCGAAAGGGATTTATGTTTCCAACTTAAAACAAGCTGGCTACTGAATAGTTGTTTACCTCTAAAAGGGTCCCGCTCTTAGATTGGTGTGATTTGGATAAGGAGGTAATATTTTTTTATATATTACTAAATGCTATTAGACTTTGCCAGCGGCCCTTTACGCGTAAATTATACTCCTAAATCTCCATCAGGAAACTACACTGTCGATTGAGAATAACCCTATAAGAACATATTTGGTAGTTTTTGAGCTTATCGCATTCATCGGGAGACTTTATTTCATAGTTATGTAGGGCATTTATGGATTTACCACGTATTAAACTAAAAAGATCAGCTTCTGGCCAGTTACATCAATAATCTGAAAAAGTGACTGTAAATCGTGTCTGAACTGACAGTAGAACGGCCTTAAGTCTTGAAACCCGCCGACATTTATAAATGAACAAACTCACTGACTGATTGATCGACGTATCAAAAAACTGTGTCTAGAAGCTAGAAATGTTTCACACAAATTTTTTGGGTACTCACCGAAAAGGGTTGCCCCAAAATTCCACCCACATTAGAGGTTCAAAGTTTCGTATAAAAGAAAAAACCTTTACAGGCTTTTTCGGGAAGTTGACAAAAACGTTTTCTTGCATTTCTAAGTAGTTGACATGAATTAAATTTATAGCAACAAATTCATAGTATTATAATATTGAAGCAATAATCTCTCACAGCCGAAATAATAATATGCAAGACAATTTTGTACTGATGATTATACATTAAAAATATTGTATGCTTGGGTGCTTGTTACTCTATCATCCAAAAACAGTCGAGCAGATTAATAGAATATTTAAACACGCATTAACATACTGATTGTCATCTCATCCGAAAGAAGGCTACTAGACAAAGGCCTTCGTCAAAACTCTAGACAGACCGATCTTGATCTACCTCACTTATTTCAACTGTTTCCCAAGATCCATCAATCTTTTATTATAGCTATGCGCTCTAACCATTGGTATCTCATATGTTTTGTCAGGATAATAGGCTGTCTGATCGGATGTCGGCTAAATCCCTAGGCACCGTCGAGAATAAATAAAACAAAAATACACTATACGGCTCTTCCGAATTCCTTGATTCCAAATAAAGGTTGGTTAAAAGATAAATATATCACACATTCGCTTTTTATAGTCACTAATAATAAATTAGTTTTCAAAACATTACGGCTGTAATTAACTATATTAACAGACCAGCTAAATTAGCTTTTCATTTAAATGCGTTGTTAGAATTGAAAACACAATTTTGACAAGTTGTTATGTAAAACGCTCATTTAAATATATATGTGGAGCTTTCTTTTTATTCTCTTTATAACTGTAATTTTATTGTGATTTATGAGGAGTAAATAATGTGTTATTGTGGTAATCATAACAGCAAACAATAAAGAATACTGTATACCATTTATGATTATGATTTACTTGCTGACGATTATTTGTGGTAGAACTTGATGTTTATTGAACTAAACGTGCAAACGTTAGGCATTAAATTAAATTATTTAATTATGTTTATTTCACAAAACACAAGTAACATGAAATATGCTGTATTTTCTTGCAAACTGTTTTAGAACTGTTCTGGGTCTGAATAGCCAATAGTATATTATTTAAGTATTCGTTCACCTAAAGGCGCAAAACTCACGACCGATCTTTATCTTCTATATATTAAAAGAATTTGTGTTTTATAATACGAGTCGGCCAGCCCGTTCTACTCAACCGATTCGCATGATTTTTTTTAAATGAAAGTTCTCGCTGCATAGATTTGTCTTGTCATCAAGCATTAGAAATTACCTCACTTGCACATTCATCAAGTTATATGCAGAAACAGTTTTCTCCCATATAATTTTTTTTACGTTTTCGTAGCCGTAGTCAATGACTTTCTGCTTCTGTATATCTGGTTCTCATTGAGGTAGGCGTTTCGTTATAAGCCTATAACACGCGCTGAAAAGAGTTCTTTCATTTGATGGTATGCTCATTTAAATTGGGTAAGATTGAAGGAAGATAGGTGTGGACATTGAACTTATTTTTCAATATTTTCCTATAAATTTCTTAAGATTCCATTGCTTTCTCTCTACATGGACGGTTCTAAATTCAAAAATATTTTGATGGCATCTAATAAGTTCCTTGCGGTAACTGTCAGGAAAACCGATATGCCTCCTTAAGGTGACCTTGCCTTACTTTCATACTGGTGTGAGTGTGGTGGTGTGTAAAATTATACCCGATGTTGGTAAAATTATCACTATATTGAATTATCGCTGATGGCAGGTTATATTCTCCGAATGTTACCAGTTAACCCATAATGTTGGGTGAACTGATCTCTGATGTTGAGGATTTTTTCCCTTTTTTTGTATCGCGATGAAATCCCGTTACGGATTGTCCCTCAAAGGGACCCCTGCGCCAACTCTGTACCGAGTTTGGGGCAGGTGGTGGACGGGAGACATACCCATTAAAACACCGCGGTGTTCCTCTATCGACCCTCATGACAGGGTCGCGGTAACGACGTAAGTATACCCGCTACCCGAGGAATTTTCTCCAAATGTAGTGAAATTTCCTCCTAATCTTGGGAAAATCAACCCTACAGACGGGTAAATTACGCTTTATTTTAGGAACTTTTTGTGTTTTTAAATTACGGACTTTCTTTGGGCATCATAATTTTTTTTTTATGTGGAACATATTACAGCGGTTCATAATACTATTAAAATATAATTATATTACAAGTGGTAGTTATGGTAGAAATTGTAGCTTTGGTAAGAATAGTAGTTTTGAGAAAAGAGGTACTTTTGACAGCACCGGCGGTTTTGGTAGAAATGGTTGTTTTGAAAAGATGGTAGATATGATAGCGTTAGTACGAATAGTAGTTTTGGTAGAAATTTAAGAGCTTTTTTATAATATTAAAATATGCTGTGGAGCAGCACGGGTCCTCTAGTAATAATAATGTTATTCAAACCATTATTGATCGCTCAGTATGTGGGAACAGATTTTTATCTTAAAAGCATTGATTTTGTATCTCCTTGCAACCTAAACCTTCATTAATTCAGATTAGAATTTTTATGATTTAAGGCAACTTTCTCACATTTTTTTTATATAAATTGAAATACATCTCATGTCACGAGGGTCTTTATAAAAATTCAAAAAATGAACAAGGACAACCCAAAACGGAAGAATAACTTTTGGATCACAAACTTCGTTCACAACTCATGCAGTCGAAATACAAATGAGAAAAGCCCGTAAAAATTAAGGTTATTGGTAATTTTTAATTAAAACTTACCCCACATGACTAAGAAATTATATTATGTAGTTTCAAATCGATCTGTAATCCAGTTATTAGAATCCAAATCTACGGGGACGCTAGCAGTTGCTAATAGCCTTGAAATTATTCTCAATTGCATTCACTGAATACGAGCATTCATTAAAATAAACTGATATTTCATACTATTGTATCGCGGTTCATTTTGAATACTCAAACGTGTGGGAGGAAATGAATCATTACCTGGGAACAAATGAACGAATTTATGCGTTTATCTGTGCTTGTTGTGCATCTTCTGGTATTTATTAAATTAATTAGAGTTTTATCAGGTTAATAAATATCTTGACTGCAACGACGAAGGTTCGACTCCCAAC
The DNA here is from genome assembly GCA_944739405.2 of Euclidia mi. Lineage (NCBI taxonomy): Eukaryota > Metazoa > Arthropoda > Insecta > Lepidoptera > Erebidae > Euclidia > Euclidia mi. The sequence goes on along the minus strand of OX123185.2, from coordinate 107,493,334 downwards.
AAAGACAAATCATTGCGTTCTTAGTGGGATTTTTTAATTTTGTTTTGTGTCGGGGCAACGAAATATACTTTAGTTTATCTACGCTGCAGCGGTGGGTGAACAACAATTGGAATTTAAGATGCCGTTGTCTAAAGTGCATAGATGAATTCTTAATGACCTTTCAAACCAGCGACTTGAAGTAAATTCAGAATTGTTACGCTAACCATTCGACGTGAGAGTTTCTGTTTCACCCTAAAAGGAGACTGAACATTCTGGGTCTGGTTGCTGGTCTTACCAGAATTCAAAGTATAGCATGATAGCCGTGCCACGTGCTCCGGCTGTGTAAAATAATACTTACAAAGAAAATTTGACCGTGTGCCGACCGCGCCCCGGACAGGTCACAGTCGGGCTTTTTTTTGGGCGTAACGTGAAACATCCGTATATTGGGTAAGTAAGTGTTTAAATATGGCAGTAAGTAGTACATTTCATATCAGCTGAAAGATGGCCAGTGCTGGACATAGGCCGCTTCCAAGGCTCTCCACATGGACCCATCCTGAGCCACCCGCATCTATCAGCCGCCCGCGATCCCAACAAGACCGTCGCGTCAGTCCACCATGCGGGAGGCCTACCTCATTACATTAGTATATTTCACGTAACTAAATATAAAACATCACTACAACGCATTTCACCGACAGCCATAATTTATGTATCCCTGTAAACACGTTCATCAGCTATTCCCTCACTCAATCCTATACAGATGCTATCTAGACCGAGATCTCAACGTCTGCACTAAAACTCGGCCTTAGCTTTATAGCTTTAATCTCACTAATGACACCCGTGATTTTCATCCCTTTGTGGTCCAAGATACCGCACATAAACTTTACAGCTGCCATTGAGACAATATAGCTGATAACCTACACTGGTTGATTAATAAAATTATTGATACAGATTGGTTAGTTTAAATGCAATGGCAATTGAGAACAGTTTGGAGTTCCTGGAGATTTTTATGGGTTCAAGGCCAAATGTTTTAAGACTTAAGCTCAAACTTAAGCCATACACCAACACCTAAACCCATAAATATAGATATACTGTCTTACTAATAAAATTTCCTTACACCGTTGTTTAACATCGTAATAGTTATTCACTGAATAAGCGTTGTATAGCTATTTACACACTACTTGACCAATAAACCATGAATAAGCGTTGAGTAACTATTTAATAGTTACTACACTGAGCACTGGCAATATTGTCAGAAACGTTCTGAAGCCTAATATTATGAAATTACCATGAAATAAATTTTATGTTTTTACTTATTTAATACTGATTGTAAAAATGTTTAATAAATAATTGTGACAAAAACAACATCAATAGTGTTTGAATGTTGATTTTCAACAGGAAAATATCGTAAATAATGCATAATTTAATATACACTTTACCAAACCTTTTTGACTGTTTTTTGAACGTCACTTAAAATATCAAAACGTGTGATTTTTATTTCAGTACCTAAGTTTGTTTTTGTGGTTTATTTTACTTTTCAATTTGTTAAAAAACGGAAATAAAATGGAAACAGGAAATAATAGTGTTGCAGCAAAAAAGAGGAAGCGTTCTGCAAATTGGGATTTATTAGAAAAGGTATTTTTATATGTCTGTTGTGATTTTGTAAAATATACAAGAGTGATACATAACTGGTAACTAACTAAAATTTTGTGATTATCTCATAGAACTTATGGAGGAGTTGCATAAAGGAGTATTTGCCTATTATAGAAAATAAAAACACAGATACAAATACCAACAAGGTCAAAATGAATATTTGGCAAAAAATAACAGAACGGTGTGTATTTCAACAGCTTTATATTGTTGTGTATAAAATGAACATACATTTTTAGTTGCATCTTGATTTTTAGGTTTAATGAACTAAACAAAATCCACCGAACCGATGTTTGTCTACAGCTTCAATAATAAATACTGCAGAGTGTATAGATGTGCAGAAATATTTCTAAGCCCAATGCAAAATAAAGAAAATATAGAAAAGGTTTGTTGGTTTTAGTAAGTTTTATCAAAGTGGTATACCAGTACTTTTCTTATTTCTAATAGTTTTGTTTGCAATTTACAGATTATTATTAACAACAAAGAGTGGAGAATTTGTCTACATCGTTCAAAATCAAATATACTAAAAGACGGTTGCCTGTTGAAGTAAGTACAGATAAGCACAAAAGTAAACCTCTAAAATCTAGTGTGTGGGTACTTTTAAATTGCATTTTAATCATGTAAACAAAATAATTCTGTACTGATTCTTGATTATTGTTTATAGGTGAATAATTATTCAAAGCAACGCAGTGAAGTGCTCATTAACGCTGTAGAGGAAGAGCACAAATTGAAAACTCAAACTCAAATGAGGGAGGCCCATGAGTGGGCTAGACAGGAACATTTACTTCGTGTAAAAGAACAGGAGTTAAAAATAAAGAATTTAGAATTAGACAATTTATTACTTATAGAAAAATTTAATAAAGGAGGTGATAACTAAAATGTTTTTTATTTCAAATAATGAATTATATTAAAAAAATGTATCAATGAATAATTGTCGTGCAACTTGTCCACTTGCATTATCTTGAACATCTTGTGACCTTTGACTGATACTGTTTTCTCCTGGCCTTATGTCCATTATTTCTGCATTTTCCCCCATTTTAATTGCAATATTGTGCAGAACTGCAAGTGCAACTATATACAGTTTAATGTTTGCCAATGAAACACTAAAACCATGTAAAAGACATCGAAACCTCTGTTTCCACACGCCAAAGCATCTTTCTACTGGGTTTCTAGTAAGTATATGAGCCTTGTTGTAGGCCTCCTCCTTAATATTAGCAGGATTTTGTACAGGTGTAAACAAGTAGCCTGTTAGTCCATAACCTGCGTCACCCAATAAACGGCCATGAAATTCTCCTTTTTCAAATCTTTGCCGTATTCGACTTTCTCTAAAAATTCGGGAATCATGAATACTTCCCCTCCAGTGTGCTACAATGTCCCTTATTAATAATTTCGAATCACATACCACTTGCACGTTTATTGAATAAACTCCCTTCCTATTTATATAGTATTGTGCATTGTCACCACCAACCTTTTTAATTTTGATATGTGTGCAATCAATAGCACCTGTTACATTTCTGAAGCCACATATATTACGAAATCCTGCTATGACTTCCTCCTCTTCTTCAAGAGTTCGTGGCATATGTATAAATTGGTCAGCTCTCCTTGCTAGAGCAGTAGCAACTCGACGGCATATATTTGGTACTGATTGTTGACTCATGCCGTGAATGTCTGCGGCATCATCTTGCACTTCCTGTCGCGCCCATGTCCTTAATGCTGTACAAACTTGAAGTTCTGCAGAAAAGCCACCACCTCTAGCACTCTGTTCAATTTCGCCCCGAATTAAATCTACCACTGCCTTTGCATACGCCTTCGTCAATCTATATTTACTTTTAAACTCATCGTCTTCTAAAACAAAGGGATTATACCGAGATTTGTAAGTCTTTTTCTTTCTTGGTGGTTCTTCACTATCCATCTCGTCAAAAATATCAAAATAATCTAAATAATCCATATCTATAGAAAAGTCAACACAAGTTTGAAGGTTATGCGCGGGTTATACGAGGTCTGCCGACTGTATAAGCGTTGTACAAAATTGCGTACAACTTACACAGCCGTTATAACATGTGTATAGCTAGAACGCGTTTATTAGTAACGTTTTTGTTATAACCTTGTTATAAGCAGTGTGTAAATGTTTATTAGTAAGACAGTATGTATTTATGTTCGGGATACATTGTGAATCTTAATAAATGGTAGGTATACAAAATTTGGTACTGGGTGAGGTGGATGACAGAATCCTAGCTTTTTACTGCCAATGTATGGCTGATATTTACCTCTGTGTATCTTTGCACTGAAAGTATGCAGAAAACTGCACTACACCTACAATATTCTAGGAGATCATATTATGGAAAGAAAAGCCTGCGTGGTCGTTAACAAGGTTGTACAACCCTATAGTCTCTCGTAATATGTACCACGTATCTTATGTGTACATGGCATACCTAGAAGTGCCAAAATATTGGTTCCTTGAAACAAAGGTTCTTAGAGATATACTTAGTTTCTCGATTCTAGAAGCTACAGAGTAAGTAAGCCTCCTTTCCAATTTCAGCGCCTCAACTCATTCAGAGCTGAAACCTATCGGGCACAATGTAATGCAATTCGACCACAATATTGAAGCAAGTTTATAATAATTACTTAATATAACTTATTTACCAAGTTACAATAAATCATCATCTTATTCCTAAGTTGTTGAAACTGCCAACATCGTTAACAAACTGGCTTCTAATTAACCTTAAAACAATCACGGAATTCTCACAAGCCGAAAGTATTTCGTGTAATATTTCCTAAAGTCAAAGTAAAGGTATACACGAACATGATTTAGTTGTTAATATTACCATGTACATAATGATGCTGATACATTGTGCATTCCCCTGTTGAGCATTCTTGCGAATATTACAAAACAGAAAACCAAGCGAGTGTGTTTTAGCGAGCATTCTTACGAACGTTCTGGCGAGCATTCTAGCGAATTGACAGTTTTTATTTGACTTTTTTGCTAATAAGAGCGTTAGTAGCAATGTTGGGCCCTGTTCATTGTTCAGTTACGCAAAACAAAAAACGGAGAATGCTGAATGCTCAGGTGTATCAGCACTATTATATTGCCTAAAGTCGGCGAGTAAACACGAACATGATTTAGTTGCTAATCCTACCACGTGCGTACTTTCTGAATGTTCATAAATGTGATGGCGGTGAGTCAATTACGTAATTATGAAGCCTCGTATCTGGCTACCCACAATTATGACTGAACTTGTTACAGAGTTTTGCTAGTAAACGTCAAAGTTCGCGAGATTTCCACATAATTACGACATGTATGTATATGGCAGGAGCTCGCGGCTAAATTGAGAATACTTAGAACTGGAATTATTCATTAAAGATGTTCGTCTAAATAGAATACTGGAACGCTAATTTGAATGGGTCTGGTAAAATTGCGAACTACTTTGTTTGAGCCACATTTAAAGCACTCTGGTGATATGTAAGTAAAATATGTAAGGGCGGTTCAGTTCAGTAGTGCTTTATTTAAGCGTCTCGTTTATTAAGTCGGATGAAGTTACTTTGAACTATTAGCTTCTAATAAAGACGTTGTCTTACTTCTGATAGTATGATTTTAATGACTATATGATTGAAATTAAACTACAGTTTACGGATTTTATCGCGATGTATTGGTTTCACTGAGCTATTACATTTGAAACTAATGATCTAGAAACTACATTTTTAATTTATTACTAGCCGACGTTTCGAATTCTTTACAGGATTCATGTTCACGGCAGACTGAGGTGATATTTGTCTTTGTCTTGAATTTCAAAGTTATCTCAAAGTACCCGAACATTTTTCAACTATTGGTGTTACTATCTACGCAGAATGTGCTCACTGTGTCTTGATGTCTTCTGGTGACTTTGTCCTTCTTGGGTTTCATTAGCCTGATAACAGGGTCCCAAGCTGGAGGAACATTCCAACCATCATCCCTATTGAAATTAGGATGTTTTTTAATTTCAATAGCTTCACGTATCATTCTTGGAATAAAGCGATGTTCTTTTGCGAGTATCTGTGGTTTATCAAATCGCAGGTAATGGTTGGTTCCTTGTTCTACATGTTGACACACAGCAGACTTCGTTGAGCGTTTGTGTTTAATGTCAGCTATATGTTCCTTTAGTCGAATGCCTATGCTTCTCTTGGTTTGTCCAATGTATGAGAGCCCACACTCACAGTCTATCTTGTAAACCCCGGCCTCTTGTAAGGGTAACTGACTCTTGACAGATGGTAATAATTGGCTTATTTCGTTGGCGGCTTGTAGAAAGTTTTGATCGAAGCTCGCTTCAAGATATAACCAATCTTGTCGGTCACGCCCTTGATGTATGGGAGGACAGCAGGTTGTCTCTCTACTGTGGCTGGCTTGTTCTTCGGGGATCTGTGACGTTGGCGCGGCGGTCGGAGCTTGTTGTCTTGCAGAACTTGCTTGACATGTTGAAGCTCGGCGTCCAGGTGTTTCTTGTCACAGATCCCCCGGGCTCTCTGAAACAAAGACATTCCTACGGTAGCTAACTGTTTAGGATGGTGGTGAGATTCACCGTTTAAGTACCTATTTGTATGTGTCTTTTTCCTATACACAGTGTGGCTCAAAGAGTTGTTTTTGTTCCTGATAACAAGTACATCTAAGAAAGCTAAAGAATTGTTTGCCTCTAATTCCATTGTAAATTTTATGTGGTTATGAATAGAATTAAGATGGTCTAGGAATACATTAACACTATCTGTTGGTAAAATTGTAAAAGTGTCATCTACATACCGCTTGTAGAACCTCGGTGTGATGGTGGCAGTCTGCAGGGCTCGCGCCTCGAAGCCCTCCATGAAGATGTCAGCAACAACAGGCGATACTGGAGAGCCCATTGCTACACCTTCTACTTGTACTACTAGTTGTTAAGCAGTGTTTCAATATTTCTGCATATTCCTCAGGCATGTTGTTCTCTATTAGCTTCCTTCTAGTTATTTCAATACAGTCATGTGCCGGTAAGCATGTGAATAATGACTGTACATCAAAACTAACCATAGTTTCCTTGTCAGAGAGATGTAGGTGTTTTATTTCACTGACAAAATGGTAGGAATCCTTTACATGCGCTCTCGTCTTGCCTCTGAGTGGCGAGAGAATCTTCGCAATGTGTTGAGCCAATCTGTAGGTTGGTGCCCCTATTTGACTGACTATAGGGCGCAGTGGAGCATTTTCCTTGTGTATTTTTGGTAGACCATACAATTGAGGAGGTTTTGCACACGATGGTATTAAGTATTTCACGTCCAGATTCAGTTGTTCGGAGTATTTTTTCACAATGTCACTCGTTTGCTTGAGTATTTTGTTGGTAGGGTCCGTTTTAACCAATTTATATGTAATTTCATCCGACAAAAGATTTTCCATTTTTTGTTTATAATCGGACGTGTCCATCACTACCGTTGCATTTCCTTTATCTGCTCGGAGTACTGTTAGTTCAGGTCTAGCTCGTAGGTTCTTCAGTGCAAAATATTCGGGTTTTGGTAGATTCCTTCTCGGCACTTTCGACTGGCGCAATACAGCAGAAACGTCCTGACGTATGGCCTCGAAATCTTCCTTACTCACATTGTTCTTGACTAGACAATCCTCAACGTTGCAAATAATGGTCTCATACGGTATTCTGGATGGAGTTATCGCATAATTTAAACCTCTACATAATACATTTTCGGTGTTTTGATCTAACGTGTGTTTTGACAGATTGACAACTGTTTGTCTATGGTCGGCGGACGGTAGCGTGTGATTGGTCCGTGCAAAAACGTTCTGTTTCATTTTGTACTGGTCATTTGATTTTTGTTGTAATTTTTCAAATTTTTCTATTTTGTTACGTTTACACGCGTAATATTTTGATGTTTCTCTGTTATTTATTGCATTTATGCATTGTTCAAAATCAAATGGATTTATCAATCTGTATATTTCGTTAGACAAATTCTCAACATTTCTATTTATTCTGCGTAAGTCAGCTCGGTGTTCGTGGATCTTTTGTATGAGTAACTTTTGGCTTGCCTGTTTTAAGATCTTAGCGCTCCCACGTATGTCCTTCTTGGCTGATATCTTGCAGCATGTAGGGATGAGATCGTGATCCCGGCATCTCTTCAAGAAATTTAAAGATGTTATGTATCTTGCGCTCTTGGTTTGTAGATCTTCTAACCGGCGTATTTTTGTTGCGGTTTCCAGTCCGTACTGGTTAACATAGTATCTTCTTGGGTTTACGCGAATGTTACACATTGAAATTAAACTACAGTTTACGGATTTTATCGCGATGTATTGGTTTCACTGAGTTATTACATTTGAAACTAATGATCTAGAAACTACATTTTTAATTTATTACTAGCCGACGTTTCGAACTATTACGACTATATGATGCTACAAAATATATTTGTCTTCATAAATTAAGAAAATTTAAACGTTTCCAATATGGGTTTGTTCATTCAGTAATGATGGAATATGTTCTTGATGTTAACAAGTACATATTTCTGGATATTCCACCTGCAGTACAGGTAAAATTATAGTCATGGTAATGTATTTTAACTTCGTACAAACGGTCGACACACGAGTTATACCTACACGCGTCGGACTCTCTCTACCGCTTATACTGATAATTCGAGCTTTCACGAGAAAAGCCGCGGGTCAAAGCTAGTACCAATATATTTAGAACTCGTTTATAATCTCTAACGGCGCATGTTTCAACTAGTATGAATAATTTTAATTCGGCATTCAACCAAAGCGGAGGCTTATCAGACGATCAGAAATAAATTGAATATCAGGAACATAAATACTAAATTATAGTTATAATATTTGTGAAGCGTGCCGCAAAATATTCCTTAGGTCTGTAATTTTGCTTATTTGATTTATTTCCCAAGAATTTTGTTGGCTATTGAATGGTTTTGCAAAGCGGAAAATTATAATAATAATACATTAAGATATAGAAGATCACGGAATAATTATTGTTGGTATTTATCAAGTCAAATGTCAATCGATTGACATAGCAATAGAATCAATTTTATTGTCAAACAATTACAAGATGGAGTTCCGTTACATAAATATAAGCTACTAATAGAACTTTATTTAGTAACAAATATTATTTCGCAATCTTGCTTTGAAGCTTCATATACTTGAAGAATATCTAAGCATTTAAAATAATGGTCGTTTTGATACAAAGAAAATCCAAGGCACCTTAAATAAATAAAAATAACCATCAACTAGCTGTTAAATAATGATAGTAAGTTCATTATTTAACAGCTAGTTGATGGTTTTTTTTATTTATTTAAAGTGCCTTGGATTTTCTTTGTATCAAAACGACCATTATTTTAAATGCTTAGATATTCTTCAAGTATATGAAGCTCTACGTTAAATTTCTGTGTTCTCGCTCCACTTTTGTATAAGCACAAATGCATTCTATAAACGTAACAAAATGTGGAAGCCATTTTGCAAATTGGTTTTTAGTAAAAGAGCTGTTATACCCCATGGTAACGAGAACACCGCATGCTGGAATGTGCTGCAACTTATTTAACGGCAGTGGTAACTCCTCTATTATTGTAAAGGAAACACTTATGTGCATACAGAAGATTCTCAGATTATACTGAAACTCTGGTCCATTCAGAGACGATGTTTGGAAATGTCCATCCTAAGGAGGTAAAACAGTTTCACGCGTTCGGAGCCGTAAACGAAAATTATAAAAACATAATCTCAATCATGTTCAAATTTTCACGCATCGCATATCTTACTTCCTTACGTGAGATATTGTTAGATTAAAACTTTGTTTGCTGTAATAAAACCTGTCGGTATCTACGTTAAATTTGTCGAAGTTCAACTCATTAGCCCGTACCTCTTTGGTATGAGCTGAGTCTTGTTCTTAAGTAAAGCTTTCGGGCAACTTTCCAAAAATTTTAAAAGTATATTTTTTAAGTCATGTAAGACAGTTGAAGTGTTAAAATACGTTAGAACTATCTAATTTACATTTTTAGAACATTCATCTTGATTTAACAGTTTAAAAGTATATTATTTCTAGGGTAACATTTTCGTAATTTTACTTTTTTATGGAGACACCTAAAGGTTCATTGCGTAGCTATCTCATTGCAGATTGGTAACCAGATAACGGATAAAAATAAATGATCACTAACAATTCAATGATTATTTAATTTTTTTTTATAAACTCACGCCTGTATTCCCGAGGGGGTAGGCAGAGGTGTAATATTACATCCACATTTTGCCATGAATTTTTAGGTCCCACGTAATAGGGGGCAAGCCTATTGCCGTACCTGGCACATTACCAGACTCCGTGCTGCTACTGAAAATTTCCTTACGGAAAAACCCAATAACACTTTGCCCGACCCGGGAATCGAACCCGAGACCTCCCAATCCCACGCGCATATTTATGCCGCGAGACCAACGAGGCAGTATGATTATTTAAAATATTCTTTATTAAACATGAATTCGTTTATTCGCCGCCAAGCACAGAATATGAATTTCAAAGTGTAATTTTAAAGTCAGAAACAATTCACAGTTTATTTATAAATTTATTTCTGGAGAGCGTTTGATGTCCACCAACAAAGATATGGTATAAAAACGTTTCTTGTTTTTATACTTACTTTTAAAGTACCTATTTAAATTTTCAAACAGAGCCTGTCCAGAAAAGGAGACTAAAACTTCGGACGCATAAATTGGCCGTCCCGTAAGATCCCATGAGACTCACCCGTCTCTTAATATACAGTTTAGAGCCAACCTTCAGTTGCTGGTAACTCTATACAGTACCGTATAGATATCGATCCATTGTTCTTTATTGGAAATGGGTCAGTAAGCCACGGGTTAATTATTTTGATGTTGTGCCTTAGGCGTCTTCGAAAACAGCTTACGTGCGTCAGTAGATGATGCGATGATTATAGGATTTGGAAAAGGGTTATATTGTATTATATGACGGCCGGTTGGCGCAGCGGGAGTGTAAGCGACTGCTACGTCGAAGGTCGCGGGTTCGATTCCCGCTCAAGTCAAACATTTGTGTGCATGAACATGGATGTTTGTCTTGGTCTGGGTGTTTCTATGTATAATATGTATGTATTTACAAAAAAAAAGTATATATGTATATTTATCTATTATCTAGTACCCATAACACAAGCTCTGCTTACCTTGGGACTAGATGGTGATGTGTGTATGTGGTAGAATATATTATATATTATATTATTGAATTGTGTATCAACAGCCCAAGGGAAATAATTATTTGTACATGTTTGTTTTAAGAGTAAAAGGGTGCATAGGGTTCCCACCAAGAACTTAGGGTCCCAAGTCAACCTCACCTGCAAGTGGTGCACCTGCCGATCAACGGACGAGGCTCTGGCAAACGAAATATCCCGATAAGCGGCAATAGGCTACGTGGGATCAAAACACTGGCGAAAAGTGGGCGTTTAATATGCCTCTACCTACCCCTTCGGGGAAACAGGCGTGAGTCTATGTATGTATGTTTGTAAAATAAGTGCAATGTTTTACTGCCCCAGCATACACATTAATAAATGGACAAATACACATTCGCTACATTTAATTTATCTCACTTGAATATTGGAAAAATTATTTATCATATCAAATATTTAATAACTTTACGAATGGTGCAGTTTAAGTGGCCATTTCACTGTTTAACGATATAACTCCTGTTCAATATTCACCAGGGACAATACTCCGCGTAAATCACTAACTATTGCTGATTATAACTAGAACATTATGACTAATACAGTCGCAGCAAAGGAAACGAGAAATCAAATAATTTTAAATAGAATTTGTGAAAACGATAAGATAAAACCTCAAATATATGTATTATTATGCACTACTAAAAGGAGAATGACCAAAACTGGGCTATTTTGTGGCACGTTTGATTCTACACCATTCATATCTAGAAAATCTTCTTTTATTTTATAATTTTATATATATTAATTTTAGGTTAAAGCAAAATGGGGATTATTAGTTCTAAAATAAAAGTATCTGCGTTGTTCCGGTCGTGACATCGCCATTTCATATTCAAAACTCATTTTACATATTTCTGCAAATGTTTACAGTTTCTTGCTAAGTCCTCTTAATAGGGAAAAATGACATTCATAATGCAAACAGTGGGACGTAACAAAAGTTCTAATAAGCAAAATAACACAAAAATCTTATGATATTTTGAAACATGTATTGTGGTGAAATATTTTCTATAAATAATATGTTTATCCTTTGTGCAACATATAACCTTCGAAATATTGTTTTGTACTTATCGAAATTATGGGAACATATTTTTATTATACTGGCATCTATAATGTCTTACGTCAGTTATTTTGACATGAAAACAGTCAAATTGCCTTTTTACCTATGCTAATATCTCTTTATTGGCAAAATAAGTAATTTACTGTAGTTTATATTGACTTGGAAAATCCTTTTTGGACCAAACAAGTTTATTTCGTGGTATCAAGACTCGTGGGTTGACTAAAGTATGAGACAGTCGTTATTGGTAACATTAGTATATTGTCGTCTGGACGTAGAACAACTAGCCGTGGTGAGGATTGCGGTTATGTTAACTCTTCCTTTGCTGTACCTCGGCAGCAACACGTCTGTTCTTTGGACAAGCTATCTGATTCGGCGCTCAATATTTTGACATCATTGATAGCGCCAGTCTGTGTAAGTAATGTTTACTTCTCTTCTCAATTCATACAATCCTCTCGTGCTCTCCTCACCGAATATTTAAACGACTTTAATTGTTTGTTTCAGGAATTGAACGGAGTCTTATGTTTAGAATGCTACACATTAATTGACGCTGTTGTAACTTCTGAGGTCATACCTGCACCACATTATGGTATACGATATACAAGCTCCTGCTTCACTTTGAGATGATTTATTTGAAGAAGATTTATAATAACAAATAAAATGAAGAATAACATAAAAATTGTGTTTCATTTACCTACTAAGCATAATACAGTGTAGTTTTCATGCCAACTTTGTAATAAGGTCCAATGGAATGAGCTTATCTTTTGCAAACTAGCCTCACTGAAATTCTCATTAATTGTACCACATGGTATTGAGAATTCTCAGTACGAAATATATCAGACTAAAAAAACCGCAAACAAATATAATGTACAAGCTTTTATTTCGTAGCTCCACTTCTTTTACTACTATTTTCTATATATAATAATATACATAGAGGCTTCTTATAAATGCCAGTAATAGGTATGATTAAATCATATCATCATCGTCCTAGCGTTATGTCGGTTGCATCCAAGACTTCTACGCCTAGGAGCCCTGGGTTTGCTTACTAGTCTAACCTGATATGACAGAATATTAGCTTTTTCATCGTCTGACCGCCATAACCCAAGGGGTTAGGGCTTATGTATGGTTTAGACCAGTAAGTATCGGTTTACTGGAGGGTACTGACTCCCCGTAACGACGTGCGATGGTGAAAGATCTTCATGACAACTGGGACCGACGCGGCGACGGCTCAACATTACTCACAAGTACTTTTCGAAGCACGGGCGATAATTTACTAATTTACTACTATTAATATGATTAAATCATGTAACTATCACAATACTAAGTATTGTATTGAAGATTTTAAATTAATTTTTAATTTTGAGGTTAAGACCTCAAAATTAAAAATTAATTTAAAATCTTCAATGTCCGATAACTAAAAACTGCCGCCGAATATCGTATTCATTTTTTCCTAATTTAATTAGGAGTATATTTACTATATTTTACTGGTCAAATCATCGAGAAGCAAACTTAGCCCATCTTCCATACAAATTTGGTCATTCTCCTTTCAGCATGTTATAATTTGAAAAGGCGGTTGCCCCCACTATAAATTCACAACATACAAATATAAATATTCATAAAGGCCATGTATTCAAAGACAATCTACCCTTTTAGACTACAATAGATGGTTCTAAAGCAAAAACTGACATTGTACGAAAGCCTAAACAAATGCACGGGAATATTCCAATGTTATTTAATTTTATGATCGTCTTATCGTGCTAGTTCAGATGGGCCGGCCTTTGTTTCTGTTTGTTTAAAGTGAAAGTCGAATATTTGCAATACTATTTAACTGACCTGTTTTAGCTAAATTGTTTGAATTTAAGACAAAATACGGTCACGTTTTGGGGATAGGGATGAATTTGTTTATTAAATATAAAACATCTTTACTAGTCTACAGTGGAAACAAGTTTATGATCTGTCATTCATTTCAGTTTTTCATAGTTTATCCAGTCAGTAGGACCATCAAATTGTAGATAACACGAAGTGTAATTGTCTCGTGTAGGGATCCAACCCTCAATACTTGGCACAAAAATAAACTGCAATGCGTCCATTTAAACCACTATGTTATACTATTATACATACTAACATACAGACAAATAAAGATTACGCTCAAAAATATTGTTGTTGCTGTTTTCCTTATGAGTATAGCTTCAGAAATTTCCAGTATATTATTCTTATTACTAACATGCTTCTTGGAACCAACCTTGGATAGAGTGTTGAGATCGCCGTTGTGCACAAGGGCAATAATATAATCACAATTATTATTTTACCAAGGAAAAACTATCAAGCCGGGCGCTATTAAAATATACCACAAGTTAAACTAGATTAGCACCACTAATTCTTGTTACACATACCTACATCTTTGAATATACCACCTTTAATTTGATACTATATATAGTCCGTGTGGTGACGGATTAAGAATACGGATTGTCACCACCCCATATCAGCCCATGGGTGTCGTAAGAGCCGACAGAGGGAGCATATTATGCAGAGAACAGCACTGTAGGAGAAGGAAAACTTGATACAAACCCTATACCAACCCGTTTGGCCAGCGTGGTATAGTAGGCCAATTCCTCCTTTCAAAGGAGAGGCCTAGTCCAGCAGTGGACTGATAAAGGCTGATGATGATGATGATGAATTTGATACTATGCTTACAATTCCACCACCAAAAAATATCTCATTCTCTGGAATCATAATTTCTAATCATAATATAACCATGGCAGTACATCCAAGGCCACAAGTGTCTCACCCTCGGTCGTAATGAGCGCTTCACCTGGACCCACTTGTAATTTATTCTATAAATTAATACAAGCTCTGTTTCGTCCATGACGTCGCATGTTGAGAGTTGATAGTTACGAACTTATTGTTCTACAGTCTTTGATATATATAGATACAGGTAATTTTTTTTATAGTAAGAAGCCACTCTTATCTATAAATTTTTCGTATTTTGTTTTTATTTTTGAATGCAGATTATTAGAGGTAAATGAGCACACGGGTCGTCTGATGGTTAGGTGATAACCGTGTGGGTGTACACGCAACTCTAAAGCAGGCACAAATGCGCTACCGTCCTATGGGATTGGAATAGGAATAAGAAAAGCGAGAAAAGAGTGAGGGAAATGGGACCTCCGGTACGGTCTACCACTAATGAAACCCAACAGTATCGATGCTCTGTGACGGGCTAGTAGCTTTCGTACGTATATAGGTATATAAAGGTTGTCCATGTAAATATTAAACAATTAAAACTTCATGAAACAATGTAATTATAAAACTTTTATATTCTGACTATTAATAAAATTCACCAAATCCATGTTTGCCTAACGCTAAAACCTAAATATAAATGTAATATCTCAGTACCTTTGTATGTTATCTAATAAATTGCTCATATTCAAATTTCTATACGTGTGTGGGCAAAGGTTCCATATTATTAACGTGTTGCTTGTGTTCATGGGCGGCGGTAATTGCTTACCATCAGGCAATCCGTCTGCTTGTTTGCCGCCTGTTAACATGAAAAAAAAAACGAAATCTGAATAAGCTGGTCTTTGTCTAAATTAAGAGGGAATGTTCTTTTATTACTGAAAACCCAAAGATAATTATTTTAGAACTTTAAATACAAAAATAATGTAAACTTACAGACTAAACTGTACCTTGGAGTAAGCAGAAGAGTCAATGGTTATTTTTATCCTCCTATCGTTATTCTTTTGCATCCAATACTTTCACCTTGGTGCCTGGGTTTGCTTGCTAGTCTAATCAGTTTTGACGGTACATTAGCTATTTTACAGAGCAACTTCTATCTGATCTGAAACCAAAGTGCTTACTTTTTGCTTAAAAAACCACATTGCTTAAACAAGTGTCAGGATATTTCAAGATATGGAACCCCCATAATGACTTTCAAAGCTCTTCTCGTCAGCCGGATTTGACGGCTTAATGCGCTCCAAAAGGCCGGCGATAACTAGCACAAAACTCAATGAAATCCTAGAGGTACATGACATAGGCTTATTATCGTAACTGGTAAACTGATATCACATTATGATAAAGCAAAACTATAAAAGCTATAAAACCACCGCTATTTTTCATAAACCACTTATTTCAGTCTATAAAACACTATATCTATAATGTGATACGCAATGAAACCATTTCATCATATCAGCCAAACGACGTCCACTGCTGGACATAGGCCTCCCCCAAGGTTCTCCACACAGACCGGTCTTGAGCCGCCCGCATCCAACCGCCTCCCGCGATCTGAATGAAACCTTTTACCAGGTTATTATTTATAGTAGAGTTCGGCCATTTTTCATGACGGTTAGTTTACCCCAGACGCTTGTGGACTAATTCGCCTTGAAGCCCTTTGTCCTTTGTTGTATTGTAAAATTAAATTATGTACAACGACGTGAGTGTAAATTATTTTATTGCCCGGTTTTGGGCTGTTGCTGTGAGTGCGTTGATTTAGTTTTTTGGGTGCCGTACCCAAATTGAATGAATTGTTCGTGCTTGAAGTGATGTTGATAGCTTTTGTGTCGCTGCAAATTATGCCTGTGTTTGTCCAAAAAGGAGAGCTGGAGTTTATTATACCCGCAAATACTTTTAAGGATTATCTAATTGGAAAATGGGCTTTCTCTACATATTCTTCATTGAAGATGTTTTTTACATTCGTTCATACCTTTGAGTTGCCAAAATTGTCTGAATAAAAACAGAATTTTAGTGCCATTTTTATGAATTATACTTATAGCTATTTGACATTCATTTTGTATGTCAAATAGTCAGACCGTCATATCATTTATTTATGATTCTCTTTAATGACTTACTGCTGAAATAGAGGTCACTCGAATTTCGATTTTCTACAAATTTTATGCAAATTGTAAAATATTGTGTTGTAAAATTACTTAACGATCAAACCTACAAAGTGTTTTCCGTGTGTACACAAGGAGGCTTGAGACCAATTTCGGATCTTAATCACACTCTCCTGATGCTAGAATTTCCATTAACGGCTGCAGACGGTATCGTTGTCACTTGGACACTCTTACCATGGAATTTCCACACACAATGGCTTTATAATTACTACTGTTATTTTACTGCCAACTCTGACGTTATCTCCTTTTCATCTCATCATCTAGGATTTAATCATTGCAGTTGCCCATTTTCATCACTTAAATAAAAATAATATACTAGTTAACACAACACCATTCAGATAACATTTTTATATGCTTCAATTTGAAATTAGACATACCAAATTTCACATTATTTTACTAGGCCGGGGAAAGAGCATAAATATTCGTGTAACCGAATGCCCTCCCAAACTTTTATGTTAAGAGCGTATACGCCTCGAGCGGCGGCTCGAGTTTAGGTTTTTGTAGTACCGCGGTCGCCCGCGCACCGCGCATGCGAGACCCGGCGCACTGTGACGGTATCGCGTGGAATAATAATCTTGATCCTTCTTGTCATACATGAACAGTATTCGTCTATGTAATACGTCGATTATGATATGATAGTATTCAAATTAACTATTTTCAATGCAAATGAATTTAAGGGTATCAAATAAAGCTAGATATTATTTGTTTAGTAGGATGAAGTTTCTCAGGATAATAACAACTCTTTATAATAATTTGGCGCAGTTTTATTATATGAGAGAAATAATTTATAATTGTCATCTACATAATTGTTACATTTCAAATATACATCTATATATCAATAACGATTGATTGTCGCACGAGTGATTGATTTCCACGTGGTAGCCGGGATCGATCACTCGCCGAGCAATTAAAGAGAGATAATTAGGTTGACTTACGGGAAATAAATAAAAAAATATCATCAGGAAAGTTTAAACTCGCGTTATAATTCTAGTTATTCGATTCGATACAAAAAGAGCTGACACTTAAAATTAGCGGATGAGACAATTATCCAGTGCGTGGACGTTGGCACTTCACAGGTCATCGGATGAGGTACTCAGGTTAGTGGTGTTGGCCGGAGCAAAAGGGAGCGAAGCCTCGTGTGTCCCCGGTATTTATAAGGCCGGCGAGGAGGAGGGGGGCGAGGGAGCAGCCCACTGCTGTGCGTCACTCATAGCGGGGCTCGCGGCGCAGAGGCGCGACGTGACGTCACACCCCCCCCCGGTTAGGCCGGGATTTTCCCTAAGGAAAATTCCCTAGCCCAACGGGCGTAGCAGCCCTGAAGGTACTCCCTGAAATTAGAGAAAACAAGGGCATGAGTACCTTGAACAAGTGACAACCCTATACGCTAATTAGGATACCTAAATAATAATGACCCACGCTTGCATTCTTCACGCGTACAACGGCAGTCTGAATTTGAACATAAACATTTATCATTCATAATTCATCACACATACCTACATGTAAATGCCGAGGCCAGTGTAATAGCCTAATATTAAAGATAACAATCTATGGAGAAGCGCTTAGGGTAATTATTCGGTAATAATGATTTGTAGATATAAGAAACTTGATCTAGCCCTGCGACTTATAAATCTTGGGTTCGGCCTTTGCCACTAGATAAGTAAACTTTTTGAATATAGTTAGGTATAACAATAGATTTTTCGTAAAGATGAACAAAAATAATATAAGCCGCAGACACGACCGGACCGCTCAATGTCAAGGGAAAGAAATTAATAAATATTTTGCTCTAATTAATAACTACAACACGACCAGTAAACACCTTTTGAATGTAAACAATGGTGAATCATTAGTTAGGCATTTATTTATCGGCGCGTCGCTGAGTGAACGCGCGTGCGTCATAACGACAACTAGGTAGGTACGATCTAAATGGTAGGCACTATTCGACTGTTCCGAGCTCGCGACGCACGGTTAATCACTATGATCGTTTATAAAGTACCTATAATAACAATTTGATTATGGAATTTATACAGAATTAAGAATAACAACAGAACTTCAGAACAAGGCACGGCGAAAAACAATACGCCAATTAAGATGCATTTCAACAAATAGATTTGCGGAAAGAAAATACACATGCAAGAATCGAACCACAGACCGATCCGACAACAACTTTTTAACCACTGAGCCATAACTGATAGTCAGATAAACAACAGATTCTTTGTAACAATATTACATGTAATAAAATTTATTACAATTTATAACTGAAACATTTATTCATTTTATGTTAGCATGTTTACATAAATCATTAACACAACACAATGCATTATCTTGTGAGCTTTGACTCGAAAACAAAAGAACCATTGTTGGCCTTCACAAATAATTATGTAGGTAATTATAACTTTGTATAGATATGCGTCTTACATTGTTGTTTTATACTTTTATTATTCTTTGTAATTAATCAACTTTAAATCCTTGATGTGCCATTTGCCTAAAGGTTTTCCGGCCATGTCGTTAAGTTTGTATACTAGAGGTGATTTTTTTGAGGCAATCTTACATTTAATAAATTTAGGCGCCAATTTCTTGCTAAAGTATTTATCCTTGTCACTAAGTAGAAACGTTCTGCGCCAAACTATATCACCGACATTGAATTCTGCCGGCTTACGGCGAAGATTATAAGATGAGCAATTTCGTTGGTGGGCCGACAATAGAGCTGAATGTACCTTCTCGAAAATAGAAGATAAGTAGCCTAAAGTTTCGGCATAGCCGTCCCGTGGTTCAAGCACCATATCGGAATTAAATTCCTTGTCAATATACTGAGAACCACATGTTATGACCTCCCTACCAAAAACAAGGAAATTAGGAGAATAACCAGTAACCTCACTAACTGCGCAGTTAAGGGTGAATTGAACTTTAGTGATTAGAGTGTCCCAGATTCGATGATCAGATTCTATGAAAGTTGAAATAGCTGTCATAATGGTTTTGTTGTAACGTTCAACTGATTTAACGTGGGGAGTATACAACGGTGTAAAATGCAAATTTGGAATTTTATATTTTGACAACATACTTTTAAAGGTTGCGCTAATAAATTGTTTACCGTTATCCAAAACAATAGTAGATGGAATTCCATGCACCAAAAATACATTTTCCTCAAGAATTTTTGTTATCACTTCTGCAGTTGCCCGTTTAATGGGGAAAAGTAAACAATATTTAGAGAAACAACAACTGACCACAAATATAAAAGTGTTTTGTTTCCTGCTGGGAGGCAATGGACCAATCAAATCAATACTAATCGTCTGAAAGGGCTTTTGACATGATTTGGGTTTTCCCATTAGACCTAAATTTGGGTGATTTTGGTGTTTATGGGTGATACAAGGTTCACATGAACTGACAAACTTGACAACATCGGTGTACATACCAGGCCAAAAGTAATTAAGTGTGAGACGTTTGTATGTTTAAAAAATACCCAGATGTCCAGCAGTGGGCGAAGAATGATTCTCCCTTAAAATGTCATTTCTTTGGTCAGACGGAATAACCTCTTTCCATTGAAATTCTCTAGTGAGAGGGTTTAATGTTTTTTTAAAACAATACAATTTATTGTTTATTACTTGATAGTTAACAAAGGAAGTCGGAGAACTTAAACAGCCTTTATAGAAATTTAAATACCAAGGATCATTGGTAGAAACTGGTAAATTCTGATTAGAATTAATATCTATATTTATATCATTAGCAATAGCAGAAACGGGTAAAGAGCGAGACAGAAAATCAGGTAAAACGTTATCGGAACCCCGACGATGACGTATTTTGAAATTATAGGAAGATAAGCGAACTCCCCATCTGGCTAACCGGCCAGTAGGGTTATTTAAGGTCAAGAACCATTTCAAAGCAGCGTGATCTGTGTAAAAAATAAACTTTTTACCTTTTTCAACATAACAACGCCAGTGTTCTATAGCAGATAGAACAGCCAGGGCTTCGCGCTCTGTAGCACTGTAATTTTTTTCTTGCTTAGTGAGTGATTTGCTATAGTACGCTATGACTCTTTCCTCACCATTTAACCTTTGACAGAGGATCGCGCCAAGTCCAAAATCGCTAGCATCTGAGTGTATTTCAAAAGGTTGCGAGTAGTCCGGACAAGCCAACACCGAGGAGGAAATCAAACAATTCTTTAGGTTATTAAACGCCTCATTAGCCTCTGTCGTCCAACAGAATGGAGGTGCGTTTTTACTTTGAGATGTTAACTTATTTAAAGGTGCAGCAATAGAGCTAAAATTCGGTATAAAACGCCTGTACCACGAGGCTGCGCCTAAAAAACGACGTACTTCTTTTCTATTAGAAGGAGTGGGATAATTTTTCATTGAATTTACTTTATCCGGATCAAAAATTGAATTGAAAAATTGAATAAAAAATTGACATTTTTCGAGATTAATTGTTAAATTAGCGCTTTTTAGTTTATCAAGAATGCGTAATAAAAGAGTAATATGCTCGTTGAAGCTGGACGTGATACAGATTATGTCATCGATAAAACAGAAAACCTTATTTTCAAATTCTGGACGATAAAATAAAATATCAACTAATCGTTGTTGAGTAGCTGGTGCATTCGTAAGACCGAAGGGCATTCTTTTGAATTGAAATGTGCCACGCGTAGGAATATAAAAGGCTGTTTTGCAACGGTCCTCTTCTTTAATTAATGTTTGCCAAAAAGATTTAGACAAATCTAAACTAGACAAGTATTTAGCATCTCTCAGATTATCTAAAATTTCCGAAATATAAGGCAAGCTATAAGCATCTTTTTTTGTAACGGAATTTAATTTACGACTGTCCAAACAGAAACGCAGTTCACCATTCTTCTTAGGGGTCAAAATTACCGGGTTTGACCACGGGCTTTCGGATCGTTCAACAACATCCTCTGAGAGCATGTCGTCAAGATGCTTTATTAAAATTCTTTGTTTATCGGGAGACATGCGATAAAATCTTTGCCGAATAGGGGGACAATCACCTGTATCAATTGAATGAGAAATAATATTTGTGCGACCGAGACCCCGCTTCTCGTATGAAATATCGGTAAATTTAGAAATAATGTTGTCAGCGGTAGCTCTCTGGTCGACTGTAAGATGATCGTAAGAAACAAGATGTGTAGGGGGAACTGCCTGCAACTCCATTACTTGAGCGTCAGACTTGTTCACAATCAAAACAGACTCTAATTTGTTAGGAAATAGGCCGAAGCTTCGCCAAAAATCCATGCCAAGGATAAGGGAATCTTGAATCCCAGGTACAACATGAACTTCTAAGTTAATCAATTTATCCTGAAACTCAAAGGGTAGAAACACCGATCCCAAAGACTCAAATCGTTCGCCGCCAGCTGTTATTAACCTTAAAGGTTTCGATTTATCCAAAACAGTGTCTTTCAAAAATAAGTTATGCAAATTATTACCTAAAATTGTTACGCAAGATCCAGAATCTAAAAAACCAGTGGTAGGTATTCCGTTTAATTTTAGAGTAACGTAAGGTAAATATTCTACTTTAGAATTACGGATTGAGGAAATGTGATAGCTACTAAAGATTTTTTTTTAAAAGTCCAACCAATTATTCCACTCTGTTTTATTACAATTAGTTGTATAATTTGATTTTCCACAATCCTTGTTAACTAGTTTTTTGAAACTGTAGGGGTCGACTTAGATTTACAATTGGGGCAGTCTGACACCTTGAAACCCTTTGTACCGCACTTAAAACAGATTAAGTAGTGTGGCTGACGGCAATTACGTAATGAGTGCGAATTGCATCTACAACGCACGCAAAATTTTTTATTTATATTAGAAGTACTCGATACGGCGTTAACTTGTGGTACAGACTTGTATCTCGATGTATCATCGACAGAGTTATATTTATTGTAGTGGTTATGATTGTCAACATTTTTGTTTGAAGAAAAATTAGAAAACGGATAATTATACGCTAGATCGGGTGCTACAGTATTCTTTGAAACTTTAGGGGATTCAGAAAATTGCTTACTGCGACTTTGGTAATTTTCGAAAAGACGACAAACTTCGACCAGACTATCAACATCAACAACCTTTGCAGTGAGCAGACAATTAGTGTAACAAGGTCTAATATTGTTTAGTAAAATTTCTAGCTTCTCCGAATCAGCGATAGGAGAACTAAGTCGCGAAAACAGACCGTGCATTTTTGCCACGTAAATAGTTATTGATTCGTTTTCGCCCTGTGAGCGCTGACGAATCTCCGTCATAAGCCGATAATCGTAGTTATGCGGACTAAAATCTCGTTTCAAAAGTTCGCAAAGTTCTAACCAAGTCTTTACATTATTTTCAACAGAACGATACCAAACTAATGCGTCACCCGAAAATATTTCAAAAGCGAAAGACAACATCTTGTGTGGAATAGATCTACAGGACATAAATTCATCAATTTTTTCAATAAAGGATCTTACACATGATTTACCGTTAAATTTGAATTTACCTAATTTCGACAAAAGCTTACGGTCGTAATTATAGGAAGTGTTTCCCTCTGCCACTGAGCAATCCGACCGCGAATAACGGCTCGTGATTAATTGTAATTTCGCATATAAGTCATTAAATTTATTCCACACAGACTAAATTTTTTAATATCAAGACTGCCGGTATCCACCCTATTCAGTCGATGAAAACAATGGTGTAGCACGGTTTCGACCTTCTGTTGAAGCTCGGAAGTATAGTTTGCTTCCAACATAGATAAGTGTTTATTTGATCTTAATAACGACTTTTCCACTTCTGCCACATCCTCCTCTGGTGGGAAGGGTGAAGATAATATATCCTCTGAGGGAGTTTTAACTGAAAGTTTAGCGATTTGTTTGCGGGGATTGTCAGGCTTTGAAACGCCGCGTATTGTGGTCTCATATTCTAATTCCGCTTTAGTTAATCATGAGAAATTTATAATGTAAGCCATTATTACAAAACAATAATAGAAAATCTAAGTATTTACGCCGGCACTAGAAAAAAAAATTAAATATCGCCAGAAAATCGAATACCGTGCTAAAAAAGCTGAAGTACACTAAATTATACAATGGTGTGATGATTGGTAAAGGATTAAAAAAATTCTTAAAGGTCACTCAAAGGTTGAATCACAATATTTTTTCGCGAACACGAGGCTCGTTAGTTCAACGGCTAAGCGGTTAGAACCGGTTGGCGGCTCGACACGCTGCCGCCGAAATCACCGTTATGTTATTTACACAGTTAAATTGCTTATGGCCAACCAAAATAGATAGAAACTGTACCTGTACGCAATTCACCACACCAGAATATATGCACACACAGGAGAAAAATATACAAGAGAAAAAGAAATTATTTCACTCACCTGTAAAGTGCCAACTTTCGTTTTAAAAATATAATTAAAAATTCTATTGGGTGCCAATGTCGCACGAGTGATTGATTTCCACGTGGTAGCCGGGATCGATCACTCGCCGAGCAATTAAAGAGAGATAATTAGGTTGACTTACGGGAAATAAATAAAAAAATATCACCAGGAAAGTTTAAACTCGCGTTATAATTCTAGTTATTCGATTCGATACAAAAAGAGCTGACACTTAAAATTAGTGGATGAGACAATTATCCCGGGTGTGGACGTTGGCACTTCACAGGTCTTCGGATGAGGTACTCAGCTTGGTGGTGTTGGCCGGAGCAAAAAGGAGCGAAGCCTCGTGTGTCCCCGGTATTTATAAGGCCGGCGAGGAGGAGGGGGGCGAGGGAGCGGCCCACTGCTGTGCGTCACTCATAGCGGGGCTCGCGGCGCAGAGGCGCGACGTGACGTCACATGATGCATGAAAACCCACGAATAACACTAAATACAAAACCAACAGAGTTAGCTAAAAGAAAATACTTAATTAATTAAAAGTATGAAAATATATACAATATGTTAATTTGCATTTGCAATATATTTTAATTATACAATATATATTCAGTGTGCGATGATATAAATCCCTCTTTTTATTAAATGTTACTTAGATAGTAAATAAGAAGACCAATTCTTCGTATTTTATATGACATTGAAATTATATTTTGAACGAAATGAGATTAAATTTTCAAATTGACTCAGAATTGGTATTCTTCTAATTTAAATGTCATTATCATCTAATTTGTCTTCTATTGTTCGACGTTGACACATTGTTTAATTAACATCAGGCAGCGATAACTTACTGGAGCTACCAACGGACTGCTATGCAGAGGGAATCGGGTTCGAATCCACGAAATGCTAGAACGATGATGATGATGATGACATTGTTCAATTAAAGATCTAGTCACGATAACATTCCAATATCTGTTTATTTAGGAGAATACCATTTGTGACATGAATATGACACTGACATTAGATCGAAACTGCATTTTGAACAAATATAATTAGAAGAATTGGGTCTCAAAATAAACTGTTAACTGGTGCAGAATAAGACTGCATGGTAGGTACGTGTGCTTGTGTGTGTTAGGTACCTGCAATGCGCGCACGTGGTTTTATTTGTTGTTCTAAAACCAACTTCACGCCTTTTTAATGAAATACTTCAGTTGGATGGTATCAAATATATACAGATATAATATGTAGGACTTTGTTGTATTTTATGCTTATACTAGCTGTCGCCCGCGGCTCCGCCCGCGTGGATGTCGGTTATCGCGACTAAAACTATTCTATGTCTTTCCCTTCTTTTTCTTCTTTTGTGGCGGCGGACATCTTGGATTTTTCAAAGTGAGCTCTATTGTACTAATCAAGCCCTTTCATTTGATACCCATATTGAGGTATTTGTGGAAAATTTGTAATCCGCCATTTTGTGGCAGCAGCCGTCTTGGATTTTTCATGGAGAGCCCTATTCTACCCATCAAGCCCTTTTATTCGATACCCATATTGAAGTATTTGTGGAAAATATGTAATCCGGCATTTTGCGGCGATAGCCATCTTTGATTTTTCATAGTGAGCTCTATTCTACGAATCAAGCCCTTTCATTTGATACCCATATTGAGGTATTTGTGGAAACTAGGTAATCCGCCATTTTGTGGCGACAACCATCTTAGATTTTTCAAAGTGAGCTCTTTTCAACGAATCAAGCCCTTTTATTTGATACCCATATTGAGGTATTTGTGGAAAATATGTAATCCACCATTTTATGGCGGCAGCCATCTTGAATTTTTCACAGTGAACCCTATTCTACCAATCAAGCCCTTTCATTCGATACCCATATTGAGGTATTTGTGGAAAATATGTAATCCGCCATTTTGCGGCGACAGCCATCTTGGATTTTTCCTAGTGAGCTCTATTCTACGAATCAAGCCCTTTCATTTGATACCCATATTGAGGTTGTTGTGAAGTAATATACACCACTATTTTTTAATTAGTACAAAAAAATTTACAGGGCACTAAGTATCTTTAACTGATCATATTTCTGTAGTTGAAAAATAAAAACACTAAGTCCCAAAACTGTTTCAAAACTGTCCACAAAAATACGTGATAATTGGTAAATGTAATACTAATACTATGACCGACCCGTGTACTATCATAGTAAAATTAACCATTGATAAATAACCCCCCGCCGCCCCTCTGCGCCTGCGCCACGCCCCGACGATGCGACAAACAGTACTAAATTGTTAGCTAAAGTGAGCGTATCTTATTTCGTTGCAAAAGTTAATTGTTTGTCTACGTTTGCCCGACGCGATGGCCTCATATCAGTTCATATCATGGGAGTATGTAGCTATGCTTCGTGCGTACTTTTTGAGTGGAAAAATCGCGAATGCAGCTGTGTACCCATGGACATCGTATTGTGAGTGTACAAAAGTGACCGGGTCAGTGTCAAACAATTAAAACAGTGCATATTGGATGCTTTTGACAACGGTGGTGGACATTTCGAAGGACAATGGAAATACTTGTAAGTTTAGTAAATAATACATACTTAAGTAAATAATAATGTGATGCGGGCGGCTCAAAATTGGTCTGTGTTTTCTACACACCTTGAGGAAGGCCTATGTCCAACATTGGAGGTCTCTAGGCTGACATGATGATGATAAAATAATTTGTAAATAGCAGATGATTCTAACTTCATAAATACGCCAAAATTACTCTTTTCTTTTAGTCCAGAACACCATCTTTTATTTTGATATTTGTTTGCTTTCTAATTACATACCTCCGTATTTAATTACTTGTTAAACGATAAATTTTACCGATCCTAAGCCCGAATGAAGTATGAAGGAGAGGGTAGAATTAACAAAATTAAAAAATAACTACCCACATTTATTATTTTCCTTCATTTTATTTTCTATGGCTACCTACATCATAAGTGCGACAGAGAGAATGTGAATGAGCAGGATGGAATATTATCAATGAATTAGTGAATGGATTGTAAAATATGACTATGATTTAAGTGAGATTTTCTACAATAAACAAATGATAATAACTTTGCTCTTTATTGATATTATGAAATTCTTACGTCACATATATGATAATAATATCTTCGCTAATCTGTCCTTAAAGTTTTTGTACTAGTTAAAAAATAGTAGTGTATAATATGATCCGCCATTTTGTATAGGCGGCCATCTTGATATTACAATCATTTAAATATTATCTTTTATTCTTGATTACAATATGAGTGTACACCAAATATCAGATCAATCTGTAATCAGGAAGGGGTGAAATTCCAATCAATAGCTTTCAGAGCTGAGGGTTTTTGCCGACTTAGTTGATACTTTTCCTTATATTATGGCAACATTATACAAAATCTTTATAAATTGTAGCCTATGTGTTATTCTGATGTATAAACTATATGTAAAAACACTGGCGAAAAGTGGGCGTATATGCCTCTGGCTACCCCTTCGGGGAAACAGGCGTGAGTCTATGTATCTATGTAAAAACTATATTATTGTAAAGTTTGATCCAAATCCGTTCAGTAGTTTTTGCGTGAAAGAGTAACAAACATCTATCCATTTATACATACATCTTCACAAACTTTCACATTTATAATATTAGTAGGATACGTTGAGAAAAAAAATACGGATCAAGAGGCTTTAGCCGCGCTATGAACGTTTTGGAATGCAATATTTACGTAAAATGGCGGACGCGGACGCGAGCGACAGGTCCGTCCTCTGAGAGCGCTCAGCGCTGAATTGCGGACATTGCATCGTGCTTCGAGATTTATAGGTCATTTTAAAAAAATCATATTAATTACAAACGAAAAGTTTAGATTCCACTTTTTTTAAATGACTTAAAATTAATCTTAAAGTTTTTAAATATGTATATATCTTTTTAATAATCACAATCTTTTTTTAGATATAAATGCAAAATTGCGGGCTAAAATTAAGCAAAATGAACTGTTTTTATCTCTGATTTTCTTGAAAATTATGAATGAAAGTACAATTACTTCTTTAAGCACTCGCTTGTATATACTTTGACTTGTACAGTTTACATTTACAGAATTATAGAACGATAAGTTTTCATAGCACTAGCGACCATTAATGTTGGCCTAAGGTACAGAAATGACGAAAATGAGTTTTTTAAATTCATCCGTTTTAAAATATTTACTATAGTAACCCATATATTTTTCTTCAGCACTCTCTTGATAAAGAACTGAACTTTCATATTTTCTGTATCTTTTACATTAATTGTTATTTATCCGTAACATAATAGAACAATAAAAACCCGCAAAATCGCCTCCGACGGAATAAACGCTCTTAAAATGAACAAATATTTGGTTCAATAGATGGCAAACAGCCCATCCACAGACAAAGATTCTCAAACCTTTTTTTTCAGTACGAGATATTATTTCAAATAATGACATTAAACTGCAACAAAAAAACAGACTGCTTGGTTACCATGATAGTTTGTATTGTCTGTATTCTCGATGTCGTTAATCGGTGTGTGTATTTTTTGAATTCTACTATTTATAAAAGCTGCCTCGCAGTGCTAACAAAAGGTTTAGAAAGACATGAGTCTCCTAATCTTATCAATCGATTTAACTAATCACAATTTGGTTTACACAATTGAAGTTAATTAATCTGAGCAATAACAAATCGCGATTGAGAATGATATCAAAATTCCAGTATGCTATTTTTGTCGTGTTGATAGCCGTGTGGTTGACGGCATAGAATACAAGTGTCACCACCCCCTATCATCCCGTGGGCGTCGTAAGAGGCGACTAAGGGATAACACGATGCAAATACCATCTTTGCAAAGAGACGGAAAACTCGACATCAAACCGTATACGACTGCCTCGTTGGTCTCACGGCATAAATGTGCGCGTGGGATCGGGAGGTCCCGGGTTCGATTCCTGGGCCGGGCAGTATTATTGGGTTTTTCTGTCACGAAATTCTCAGTAGCAGCACGGAGTCTTGAAATGTGCCCGGTACGGCAATAGGCTCGCTCCTTATTACGTGGGACTAAAGTATATCTAGCGAAAAGTGGGTGTAGAAATACACCTCTTCCTACCCCTTCGGGGATAAAAGGCGTGACGATATGTATATATGTATCTCGTTGTGATCAAGGGCTGGCGTAGATACAGCGAAGCGCAGCGCAGAGTATTTACCACTGTCAAACTATTGTCAACACTGTCTTTACTAAACATCGGAAAGCAAGTCAACAATTGTCATTTATGTACGAGCGTGCGTGCGTGTTTTAATGTCTGTGTGGTGACGGATTAAGAATACGGATTTTCACCACCCCATATCATCCCATGGGTGTCTAAGGAGCCGACAAAGGCAGCATATTATGCAGAGAACAGCACTGTAAGAGAAGGAAAACTTGATGCAAACCCTATACCAACCCGTTTGGCCAGCGTGGTATAGTAGGCCAATTTCTCCTTTCCAAGGAGAGGCCTGGTCCAGCAGTGGACTGCTGAAGGCTGATGATGATGTGCGGGCGTGCGCGTTCATTGATTTGGGAAATTAAGTAGTCAACATAAAAACCCTATCGGTAATATTTTGAGAGTAAAATTGTTCTGCGTTGCACTTCACCATCCGGGCCCAATATAAGATTGGCCGCAATTCACTTGTTTCAAGAAGACAAAAGTTATACATAATCCAAGATTATCTTAACAATCCTAATAAAAAAGTACGCATTTTGAGGATGTACTTTTTAATTAGTGTTTGAAACCGTTTTCCGATAATTACGGCTTAAGAAGTGTGCAGTTTGAAACCGTAACAGCTGGACCTTTACTAAGCCTCTTAATGTGAGGGAATTTACGTGAGAGAAATGCACATGTACTGAATTTCATGGGCTTGAGCTTAAAACTAAGATAACCAAATTATGTTGAAAGTAAAAGGCTCAATTGGCCTGAAACACATTTATTTTGTTAAAATGCTTCAAAGTAAAAAATGTAAACTTAGTCCTATATTCAACTATTTCAGTCCTATAGCAAATAAACCTTAAATTGTTATTTAAATTTAACTACAATATCTACCTAACAATAAAACCTTATTTCCTGACTAATGTTCTTTCCCTTTTAAATTTATTTGTACCTTCATATATTTTTACTACAAAGTATGTCCCGAAAAATAGCCTACTTTTTCTGCCTTACCAAATTACCTTTTCGTAGTCTGTTCTATATATTAAACTCCTTTTTAGCATAACATTGTTGCTTACTGTTTCTTCAATCGATAATTTTATTTTAAGTCGACTACTGAAGAGAAGAATAGTATGGTATACTATAATCTCAGCCCTGTTAATAAGATGCCTCTCTACTGGAAACAGTTCCGTTCTCAGTTTAAGAAGGATAAGTCCACAGTTTAAAAACAACAACATAATGGAGTACGTTCAGACATCCGAGATTCCTCACGACGATTTTGACCTTTCCATTTAAAAAGCTCTTAAAGCTGATAAAAGAACTGCAAGTCAGGTAGGGCTGTGCAGTGAGTTTGAACCTAAATCCTCTGCGTTGTAATTACTTGGTCTACACACTAGGCTATCTCTGTACTCCCAAAGCCCATCACAAAAATAAAAATTTCATAATGAACACGCAAATTTATGCACACACGAATAAAGTTTGGGACACACTGTCCACCGAAAATTGTACAAACAAGGTTGAAAAACGTGTTGGCGGCGCTTTCCACGTTTACACACGCCCAGTGGGCACTGTCAATAGTTTGTTCACTGTTTTACTGAGTAATAACGAGCAAGAGGGTAGTACAGTTATATACCTACTACATTTTATGACTGACATAATGTGAGAGCTGTATAACTTTGATTACGGGAGTGATGGGTGTCACTTTTCTGTGTTAACATTATTTTTTGGAAATAGTTTTATCATAGCTCGAGACGCTGTAAGAATTGGACTTGTGCATTGGCAGGATTAGAAATATACACAATTGAAAGTGGATCTTTATGCTATAAACGTCAACACGAGACATAATTCAAAAAGCAATACAAGAAAACTATAAACAACCTACATTTAGTTCTAAATTAACTAAGATGATAAATGAACTTTGGACCTCATTATTATGACGGTTGCAAAAAATGTATGTACATTATTTCAGTATTCAAATTCATGCCACAATAATTAAGAATGTACAAATCACTACCTTTAAAATAATGCAAATAACCGGAATACTAACGAAGTAAAATCGTAATCTTCAAATATTTTTCCTCCAAACCTTTTAATATTTAGCACTTCTCCCCAAACACGGCTAAGACCGACTGGCTTTTACAATTTGCGCCTTTTTCATTACATAACATTTACATAATGTAATAAAAAGCTTTTAAAATTTAAATAATCTATTTCACAAACAGACTACAAGACCACGTTTTACGATGCTTGAAATTATCCGTTTTGTAAACATCTCATGCAAATTCTGTAATAATAATTTTCGGAGCACTCACAACTTTATTTCTATGTATGATATATACATTACACAGATGCCTAGTGGGAGGACCAATAGGCTACATAGTATTTACAGGCTCAAATCCATGACGCGCACCACTGACATCTCAATGTGAAATGTGTATTAAATTATTAATTAGCGTCTGCTAAACAGTATGTGATGAAAATACCAGCATTTCTGAAAGGTTTTCTTTATTTTCTTGAAAAACGTCTGAAGTTCGCCAACAAATTGGGTTTGTCCCTACGTAGTAAAGTAAACATAAGGGAAGGACATATCTAATATATAAAATTCTCGTGTCACAGTTTTCGTTCCCATACTCCTCCGAAACGGCTTGACCGATTTTGATGAAATTTTTTGTGCTTATCCGGTATCTATGAGAAAAGGCCAACATCTATTTTTCAAAAAAAAAAAAATTTTGCAAAACAACGTTTGCCGGGTCAGCTAGTATAAAATAAAATGATTTCGCCCTGTATATAAGATTATATACAGAGCGGTAATTTTATTTTATACATATTTACACAGATATAGACAGGTATATCCTTAGAGGGGAAAACAGAAGTGTTTTATCACAAACATTTATCCAAATTTATCCAATAAGTCTAAAGGTATAGAGCCTATTTTGCTGTCAACGGTTAATTTTCTATTATCAAAAACATAGCATGGATTTAAACCTCTGCAACTGACAATAGACAACCTTCCTCATTACTTGAAGTCCAAAGGATTAAGGCAACCTTCATAATTTCAAAGCGTAATCCTCAAACTAGAGTTTAAAAATCTTTATGCAATCCGGTACCCTACTAATTTCACACCTTAGTCCCCGACAAAGCATTGACGTACCCTAATCGAGACGAAAGTAAAAGTAAATAAGCTTTAATCAAATGCTAACTAATACTATAAATGCGAAAGTGTGTTTGTTTGTGCAAACAAACGTCATATTATTTTGACTACACGGTTGGCGTAGTGGTTTAAGCAGCCGCCTCACCGCTTGACACTGTGCCGAAGTGTTGTGGGTTCGATCCCCACACGAGACAACACTTTGTGTGATTCATAATTGTTGTTTCGAGTCTGGATGTTATTGTGTCCGTTAGTTGTGTCTGTAAAGTTCCCCGCGACACAGGATTTAGTCCTAATGCGGGAGTTGTCTTTGTAAAATATAAATATGAAAATACCTGAAGGAATGAGGAGTGACATAAGCATACTACTCTGCTTCAGTATATTGTCATTTATCATTGTCCGCGTGGTGATGGATTAAGAATACAGGAAGTCACTATCAAATTTAATTCCGAAGATATCGTAAGAAGTGACTAAGGAAAAAAGAATGGATGTGCTTAAGTGCAGCAGTGGTCTGTGAAAGGCGCTAAAGTGTAAAGAAATATCTATCTTCCATGATAATAAATAATGAGCACTATAAATGGTGCTAAATTTATAAATTAACTACCTATCTCTTTCTTCGTGTCTCAGAGAGCATGTCAAGCCATCAGTCCTAGCTGTCACAAAGATCTTTAACAGTCTAAGGTCAGTCAGGTTTAGGTCATGCAATATCTATCCCTTTGGGTTGCGTAGGTGAGACAGCAGTCGCTCTGCAAAAAAGCTTATGTTCAATAAAATCGTGGAAGACTAGTCCGCAGACCTCGAGATCCATGGTGAAAGTCTTGAAAGCAACCAAGATAAAACTGGGATGATTATTACGATGCGATGGCGTTTGCACGCCGAAGTAGGCATATATTTTATTCGTGATGTTTATTAAAACGTAAAACAATAAAATGGGTGAGCAAAACCAAGTGTTAAACATCTACAAAATGGTAAAATCCCAGTCAAGGCTTTATAATTAAATTTTAAGCTGCAAACGAAGATTAAAATTGATACTGTGGTGTTATTAACTGTCATATTTATTGTGTTATGTTGGTACACTGGTTAAGGTAGATTGTGGTCGCTTAATTAACTCATGATATTGCTTCAGCCTTGTTTGGGGTGTAAACAGATATCATACAATATTATTTAGCGGGTCTTAGTTGTGAAAATTTACTTATTTCAAGGCATAAATACCTCTGTTTTTCTCCCACGTTTCTACCGGCTTGCAACGGTCGTGGTCGCGGAGCGACTCCCCCTCCGAGGTATTTATGCCTTGAAATAAGTAAATTATCAGGACTAATATTCGCTTAATAATATTGTATGATGTATACAAATAGCAAAAGTTTAATATCGATCTTTGTAAACTGATACGTTGTACAGTTTAAATATTAATTTTGATAGCGTGATGATGATGATATGAAATTGTTTAAACATTTTTGAAGGGGTAAGTGGTATTTGGCATGACTAGACTAGTTTTACTTTTAACTAAGCCGCTAAATCAGAGATTTGAGTTTGATTTAAACCGATTTTTGTTTGTTGGGCAAGTCGTGCTTATGTTTGAAATAAATAATAATATTTTAATGTTATTTGTTATTATAGGGACATTAAGGAGAATGGTAGTTTTTATAAGATCTGCAACCCATCCCTTGTTGTTGAGTAGCGACTAGATTTAACGTGCTCATTAAGACTTTTTATTGAATTATGATACAAGATTTTATGGAAATCCCGTGCTATAATAATTATTATTTTTAAACACGAATCAGGACTTGATATAGACTTAAGCATTTTAAAATCACCCTCTTTCTAATAGTCATATTAAATAAATGGAGTGATTCACTTATTCAGCAAGCAGCACAGATAAGCTAAAATTCAACTTTTCAGAAAGCTATAAACTGTTCAGTAGCCTATTAAAAACATTTTGCTATCACAATTCACAATAGTACCCGTACCCGCGTCATTGCCTGAGCTGAGATAGTCCAAAGCTAATAATTAAGATCAGTCAACAAGCTAGCATTTACATTGAGTGAAAGGTTTAAGACAACTTTACTTTTTTTATGTTTAAACTTTATTTCTTCACTGTATTATTTTAACACCCCCAGTTAAATATTCAGTATTTCAAACGTCTTTCATGATGAGGGTCACAGGTCCTGATTAAAATATTGGTACAGATGTTGAATGACCTGTAAGTGCGACATAAGTTAAAAACTATAGTTTTTATATACCTTTAAAGGACCATGTGTAAATAAAATTAATCAACCTTAAGAGTGATAAAGCTTGTGCAATATAAAAACTTTTGGAAATTTGGATTCTCCTTACATATGCAAATGATGGCAACTTTGTCAAAATCAGCGCAGACATGGAGTTTACGAGCTCTCAACATATAGGTACATTATTTATACTTACTCTTGCTTAGGGTTATTAGCATATATCTGCAAACCTAACTGAGATTGGTGTCACAAATAAAACATGTTTACTTTACGTTACACAAATCTAAGCATTATTATTTTATAATTCTGCTTCATCATCAAATCGATTTCCTAAGAATCCTCATAGGTGGAATATTGTGTAATAACAGTTCAAGAAGCCACGCCAGGCGCACTCACAACATCGTTCCAAGAAGACTGCACTTACGATAACAAACGAGACGCTAGCAAGCATGTCAATACTCACTCCTTTGAATCGACAGTTTCGGATTTCAAGAGCTGTTAGCAACTAGTGCAAGATTGATTGGATCATTGTCAACAATGATCCAATCAATCTTGCACTAGTTGCTTGTATTTGTATACTAATAAATTTTAGATGAGTAAAATTTGCACGTCAAATAATGAACGCTAGCATTTATTGAGCAACTCGTTATTGTTACTAAGGCAAGAAAAATATTAAGAAATAGAGAAAAAATACTAGTAAGCTTTCCTTTTAAGTTTTTTAGCATTTCAGTTATGTTTTCAAACTTCAGTTTTTTAAAATAAACTCAAATATAGGCGATAGACAGTCGTAAGCATTAACAGATTGTCTGGATTGCGTGCTAGATCATATTACTTGGACGCTTGGCCATTTTACTATGTACCGAATGATGAAGTAGGTATTACTCAAACTACAAACTAACGGGACGTCACATCTATGTTCTGTTTTCGTTGGTTGGTTGTTTCTAATGTCCACTGCAATGCAGGGCTGATAACACCAAAGTGAGAGCCTTCTTTTTCAACTAATCATCATCAGCCTTGTATATAAACTGTCCCACTGCTGGGTACGGGCTTCTTCTCACGATGAGAATGGTAAGGCCGTAGTCCACCACGCTGGCCTAGTGTGGGTTGGCGGACTTCACATGTCTTTCGAGAACATTATGGAGAACTCTCAGACATTCAGGTTTCCTCACGATGTTTTCTTTCACTGTTTAGCAAGCGATAATTAATAATTTAATAATTCAAATTCAAACTCATTTATTCATTTAGGTTACAAAA
The DNA here is from genome assembly GCA_944739405.2 of Euclidia mi. Classification (NCBI taxonomy): domain Eukaryota; kingdom Metazoa; phylum Arthropoda; class Insecta; order Lepidoptera; family Erebidae; genus Euclidia; species Euclidia mi. Next base: position 107,457,444 of record OX123185.2, on the reverse strand, counting down.
GCAACACTTATGAACGTCATTTCTTTTTTTACAATATAATACGCACATAACTCCGAAAAGTCATTGGTGCGCGCCATGCATTCGAACCCGGACCCTCTGCGTAGCAGTCTGTCGGTCTCTCTACTAGGTTATTTCAAACTAAACTAAAAAGAAAATTATTGGATAATAATTCTACTGCGGATAAGCCAGCAAATTATCTCCACTCCAAAACGCAAATGGACCAATATCATCTCAAATACAATTGGATGAATTGGCTACGTGGCTAAAATTTTTGCATAACCATTTCCTCAACAAGTATCGTCATTTACCCAGGTAAATGAGCCAGATTACGATATACAGAGATTTACGAGCCAGAGGCAATCCGATCTCGAATACAAATCGGTGCGCATAGGCTGAGAGAGGAAATGACTGGTGCTGCCGCCATCCTACGCTCGGATATTGGTTCGTCTGCAACTGGGCCGCCGGATAGCTGCAAGGAAACTGCCACGGTATGGAAATGAAGTCCTCATTATTTATATCAAATGCATTTCTCTTTGTTACGACAATGTGAATATTTATATGCCTTATCTGTGTTACGTTATATATCCTTTTTTTTTTTTTTTTTTTTTTTTGGTATCGGGTTGGAAAATCCTCATGGAGTCCCTCCGCCCCGGGGGAAGGACGAAGGGGACTGTCAGACTCTTACTGACTAAAAACCAACCCGTATTCCTCATGTACCCGTGTGTCGGAGGGTGGGGATTCGCATAAGCATTCGTCGCTACCCCCCGACGGGTATTGGCCCGCCAGATGGTCAGGCGGGCCCCGAACAAAACCCCCTTGGCGGCGGATGAAGGTGTTGGGCTCCGCCGCCAAAACACTCAGCGGCCGCAGAGGATAGGGAGGACGGCAACGCAACACCGCATCTCCTCTTCCTCTGCGGCCCCACCGCGACGCAACGATGGTGCGCCTCCATTTAGTCGCGGGAGATAGGGCGCGCGGCAACGCAACACCGACACGCCTCTCCTCCCGCGACCGCACCCGACTGCGAGGGACAGAAGAACTGTCCCTCGCACCCGCCCCTTTGGACGCATCCAGCGCAGGCCTCCGTCAAGCCCACGCGGAGCGTCCCCTCCTGGATCCCTCTTAGCTTCACCGCGGGTCACCAATCCACGGTTACTAAGCCCCCCCACCACGACAAGGTGGAGATCCCACGGGGGGGACGTTATATATCCTGTATTGTGTCGTATATTTTTTATCTGCATCATATTCAATATCCTGCGCTCTGCCGTCAGTAGAAAATGTACTTTTCAGAATTTAACAATAGCCATGCAGTCAGAAATCATGTACATAAAATCACTGGTCCTTCCTGACATACAACTTCAAAACCTAATGAACCTAGAAATATGACATTTGGACAGTGAGTTCTTTTTACGACGTGAGAATTACCTGAGGAAATATTTGATAATAATTCACCCGGGAAGAGGACTAAGGGGGTAAGGTAGAGATCGACACTGTAAAGGTACCACTATAAAAATGAGAGCAACAGCTCATGGTCAGCTACATCCTTAAATATGATAACATTTATTACTTATCAATATGATAAAGTAATGGAAGTGAGCATTTGATTATTTAGGCTTAGACGAAATAATGTCACGGAAGGATTACCAAGATTCCCGTAGGCGTCGGCAAACGTGTCAGTAAACAGTGTAGGCGTCGTCTTAATACTGTACATACAAATCGTCTTCTTGACTGACTTAGCACTCGCTTCACAAATACTAGAGACTGTTTTGAAAGCTATATATCATTTGCTGTTTATATAGTACTACTATTTGATAGTGTTCAGGATTTTCGTTTTTCTCTTTGATGGATAACTAATTCTATACTGTACTAATACGTGTGTCTCTAAACTATCTAATCTGTGTGTAAAAATTAATCAAAATCTGTATGGCTCTTAAAACGTGATTCTATATCAAACAATAAAATTGATGGGATGTAAATAATACATGTTGGTGCCAGGAAACGGATGTCGGATAAATGTTAAAGAAAAATCAAATACACAACACAATGGATTTGCAGAGATTACAAAATGGGACCAATGAACTCTTTTCTCCCGTTTCATCACTATTATTACAAATATTTTTGTATACCATTTTTTGACGAAAAAGTCCTTAAATTTAGCTGAGCTAGACGAAAAAAATTGAGAGCGATCGGCAGTTACAATAGGTAGTATTAATAAACTTAATTACCCTTCCTGGAAAGCAATTTTTGAATATTTGGATTGAGTTTATTTCAGTTGAATATTCGGTGGACTTTTTCAACCATAATATAACGAGCTGAAATTTAACGATACCTCGAAACTGCATAATAAGCAGAGCTGTTATTTTTAATAAATAAATTACATCGGTCCTATAAAAAAATAGTTAATACTCTGTGTAAAAGAACTTTTTATACTATCCATACAATCGAACTAACTCATCATCATCAGCGTTTAGCAGTCCACTGCTGGACTAGGCCTCTCCTTTGAAAAGAGGAATTGGCCTACTATACCACACTGGCCTAACGGGTTGGTATAGGGATTGTATCAAGTTTTCCTTCTCTTACAGTGCTGTTCTCTGCATAATATGCTCCCTCTGTCAGCTCTTACGACACCCATGGGATGATATGGGGTGGTGACATTCCGTATTCTTAATCTGTCACCACACGGATATCACGGACAACTAACTCAATGTATTCGAAATGTTTCCAATGTTAAATTAAAATAAAATGAAGATTATATTTCTTATATAATAGGTACTCCAAGGTCCTTTAAATGTAAAAGATATTTCTCAAATCATTTCTGAAAATTTAATTCATAAAAATAAACCCATCCCTTTAAAAGCTTTCTTGAACAAACCTGGGAGTGAATGAAGCAAGAGATATATGTCAAGACCGTTGCAAATAGCGCTCCGTAGTCTCTGCCTACCCCTCCGGGAAACAGGCGTGAGTCTATGTATGTATGTATGTTATGGTGATTTTGTTTTGGTTTGATGTTTCGGATTATACAATGTTTTGTGTTAATAAATTTCCCTTGTTCCTTTGTTTTCCCTTGTCTTTACTCTATAAAAATTAATTAAATTGGGTTTTCCATTAGTAATATTAGAATAAGGTACTACATAGATATGATTTTTATTCTGTATAAATACCCGCTAATTTCCAAAACATCTGGACGATTTTAAGTACCTTTCACTGACGGACGCTGTCATACGGAGTAACTTCTAGTATTTTATAAATTTACTAGAGGACGCCAGCAGCTACGCCTGCATTTTTTTTTAATTTACCCGCTTTGGCCGATATCGTGGGAATTTCGGGAAATCCCTTCTTAGTGCACCCCTACGGTCCCCAAGGAACATACATGCCGAATTTCAGCTTCCTGCGCCCAATAGTTTCGGCTGTAGCGTGTCTGTCAGTCAGTCAGTAACGCAAGGATTTTATATATTAAGATTATTTTGACGTTCATAAATATCACATTGTGACCGAAATTAATAAGGGATTTTGACTTTGACTTTGAACTTAATATTCAGGGTCGTGACATATAAATAGTGTAGTCTAGTTTGGAAATCCGGCTGTTGAATACACTTATAAAATGTTTTAGTTAGGAAACTAATAATTATTAGGCACAAGACTTCCAACGAAACGAGAATAGTCTTTAGCAATACAGATACTTACGAATCCAATTAATTTTGGCTGGCAAACTGTGAATACATTGACGATATCAGCTTAAATCGGTAAGTCCAATTTTGCCGTGCTAACATTTATATAGCCAATTACAATCACAGTCAAGACATAATGGTTAGTTAATCGGTGGACTGGTTTGTAGTTATTCGTTTTTTCAGTGTTTTAATTTAAATATATTTTTATACTTTCACGACGTTATATATTATACTAGAATGAGTCTCAATGTCATAGCCACTTGTTTTAGATAAAAAGCTCTTTTTGTCACCCTTTGGCCAAGGTTCTGAGAAATGCTGGAGAGAGCGAAGCTTCGCTTTGGTAAAGAGCGACATTTAACAGTTATTTAAAATACTCCCTTTATGGATTGCCTGATAGACAAGGCACAGCCAAATAATTTTTTTTGAATTTGGCATGTGTATTCTTTGGAAATTGAAAACAGCACTTCGACAGGATTCTAGGCAATTCCCAATAAGAGTGCAAAAATGCTCACGCGGGCGGGGCTGTGGCAAAGTCTGGTTACCTTTAATTCTACAGTCAAAACTTCGACACACAACCCTATTTAACTTTATAATGTGTCCTTTTGCTTCACTTTATAAGACTCATCATTATCATCATCCTAGCATTATCATAGTTGCATCCAGTTACGTGCCCCTTGCAGTATGGACTATCTAGTAAAACTAAAAAGTAGACCATGGGGTCTACTTTTTAGTTTTACTAGATATGATTGAATATTAGCTTTTCCACACCGTCCAACATCCATGACCTAAAAAGGATAGTGATGTTAAATAAACTTGATCAGTTTCCGTGTATTCAAAGGTAAAATACCCTATATTTAATTAAACTAGCCTCTTCAAAAAATAGAATATAAATGTATGATATTGTTTGAAATTCGTGCAGAATAATTAGTACTTTTACAATATTAGTCCAGCAGTCCAGCTAGATAGGTACTCATTATGTGAACAAAACCTAAAAATGGGTAAGACTAAGTTACAATGTTTACGTGACAAACTTTTACGAGCTTTGCTACGATAATACATTAAAATTGTGGTAAAGTCGGCTGGATTAAAAAGCAGAAGCAATTTTGTTAAAAGACCTTTGTCAGAATCAGACTTTACTTTCATTTATTGGAGCAGTAATTTATTGTTGTGTTACTAGGTAATGAAGATTAAAATAGGAGCTCATCAACGAATTATTTTATTGGGCAAAACAACTACTCGATTCGCGATATTACTAATGTCATTATAAGAAAGTTAAATGTATAAACGAAATGTACTCGAAGCAAAGTGATTTTTTTCTTCAAGTAAGAATGATCTCATCAGCAAAGCAGTATATAAATTGTCTCCCTGCTAGGCCCTGCTAGGCACGGGCCTCTTTTCACTATGAAAAGGGTCAGGCCATTTTGTACCACGCTGGACAACTGTGTGTTGGCAAATCAAACACATATTTTGAGAATATCATAGTGAATTCTCAAACACGCAGGTATCTTCACAATGTTTTTCTTCATCGTTTAGCAAGCAATAAAAGCCAATTAAATACGCGCCTAACTTCAAAACTTTTGTAACGCCGTCGCGTGGGTTTGAACTTCAGCTGATCTGCATGGCAGCTTGGTTGTTTTCTCAGCCTACAAAGCCATCACTCCTTGCAGGAGGAAAAAAATCCGGTTTACATAATTTAAGGATTTGGACTCGTCGACATATCGAGTTAGTACACCTATGTAGACTCTCATAGTCGACAGTGCGTGTCACAGAAATAAATAGTAATAGAATGGTGAATGTCACGTCATCGCGTACATTTCGCGCGTGCCACATTTCAGCAAGCCCCGCCCACAGTGACGTATATATATTGAGGGGACACTCAGGAATTATTATCGATGTGAGAGCTGTGGAAAATGAAATTATATTATTGTTTATATAAAATGTTTTATTATGAATAGTTAGGTTAAAGTATACTGTTAAAAAAATAAAACGTATTTATTTAGTTAAAAATCTATATTGAAATCTTACAAAACTTTTGACTATATTATAGAATATCTATACTAATTTAATAAAGCGGAAGAGTTTGTTTGTTTGAACGCGCTAATCTCAGGAACTACCGGTCGGATCTGAAAAAATCTTTTTGTATACGATAGCCTAGTTATTCCGAAAGGCTATAGGCTATATAAAATTACGCCACAACTTTAAGGGGCCAGAAAAAAATAGTAAATTTGGTCAAACGAGAAGGGGGAGGGTTGGGTCAAAGGCAAAAAAAGGCTTGACGAATAGGATACAATCTATATGGGTATCGTTTTCAAGATTTTCGGGACGCTGATTAAATAATATTAAATTAATTTAGTGATCCTAGATGGCGGACGGGATATCAAAGATGGCGGATGAGAAAATTTAAAAAAACTATATGGGTATCGCCTTCGATATTTTAAGGGGTAGGGAATCGAAATACAACATCTATTTCGTGATCAAATATGGCGGATCGGAAATCAAAGATGGTGGATGGGAAAATAAAAAAAACAATATTGGTATCGTCTGCGATGTTAAAAGGGATGGTGAATTCAAATACACTACTGTTTCGTGATCAAAGTTGGTGGAAGGATTTTTTTTTAAAAATCAATATGGGTATCGTCTCCGATGATTAATGGGATGGATAATCCAAATACAACATCTATTTCGTGATCAAAGATGACGGATAGGAAATTAAAGATGGCGGACGGGATTTTTTTTAAAGTCGATATTGGTATCGTCTCCAATATTTTGAGGAATGGGAAATTCAAAATCACCATGTATTTCGTGATCAAAGATGGTGGATGGTTATTTTTTTTTAAATCAATATGGGTATCGTCTCCGATGTTTAAAAGGATGGGGAATCCAACAACACCATCTATTTCGTGATCAAAGATGTACCGTCCGCCATCTTAGATTCCCAAATAAAGGTCATTTTCGTGATCAGAAAGCATGAAAACCCCGAAAATTATACCCAGATTAATTTTATTAAAAATGTCCCGTCCGCCATCTTGGATTCCCAAATAGATGTCATTTTCGTGACCAGAATCCATAAAAACGCCGAAAATGATACCCACTTTAATTTTATTAAAAATGTCCCGTCCACCATCTTGGATTCCCAAATAGATGTCATTTTCGTGACCAGAATCCATAAAAACCCCGAAAATTATACCCATATTAATTTTATTAAAAAGGTCCCGTCTGCCATCTTGGATTCCCAAATAGATGTCATTTTCGTGACCAGAATCCATAAAAACCCCGAAAATGATACCCATATTAATTTTATTAAAAGTGTTTCGTCCGCCATCTTGGATTCCCAAATAGATGTCATTTTCGTGATCAGAAAGCATGAACATGATGCTTGCTTTCTATAAGAGAGAGAAAGAGAGAGAGAGACAGCCAGAGACATAATAATTAATTCGAATTAATATTCCTTTTATTTATTGATAAATTTAAAACGTAACCATAAACCGAACGTCAATCCCTAGTGCGCGCTGACCAATCACAGCTATTTATTTGACCCGTGGCCCCTGATTTGTTATTGTTTTTGGCATCTTGTGAATATCGCGTATCTCGCCGTACATTGCGTGTTTATTTCATAAATATGTCAACAAATATCGTATAATTCAAGCAATGGAAATTTAACATAACGAAGAAATGAACGATGATGTTCTTATTAGACAAACTTGGTAAAAGTAGCCCACTTGGTTTGAATCTCAATAATCTTAACTTTTACTCAATTTAAATACTTACTGGTGATATGAAATGCCTCCCTTTTCCATATTTTTCGCATCACTTTTATATTTACAATTGGAAACTGCAGAATATGGCATATTCGTAACGAATTTAATGATTTTTTACCTCCTGAACGCGCGAAAGGGAGACGTGATGCGTAATGCGAATGCGTTCGAAAACACATTCGCTATAGTGCAATAGTTTGGCACGCGCGCCACCACGCCCGTGTCACCCTTCTATTACTATTTATTTCTGTGGTGCGTGTCTTAGCAAAAAATATCATGAAATATTTAAATTATCTTTAAGATTGGTGTTTTGTACATTTTGGTTCACTGAGTAATCGCTTGCCTGATATATATATATATATATATATATATATATATATATTTATATATATATATATCGTAAAGTCGACTACCATCCCTGCCGGCATAACCCTTTTAATAGCGCAAACACAGATGTCTACTGTGCTACATTAATTTGCATTTTACAGCTCTGTCACTTTTTGTACCGATTTTGGGTGCCTTATATTTGCAGCGAGAGCGAAAATGTTAATAGCTAATAAATCTCAGCCCACTTTATGTTCAGGCATTAAATCCGTGAGGATTTATTGCCTGTAAGAAGTGATTCTGACAGCACCCATATTAAAACCACTTGACTAGTAGAACCTGGAACACAGTCTTCCCACTTCGGTCCAAAGTAATCCATACTTCACATTTTCTCTTTATTGCTGTTTAAATTCAATCTTTTGAAAGACATAAAATGTACAGGATCCATCTTCATTCATATTATATGTACATTCAAGGTTTTATTATGAATCCGTGCTGTACCCGTTGTAGGCTTTTTACGATGCCAATTCGCCAAGACAAATATGTAAACGCTACTGGCTGTAAAATTTTTGCAAAGTTAACCGCATTGGTAAAATTTTAGATTATCGCCTATCGTACCTTGTGTTAAGATTTGTGCTGACAGTAAAGTTTTCGTTGTCTCTAAAGGAATATTACTCGCGTTAGCTGAAAGAAGGATTACTGATGGTTGAAGATCGTTTATATCTCCTGCACGGTTTCTTTGAATAAAATTTCGGAGTCGTGTGTCAGTTCTGTGGCTTAAGTCGCGGTTATATTTTCAGTTGTTAAATACTCGTGAAAGGAGTTTTATTACTTTAGAGTCGAGAGCGTAAATATTTATGTTTCGTGATATTTTATTCTTGGCGTAAAAGAGTCTCATAACATTGGCGTTTATGTAGCTTACATGTGATTTTTTTAAGTATATGCTTTCATCTTTTAATACAAAAAGATTTAAGCAACGTTATTTTTAAATATGTCGTGGTAAATGTGCTTTGAATAAATATTCAAATTTCAAAAGAACCTTTGCTAAAATTCATATTTTCAACCTAAAATAATTTCTTCATTACTATAGCTATTCTTGTCTAACGTATTGCCAAAAATCTTTCTTTATTTCTCCAATTTAGGATAATTACGTAGCATAACATGACCAGCGGTAATAATTTACACAACTTATGCAAATAGGCTTGCAGTAGTGGTGTAATATCGGAGCGTGTGTCTAAGCTGTATGCGGCTGCTTGACCGATCTTCAGCGGTCCACGATATAGGATGAAGCGGGTAGAAAGAAATAAAAAGATATAAAAGAGAGAAGAAATAAATAAATAAATATTTACTTATGAATTTTACATAAAACATAAATAAAAAACATAAAGATAATGAAACATAAGAATAACTTATAAAAATAAATACAGTAACATAAGAAAGATAAAAACAAAACAAGGAAAGAAAATAAGGTGGAAGTATAAAAAGTACTAAAGATTTCGTGAAGTACAAAAATTACCAAGTATTGCTAGTTTGACTCCTGGCCCAAATATCAAAATAGTGTAGGGTAGATGAATATACCCCCCCCCCCCCCGTGGGATCTCCACCTTGTCGTGGTGGGGGAGCTCAGTAACCGTGGGTTTGAGGTACACCCACGGTGAAGCTAAGCGGGATCCTGGGAGGGGACGCTCCACGTGGTCTTGTGTGAGGCTTGCGTAGGTTGCGTCCCAAGGTGCGGGTGCGGTCGCGGGAGGAGAGGCGTGTCGGTGTTGCGTTGCCGCGCGCCCTATCTCCCGCGACCAAATGAGGACGCACCATCGTTGCGCGCACCATCGTTGGGGCCGCAGAGGAAGAGGAGATGCGGTTTTGCGTTGCCGTCCTCCCTATCCTCTGCGGCCGCAGGGTGTTTTGGCGGCGGAGCCAAACACCTTCATCCGCCGCCAAGGGGGTTTCGTTCGGGGCCCGCCTGATCATCTGGCGGGCCAATACCCGTCGGGGGATAGCGAGGAATGCTTCGGTGAAACCCTACCCTCCGACACATGGGTACATGAGGAGCACGGGTTGGTTTTTAGTCAGTAAGAGTCTGACAGTCCCCTTCGCCCTTCCCCCCCGCGGCGGAGGGAGGGACTCCATGAGGATTTTCCAACCCGACACGAAAAAAAAGTGTAGGTGAATATAAGAAAGGGAATATAGAGAGAGTATATATAATATCATCATATTCATGGACACTATATTTAGATGTATGAATATGGCAATAGATGAGATGCACCACATCAGTACTATTCGCTAATTATTCTAGATAAATATTAACTTAAAAGCAAAATCATTACTCTATTTATTTAAACCATTATGATATCAGTTTTGTTATATTCTCTCAGCGAAATATTTTATTTCTAATGCATGAATTGCTTTTAGGCGAACAACTTGTTCATTTACAACAACTAGGCAGTTAAAAGATCTTTCAAAGTTCGTGATTTATAATGGTGTTTAAATTAATCATGTTGCGGCAGCCTCTAAATACACAACGGAATAAAAAGCAATTTTATTTTTCTGAAATGATTTTATTTATCAGTTCAGTGCACCAAATCACGACTGCCACCACGACGAAGGTTTGACACAAGGGGAAGTATCAATCATATTATGAAAAGGAAAAACGTGAAGAATTATTGCTTCCCTGAAGTGAATGGTTAAAACTACCGGAGACACGCTAACAGCATTAAATTTTGAAAAAATATAAAAAGCCAAATTAATGCCTTTCGTTTTAGCAAGTTGTGATGCTCTTTTATACCCGGGATGATCATAAAATATCGAGAGAGAGGTTATGTCATTGCCGACATAATGTTTCATTTCACGTACAGTTATTTTAATCTATGCAAGCACAAATCGCACAGTATTTTATTTTTTAGACGTACCATGTTAACCATGTATGAGCCCTCAGGCCTAAGGCATGTCAGGTTACCCGGACAGATCCTAGTTTACAAACTAAAAACTCGGTTCCATGACATAAGTCTGGCATGGTTTCGAAGACCTTCCAGTGTCATGGCACCAATAATAAATCAGACCGACAGGGAGACGATGGGACTACTCAACCCAATTTACCATTCCTTACCAACATCTGACCCAGAAAAAGAAGCGAGCACGAACGTCTTCCATACAAGACATTTTCAGTAGGCGAAGATTATGTCACCCACTATGGTCTGTTAATGAAGGGAAAACCATGACAATAAATATTAAGAACCCTTATCGCAGCAGAAGACCACAGTAAATATTAAGTGTGTGTGAGTGAACTTTGTACGTCGCCAAGAGTTTGGGATCCTCAAAATGTCATTATACGGATCAACATTATAATTCTATTATTAAGTTTGCTCCTTTTTAATTTCATTATAGTGCTTGGCCATAGTAGCGCGGGCAGCCCGCGCGCGGGCCGCGCGCGGCGCCGCGCGCGTCTTCATGTGTCCGTAGTGGCGCGTTCGCGGATGCGGTGTACAGTGTTTGTCAAATTTAGTACTGTGACGGATCACTATGAGTTTTCACTTAGATGACGTTAACACTCACCATAGTAACACTCTGTCAATTGTTCGCCAAATTCGCAACTAACTGATAACAAGGCCATAGCCGTGCGGATAATACAACCGCGTCACGGTCTGAGGACGTGGGTTCAAATCACATTTATAACTGTTATGAGAGAGCAAAGTTGTTTTTTGTTTCGAGTGCTGATTTTGAGTCCCTAGCAAGCGAAGGATTCTATAATTCATTCACGAGCGTAGCGAGTGAATCAAAGTTAGAATCCTGAGCGTAGTGAGGGACTCAACAGCACGAGATACAAAAAACTTTGCTCTCGTGTAGCACACATAATTTTTCACCACAGCAGTGAGAACACATATTACTTAGGAGACAGAAATAGATTGAATTCTGCATTAATCACTTGTTGATTTAACTCTTCTGGTGTTAAAGTACAGTCATCATCGCTAGTTTCACTCATATTTTTAGATTATTTCATATATTAATATAATTGAACACGTTACGCTATACTGTATCAGCATCAGTGAAATTTTTATTCCCGCTACTTTTTTAAATCACGTTTTAATACCGCGTCCATGATGTTTATTTTTCAAATGTATCATTGTTGTAATTCCAAATAAAAATGTATTGGTTAAATACCAATTTTATACTATTAATTAGACTTATTTTTATTAAAATCCAATAATAAATTAAACATGTAAACAATAACATATAAAGAAAGTAATTTCTTTATTACATTTTTTTTATTTGCGTTTCCGAAGGTGTTTCCTTTGAGGTCGAATTCCAAAATCGAATTTCGATTTCGAAGGGGTTTGTTTTTTCACTCACTTTTTATATGCATGTGAAAGAGACAGAGCACAATAAAATTCGAATGTTTCAAATTTATGGCGGAACAATGTCAATTCGTCGCACTGAAGATTAAAAAATTAAAAAGCTACTTTGCCTCACGCTCGAATCAAAATCGCGTTTTGTTCCCTGTTGTCTCGCAGCAAAAGCGGCATGTTTGAGCTACTGTGGTGAAAATGTTTATAATTATTTGGCAAATATTAAAATAAATATTTTGAATAAAAATTGGAAAATTCGAGTAACTTCAGGAACGAATGAAAGGGTTAACAAGAGATATGTGGTAATGTAAATAAATAAAACAAATTAGAATTTATATACTTAGATACTTTGCATTTTTAACCGCTTTACGATTTATATTAAAAAAAGTAATATCTGTCCTATACTAGCAGGGTGCCTATGAAGATTTTCAAATTTAAATTTTGCTTCCCACAACCCTTGGTGCTCAATATCAATAAACAATATCGATATACAAACACTAAAGAAAGCAAAGTTATTTTTGCTGACGAGAAATTGATAGTGATATTTGGCTAGGGGACTATGTGATGCTTATGTTAAGTGAATCCCTGTACTAACTTAACCTTGATGAGCGAGTTCGACTCGCACTTGATTTAATAATTACTCATAATATAATATCTCATAAAAGTTTGAGATCCGCATGCTCCGCATTGTTTCCCGCTTGCCGCCCGCGCATTCACTACGGACACTTGTATGAAAGTCCTATGGTTTGAGTTGCCCGCGTGCTCCCCGCGCTGCACAGCCCGCGCCGCTCGCCGCGCCCGCCTTCCCACTACGGACACTCCTATAGAGTTCCATATGTTTGAGTTTCCCGCGTCGCGCCCGCACCCGCGCCCGCCTTTCACTGTGGCTGAGCACATACGGTAAAGATTCGACGAAGTGGTATTAAAAGGGAAACAAGGAGTTTACGTAGTGAATCGTGAATATCAATGGCTTTGTAATATTGTCTTCATGAGATAATCGCATTTTGTTTTGTACTTTTCGATTTGGTTTAGAGAATTTTAGGTCATCATCATGAGACAACTGTGCTGATAGATATAGGCCTCTTAAGTGGAGTGCCACAGAGCTCGACATTTGGTTATTTGTTTTGAGCGGCTGTCTGATACACTTTGTAAATTGTCCACATGTAACTGGACTTAGTAAGTTCAACTTTTAGGTATACATAGTTTGAAAAAAACTTTGTTAACATTGACCGATAATGCTACGAAGAACGGAAAATGGACGAAAGAAACTTCTGACAATAACTTCTTGCTTAGCGCAGTAATTTGACTTTGACAGACATATGATTTTTACTTTGACTTTGAGTACTAATATTTAAGTGGTTAACTTTTTAATGGCTGGAACGTATATATGTATGTATATGTGAACATAACAATACTGAACTGTGTGGTGTTGAATTAAGAATAAGTTCATTGTATCACCTCATATAATACCGTACGTGTCGTAAAGGTGACTTAGAAAAATACACGAAGCCAATAATTTTCACGGAAGAGACCTAAAACTTGAGACCAAACTTTATGCCATCTCGGCATGGTATAGAAGGCGAAATCCTTATATTAAGTTACAATTGCAAGGCAAATAAGGCCGACGAGTAGTGGAAATCGAATGGCTGTATTATGATAACATAGAGTTCCGTCTTGAACATCTACATTCACTTGCTCGTCTCTTAGCCCAAACATAAGCCTAATTTTATTGCTGGTTTAGGTAGCAGAGGTTCCAGTGATGCATGGCCGATAGGCAATTTGGTGAAATAGTGCGCCTAATTTTTAGCGGCCGGCATTTTACTAAAGCATCCGATGTAATTTTGCTTGTAAATTACTAGTACGGCGTAGTGTTTTAGTGAATATTATAGCAATTATGGCACGTTGTAGATGTATATTTTTAGTATTTGTACTATAATACATAACTGTCTGTAACCGTACTAATATTTGAAATTCGAAATGCTTTAGTATTTGCACTATATATTATGTTGGCGTGTCTGTATCCCTACTTATATTAGCTGAATTCGAAAGTCCGTCTGTTAAGCCTTAACGAATAAACAACTGAATCAATTTTGATGAAACTTTATATGAGAACAGTAATATAAAGATTTTGGGGTGAAAATAGGTTGCTTCGATTTGAAAAATTAATTAACACGTCACACTGAAATAGTAAGAAAAAATATAAATTCTATCACACGTCTATTTGTTATCGTGGTAGTTTTACAAATAGTTTACTTTTTATCAGAATTTCACGCAGACGAAGCAACGGGTTAATATTTTATTTCAAAATAAAAACAATTATGGCAACATGGTGTCTTTGTATCAATCGATATCTTTAGTAAAAGTTATGCAAATACAAAACTGTATGAATATGAATACTAATGTCTCTATTTTCTCGAAAAGGCAAGTCTGGTCTACATTACGCCTACATTTTAGTCTAGGACGTACATTTATTTCTAGATTAACGTAATAAAGAGTATGTATATTTTTATTGCTGTCTACAGTTTTACTACTAATGTAGATCATTAAAATTAATTTGCGTACACCTTCGTTGGAATATGGACTAAAATCCACATTTGATATTAAGCTTACCAATCATCTTCAATCTCGATTTTCACAAATCTCTTGAATCAAACATCGTTATATAAATAGAGTGCACCAAACAGCAGCAGCAGTAATTAATCCCATTTTTTATAAAGACAGACATCCAACTCGGCCGCAAATTTAGCGACGGGCGAAACTACAAGCGATGTGATGTCTATAAGGCCCTTCGTACATAAGACTACATAAATTGGCGATACTATTGTCGTACATTTACAATGCAAATATAAAAAATAGATTTAAAATTGCTGTTAAAACTAAATTGTGTTTCAAATACCAAACAATACTTAAAGACTTGTGGTTGAGCTGCTTTTCTTCAACATACCAACAAAATTTGATATTTTCCCATTGAGTTTCTTGTCAGTTTTACTCAAAGTAGCCACGTCCTCAGCTGGCGGTAAGACAAAAAATTACTTAGAAAAATTACACAAATCAAAGATATTCTCACTTTTCAGTATCTTGTATCGCATAAACAAATTTTCTAATAGGTCACCATAGGCGTGGCAGCTAGTCGGCTCACAATGTTATATTTAACACTAATTTGTGTGAGTCCGTGAAGCGTCCTGCAAATCGTTAAGATTATAGTGACGTTTGCTGCTGACAGGTACGTGACAGGCATTGGCAACGCATAAAGAAAATGTTGAGGACGCGAGCCTGTGTGCCTTTATGAACTTAAATTGCGGTAGTCATCTAGACACTTAAATAGTCTTGTATCGAAGTAAGTAGCCTTGTGTGCGAAGGGCTGAACACCGCATGTACATCGCATTTCCCATCGCTAAGTCTGAAACCCGTGCCATTCGTATAACAAGTCCAACCGACGTCATGTTTTAATTACGAGATTCTCTTCAGACGCAGAGCCGGCTCGTATGAAGACGTTTTAAAGAGATAAGGTAGTCACCTAAATGAATGAAGTTAAGATTCTTTAGAGATCTGTGTGTTTAGAGATGTAAATCGTAAAAATGAGTAAGTGATGTTAGAATATATATCAATAGGTGAAGTCTATATGAAATTATGTTATATTAAATTCAATAGTATGATATGTTGTTTGTTCGACAACTTTGATTATAACAAAAAACTTAGGGTTTCATAAATCATTGGAGACATGGCTAAACTACTTCGCAAACCCGGTTAATTTAGAGCATAAGTTACTCCTTGGTACATCAGCTATCTGCCAGTGAACCTCCCGTCAAAATCGGTCCAGCCATTCAATAGATTAGCGAGAACAGAGAGACAGACAAAAATTGCAAAAAATGTAATTTAATTTCATTTAGTAAAAAGCGGTTATTTTAATATTACAAACAGACACTCCAATTTTATTTATATGTATAGATGTATAAAACATAAGGATAAAACAATTAGTTTCAGTACTAGGCATTTACTTAATGTATATCAGATAATGTTTAGAAATTTGTTAAAATGTTATGAAAATTCAAGGTTCGATATTTTGCTATTTATTTCAAAGTTTTCCTTTTGATATGACGTCACGTGTATATATGTGAGGTTACGGAACAAGAATACAATGTGTCACAACCCATTTCGGAGAGTGTTATATGGAACGACTAAGGCAAATAAGACTAAGGAAAGGGACGGAAAACTCGACATTAAACCCTTTACTAATCCGTCTGACCAGCATGTGACATAATACCTATGTTGTGATCATAGCACTATTGACATAATTTTTAGCTTCAGCTCCTTGAAATTACTATTAGTCTTAAATTACATTCAGTTTTATTACATTAGTTTAAAACTCCAAAAACACAAGACGCACGTAGACTGTTGTATATTTTAATACATTCGCATGCACAAACATTCTCAGTTCATAGATAGTTCTCGCTGAAAGCCTCGTTCGCAACTCTTATGCAAATGGACTGTCAGTGCCAACTTACTGATGTTTGCGTTTCTTCACTGATTTTCGAGTGAAACGCCGGAAAAACGTTAATTTCCTTACGGACTTGGGATGTCTCAAAGGCCAATGTACTAACTAGGCTCTTGCTAAATCAAACGGAGTGAAAATTAAAAACTTTGTGGCAATCTCACAGGGAATAGGCACGTATCATTGCATTATATGTATAAAAATAATATGTCAGTGTACTTATCACAATAATAAAATGAAACCCTGTCTCTTTATATGCGTGTGTATACGTCACCGCATGACGACGTGCGTTAATTGTTCAATTAATGTCCCATAAAGTTGCTAAATAGTAAAAAAAAGGTCATTAAGTCCCGTTATGGAAGTTCACTTTTAGCGTTCAGGTTTCAAATCGTATATATTTTTATCAAAATCGCCAAAATAGTTAGTCCTGTAGAAATTACCCACATAGAAAGTTAGTTACGTATTAAAAATATTGAAATAAAACAGCAATTTCATTTAAAATTAATAGAAATCTAAAATCTTATATCAAAGGATATTTTATCGCACAAAAATTATGTTTGAAATCAATTTCAGTGCAAAACCGCGTTGGAAATTAAACTCCTTCAGTTGAATTCAACGTTTCCAACAAAAGGCGAATTACAGGGCATAAAGCAAAGAGCTCTCCTATTTTACTAACGTAAGCACCTCATTAGGACAACACTTCACAAATGCAACTAAGATTCACCGATCAAAATCCGACCTTACTTCCAAACAAATTGTACTAAATTTTGAATATGCCAGCTGCAGTATTATTGCCAAGTTGGCAACCAAAAACAGTAATTTGATATCAATATGCTCTTGATACTCAGGAGATAGATACTCAGGAGTTGATATTGTAGTTTCATGGTCGTAATTAGTAATAAAGTATATGTGTAACAATATTGTGGTTTTATACGAGGCCAATACATGTAAGTAATGGTTTTAGGAGTTAAGTACTTTGTACAACTTAAACAAGTATCAAAGAAGTATAATTTTTCTTTTTTATAAAACGTATGGCGTAGTGGTTTAATCGAACGCCTCACCGGTGTATAAGGCGCTGCGTGTCGTGGGTTCGATTTCCAAGCGAGACGAGACGAGACTAGAGAAGTGTGAGATATTCTACAAATTGTTTGTGAGTCGCGTCTTTGAGCGTAAAGTTTTCATGACTAATTTTGAAGAAGTTCATCAAGTACACACTACATTATAAAGGGAAGTTCGTGCATAGGCCAACTCAGTCATTTCATTCATAAGATTTCTTAAAATTAAATTTGTTCGACTTCCTTTCGGTTTCTTCATAATAATAAAGCCATATAAACATTACCCGCAAAAAGTATTTCACTTCACTTGAACCTGAATTGAGTACTACAAAGCCTTAGGTCACAATAACATACTGAGTTCCTTACGTAATCCATTTCAGCTTCAGAGAAACCACCATTCAACACATAAAGAATAAAAAACCAACAAGAAAAATTACAAAAAACCGTTTCTCATTCCTCCACACGTTCGCATTCATACCAATGTAGGGTACAATAAAACTGAAAAGAATGAAATAAAAGTTCACACGAGCACTATCAACGAATCCTGTTGCCACTACAGACCTGAAGAAAGTTTCTCATTAAATTCATCACGTACTTAGAACAGGTCAAGTGTGAGACCGACTTACGGTGTAGTTCCGTAGACTTCTGGTTTGTGTGGCTATTTTCTTATTATTATGAGACCAAAAATCTCATTTTATTCCACTGATCTGAATATTTCTAATATATGAAAAGTTTGTACATCTAAAATCATATTCAAAGATGACATTTTCAGTTAAATTTGTGAACTTTTTATTTACTTAATGATGTAGAAATTATCTTTTAGCGATTTAATTAAATTAATGCATGGAAAGCAGTTTTTAGTTAAATTTTAATCATCAATAATTTAATTAAATCAAGTAAAAAATGCAAAGTCACAAATAGTTACCAAATTGCTGAAACTAGCATGAAGGTTTAGCATAACTTCGCGTTCATTGCAATTAGCCACTTTAACCGGACGATCTGGCGGATAAATGGCAATATCTTGAGGCCAGTGAATAAACAAACATAATACGATTCCATACCATCGATGTTGCTTTATACATTTATAAATTGGGCCAGTGCAAGTCGGACTCGCGCACGAAGGGTTCCGTACCATTATCTATAAAATAAAATCACGTTTGTTGTATGTATACTTAAATATCTTTTTCACCACAGCAGCTCAAACATGCCGCTTTTGCTGCGTGACAACAGTGAACAAAATGCGATTTTGATTCGAGCGTGAGGCAAAGTAGCTTTTTAATTTTTCAATCTTCAGTGTCACGAATTGACATTGTTCAGCCACAAATTTGAAACATTCGAATTTTACTGTGCTCTGTCTCTTTCACATGCATATAAAAAGTGAGTGAAAAAACAAACCCCTTCGAATTCAAAATTCGATTTTGGAATTCGACCTCAAGGAAAACACCTACGGCAACGCAAAAAAAAAGAATAAAGAAATTACTTTTTAGGGTTCCGTACCTCACAAGGTAAAAAAGGAACCCTTATAAGATCACTTTCTTGTCCGTCTGTCTGTCTGTCTGTCTGTCTGTCTGTCCGTGTGTCACCACCGATTTTCTCAGGAACGGGTGGACCTAGCAAATTGAAATTTATACCAGATACTGAGGTCTATGGTTCCTTTTAGGTGTGTAAAAATCAGGGTCCTGGGTCGACCCTATAAAAAGATATGGTCAAAATTAGGTTTTAGCGAAAACTTGTAAGGACCAAAATTAACCTTAATTTTCAACTTTTTTTAATTTTCGGAATTTTTCCTTTACTTGTGCTGTAAGACCTAGGTTTTGACAAAAATTGACAATTCTAGGTCAACCGTAAGTACCCTATAGGTTTTGGGTCGAAAACCTATATGGTAGTTCCCGTTGAACTAGAATCACGAAATTTGGCCAAAAGCAGGGTCCTACAGCACAAATAAAGGAAAAATTCTGAAAATTTAAAAAAATTTAAATTTTTTTATTGAAAATTAAGGTTAATTTTCGTACTTGTTAAAGCGCCCCTAATGGAGAGAAGCGATCGATAGAGACCGCTAGGGGGCGCATTTAGAAAATTTATGGAAATTGTTCCTGTCGTCTAGGCTATCGTCCACCGTGACGATTGAGTGCAAACTGGTACTAGACCCTCAGATTTAGAAGACTAGCGTAATTAGCACCAACCTCAAATAAGGTAAAATGCGTACGGAACCCTCGGTGCGCGAGTCAGACTCGCACTTGCCCGATTTTTTTTTTATATGTTATTGTTTACATGTTTAATTTATAATTGGATTTTAATAAAAATAAGTCTAATTAAAAGTATAAAATTAGTATTTAACCAATACATTTTTATTTAGAATTACAACAATGATACATTTGAAAAATAAACGTCGGGGACGCGGTATTAAAACGCGATTTAAAAAAGTAGCGGGAATAAAAATTTCGCTGATGCTGATACAGTAGGTATAGCGTAACGTGTTAAATTTATATTAATATATAAAATAATCTAAAAAGATGAGTGAAACTAGCGATGATGACTGTACTTTAACACCAGAAAAGTTAAATCAACAAGTGATTATGCAGAATTCAATCTATTCCTGTTAATTTCTATGTCTCCTAAGTAATATGTGTTCTCACTGCTGTGGTGAAAAGTTATGTGTGCTACACGAGAGCAAAGTTTTTTGTATCTCGTGCTGTTGAGTCCCTCACCACGCTCAGGATTCTAACTTTGATTCACTCGCTACGCTCGTGAATCAATCATAGAATCCTTCGCTTGCTCGGGACTCAAAATCAGCACTCGAAACAAAAAACAACTTTGCTCTCTTGTTGCACAAATAACTATTAAGTTTCTACCTGTTCATTAAGATCGAGTAACAAATTGCTTAAAAATTACGTTTGTTGAGCCCCCTTTAATATTTACTTTTTTTGTATTTAATAATTTATTTTGAAAGGTAATATACAACTACAAATAAGCGTCTACCTGTTACCGTTAGCAATATTGAGCAAAAAATACGAAAAAACACGTTTATTGTATGGGACCCACCCGGAGCAACGGAAATAGATAATTTATGAAAATTTCAGCTTCCAGCTATCACATTTTATGAGATACAGCCAGGTGACAGACAGACAGAGAGCGGAGGCTTAGGGTCCCGGTTTTAACACGCTTTTATAAGGTCGTCGTGTACGTAACTATGTAATGAAATCTAAGCTAACTAATTAAACCATCTTCCAACGGTCGTAGCGTAATAAAAATTGGCAGCTGTATGTAGTTCTGATGACAATACAATAAAATGCCTATGGTATACTGTCAAACTGATCTGATGGTGGAGCCGGAAGACATGATCTGGAACTTCATGATGGAAAATCGTATCATAGCTGTTTTGGATTTCTTAGAAAAGTTTTGTAATGAACTTTGGCCACGATTAGGTTTCAAGGTCTGATGATGAAGCCGGAAAATACTAGATAGGCACTGGCATTCCATGATGGAATATCGTATCATAGTCGTGTTTGCACTTGTGAGAAAGGACATGTAATGGACTTGGAACACGATCAGGTTTCAAAGTTATAACAAACCAATTATATAGGTATATTGTAGACTACGCAGTGGTGTAGTTAAGGTCCCGTACTTTTGCGGCTGGACAGGCGTACTAAGTGATTTTACTCTACTCAGGGGAGTAGAGTAAATCACTTAGTGGTCTCCTGATTGGAGCTGACGCTTATAACAATCTAGCTCTCCAAGATAAAACACCATGTAATACAGACGCACAGGCGGAGATGGATAGCATGCGGGCTCATTCGCCTACTCAAAATAAATGTATAAATGTTAAAAAATATTTCGTTATCAAAGACCAAAAAGTATAAAATAAATTGATAGTTTAAAAACACTAGAAAACACGCTTTTATAAATGCACGTAAAAACAAAAAATAAATTATGGATCGTTCAAGTTGTCTCTATTTCTTGGCTGAAGTGTAAACTATGTGCTTTTAATTATAATATTTGATTGTAAAAGCGTGAGGCGCTGGAACAGGAAAAACGTTCTTGTTTAACTTGTTCAAAAATTAAGTGAACAGATGTTACGGGAAGCAGATAGTGTGCAGACGACGGGCGTGTACGATTTGTGCCTTATATCTGTGTTATTTTTTTCACATTGTTTATGTTATATCACATGTCCTTCGTCTGTTTAAAAATAAACGATTGTTTTCTTTTCTTATGTTTAGGAGAATTAATAAGTGAATAAGTTTTGTGTTTAAAACGAACTCAGTGTAGCAAACATAGCGTGTCTTCTTTGCATGGGTCCCTTGCCCATATTGAGTTGTCTTATCGGCAGAACTGCCTTAAATTCTACCACACGCTAACGTATAAATAAACACTTACCCCATTGTGCTCAGTTATCTATCCGTTTACAATACACGAGTAATAACTAAACATCATCTATTCAATACAGTTCCATTGTTGTATTCAATAGGGTCGCAAAATTTAGTACATACGTGTATGTAACACAGAATCTAGATAATAATATGTATTTCAGCTCTATAACATTAGTCACTGTGGTTGTTTTAAACCGATATGTATCTACGCTCATTCGTTTTGTCGACTTTTCTTTTGAGACAATTGGGCTGTTATTTTATACGTTTAAATACGTGCGTTCCTAAAATTGATTTCATTTAAAAGATTTCATAAACTGATAATGTGTATTCGGGTTGCATCAAGGGACATATTATATTAGATTCAGTTGACTTCAGAGACCAAACAGTGATTATTACTTTTTATTTGTTTGATGCTGATAACTAAACGTGTATCCCTTTTATTATTATAAATACAACATGTTTATTGTACATAATGTACATATATTCTATTTTTACTTAAAATTTGCTGAACTGAATTATACACTGACGGACTCATAAACTGCATCAAAGTAATAGGCGACCTTGAAATAAACATTTTAACCAAGTATGCAAACTTTCAATACAGATTTAAATTGAAACCTCTAGATTGGTTCGTGAACTTTAAAACAGCGTAGGGTCATATCCTTAAGTTAAGTTTGTGTACTGGAAAGGACCTTAAAACTTTTTTGAAGAAAAAACAGAAATTTAAGGAAAATTGTTTTAATAAAAAAATTGCTTTTAACAATAGACACAAACTTTATGCAAGGGTTTATTTATCTTCTTAATATATAAAATCCTTGCGTTACTGACTGACTGACAGACACGCTACAGCCGAAAGTATTGGGCGCAGG
Organism: Euclidia mi; assembly: GCA_944739405.2. NCBI lineage: Eukaryota > Metazoa > Arthropoda > Insecta > Lepidoptera > Erebidae > Euclidia > Euclidia mi. The sequence goes on along the minus strand of OX123185.2, from coordinate 107,434,571 downwards.
AAGCTGAAATTTGGCATGTATATTCCTTGGGGACCGTAGGGGTGCACTAAGAAGGGATTTCCCGAAATTCCCACGGGATCGTCCAAAACGGGTAAATTAAAAAAAATTGCAGGCGTAGCTGCTGGCGTCCTCTAGTGTTTTAATAAGGTTTATTACCTCCACGTGCCCTTATTACGGATTCTAATCGGTTCCGCATAGATTTTATTAGGGTTATTAAAAGATCTTGCGGAATATTGTCCCATTCTTCTGAAAGTGCTGTTTTTAGTGCTGCCACTGTCGTGGGCACAGGATTTCTCGCATATACAGCTCTTTTTAAATTGTCCCAAACATGCTCAATGGGATTAAGATCCGGGTTGCGTGCTGGCCAATTCATTGTACGTATCCCGACCTCTTCGCAATATTGTCGAACTTATGCAGCAGCGTGCGGCCAGGCATTATCCTGCATTAAAGTAAAATTTTCGCCTATGAATCCCATGTAAGGCACCACGTGACCTTCTAAGATCTCTGTTATGTAGCGATGTGCAGTCAAACCCTCTCTATTACCGTTTTGACGGACCATGTCTATGAACACAAGTTCTGTTCGCCAGACCATACACGAACCGCCTCCAAAAGGAACACGCTCCTCAATGCAACTTTGAGCATATCGCACCCCACGTCGACGGTAGACTCTTCTGCGACCATCTGCACCATATAAACATGTCCTACACTCGTCCATGAACAATACGGAGGCCCATTGCTCTTCTGTCCAATTTAGGTGATCACGCGCAAATCTTAAGCGAGCTTGTCTGTGAGCTACAGACAACTTTGGACCATTTGCTGGTCTAAAAGGGGTGATATCCGCTTTCTTTAACCTTCTTCTTATTGTTCGTGCACTTACATTTACTCCACGCACTTCATTAAGCTGTGTTTTGATGTTAACTGACGCGAGGAAACGATTTCGCAGGGAAGTTGTAACAATAAATCGGTCATCACGACTGGTTGTTGCTCGAGTCCTGCCTGTACCACTTCTCCTTCTGTAAGAACCTGTCTCCACAAACCTTATGTATATTTTAGAAACCGTAGACTGGTTTAAATTTAAATTTCTACCAATCATTCGTTGATCCAAGCCCTCCCACACCAGTGCTACAATTTGAGCCGCTTGTTCAGACGAAGTATCCATATTATGGTTCAAAAACTCTCGATAAGTTAAAAAACTAACCCAACAAATCTGCTGGTAACAATAATTAAATTGAAAAAAGAATAAAAAATCAATGCGAATCAATTTAAAACTTTTCTTTAAATAACACGCTAATCTAATACTACGAGTAAATTTTATTTTCCCGGCTATTTATTTGTTTTACTGCAGTTCTATTTTTAAATTTTGCTTTTTTTAAGATTAAGAGCCAGGCTCTCTATATTTATATAATTTAATCTAAAAAAATTGCATAGGTACTTATTAAAAAAAAAACATTTCAAAGTAATCCTGAACTTTGATGCAGTTTATGAGTCCGTCAGTTTATATATTATATTTCGAGCATAGAAATAGATTTGGCTTTGGAAATGGACCTGGGTAAAATTATGTTGTGAAAATACAAAGAGGATGAAGTTCCTACAAGAAAGTTATAATATATTTGGTTATTTATTAATTATGTCATTTATTATGTAGTTAGTGATTATGCAATTTTTTAAATATTGATATTTTTTTAATGTTAACAATGACAAATTTAGCTTGGAAAATGGCTAGAGGAAGTAAATGTCTCTAATAAGTAGTGAACTATTAATACTAGTGGTTTTGGTTGAGATTGCTATTATTGAAACTCTGTCTTCCTTTTTCAGAGTCAAGCAGGCGAAGCAACGTTTAAGGAAGATATAGTCTAAACTAGTCTTAAGCAAAAGAGAAAAGTTACAGCAAGATATTGAGTGAAATATTTGTAAACTGGTCAAAAGTGATAAACTACCATCAGTACTATCCAATCACTTGTGAAGCTATTCATTTAGCTATTATTTCACAAGTACTTCTAAGCATCTCAAGTATGAAGGCGTAAACCTTTTACAGGTAATAACTTGAATGTATGGATTAACTTAAAGCTCATATTTTATACACAAGTAAAGTTGTATTATCCAACATACACTGTAATAAAACGATACAAATGCTTTCTTACGCAGTGACATTAAAACGCACTTCATACAAACGTCGTAGACGTGTATCAAGTGCATGTTTATTTCTGATATTTAAATCATGACTATATAATAAACCGCTGCTTACCCCTTTGGGGATGAAGGCGTGAAGTTACATTATGTTATTGTGACGGCCGGTGTCATGTCAAAATTGTCATCACATCAAGAACTACTGACGTCTACACAGCAAACTAGCCGGCCGTCAAACACTAACTAGTAACATCGGCTAGTAATAAATTAAAAATATAGTTTCTAGATCTTTAGTTTCAAACGTAATAACTTAGTGAAACCAATACAACGCGATAAAATTCGTAAACTGTAGTTTAATTTCTATGTGTAACATTCGCGTAAACCCAAGAAGATAACTAGCAAAGAGGTTTGAAGACTATTTTATTATTTGGAAACGAGTTTTTAGTTCGGTGACGTATACACTCTGTCAAGTGTTCGCCAAATTCACCAGTCATTGACAACAAGGCGATGGCCGTGCGGATAACACATCCCGTTCACGTTCTGAGGGCGAGGGTTCAAATCCCAGTCATAACAGTTATGTGGATTATGGTTTTTATGAAATTTGGAAAATGTTTATGAATATTTGGCAAATATTTAAAAAAAATTATTTAAATATTTCGAATAAAAAATAGAAAATTCTAGAAAGTTCAGGAAGGAATGGAAAGGTTAAAAAGAGAAAGGAGATAGAAAAACAATTGAATTATGAAATGACAATCGAAATTAGTGGATCTAGAACATTCCTAGGGGTATATAAGGCGGTGTAAACGCGCTGAGCGCCAGTTTAAGTTGAGAAGTGGTTAAAGTGAAGAAGAAAAGGAAGAAGTAAAAGAAAAAGGAAGAAAAAAGTAGTAGTGAAATAAAGTGAAGTGAAAGTAAAGTGCAGTGAAGAGCAGTGCAAAAGACGCTAGTGTTGGTGTTGTCCGCGTCGAAATTGAACGACGCATCGTGTGTGTGAAGTCGAATAAAGTGTCATGAGTGCTACTCGGTGTTTCCTTCTATTCCCGTTACCCCTTCCGTAACATTATGTTAAATCATGACTCTAAAGAACAAATTTTTGGCTGCCATATTTGGCTGCTGTTTTTGGCGCATATTGTGACATGTTATGGTAATATCTCGTAATAGTGACATTTATTAAAAGTTATTATAGCTACACTGTATTTTTCATCTATAAAAGTCAGCGTTACTTCGTAAATTAATAAAAAATTAAACTAATTTTACCATTTTATTCAAGAGTTTGGTGACTTAGTCCTGGCTTCATGTAAAAGTGATCTGTGAAATAAAAAGGACAGGAAGAACTTATTGTACAGTTTTTGCTATTATATTATAGTAAAGTCTGCAACCTGAATAACGCTGTAAGTTAAAAACATCAATCAATATTATTAATCAACCAACGGCGCCTTTTATTCAACACAACGGTGCACTGCTAGTGGTCAGAGAGAAATAAAATAAACATTTTCAAATTTATTTTCAAAGTTTGCTCCAGAAATAGTTTTTTCAATTTCAATTAGTGAGTGGCAATCAATTGCTGCGCTAACAAAACAATAGTTTAGGCCAATTGGTAATATATTTTTGTGTTAGATGTTAGCGTAGCGTTTGAACTTTACGATTTAATTAACATCACGGATAATTTTATCTGTAAAATAGTTAACATCAAAAGTATCGACTTGAAAACCTAGGTAAATCGCAGTAAGCACATTTTGCTGCTATCCCGCCTGGATAACCCTGCCTTTAAATGGGTCTTGTCAACATTTAATTACACCTATATTGTATCCAAAAATTGCATTGATCCAGTTTATCAAAGTCAAACAAATTTATTCACTTAGGTCACAATGTGACGCTAGTGAACGTCAAATTTTCAAAAGATGGTTCCTGATATCTCATAGGGTAACCTGGCTAGCTCTTTGCAGCAGTTCAATATTTGCAGAGGTCGCCACTTGGATGGGTGACCTGGTGTGGCATTTACATCAAAGTGCTATCGTGCTTCACAGGGCACTTTAAGCTGTTGACCATGTTAGCGAGCTTCGAGTGGTCTGAAAACTTCAACAGCGGAGTTAGCCAGAAAGAAAGCTTCCTGGGATAACAAAATGCATCACTATGCATATGATTGCAACATCCAGCTTACAACAGAATCGTTGCAACAGTAAGCTTCGTAATTCTATCAACCCGTAGCTCAAACAGACACTCACTTAAAAAATGTAAAGTACGAAAAATTTGATACCATGTTTCTGAATCCTTTTTAGCATAAGGATTTATGTGACCTATTTCTGTTCTACGTTTTAATCTCGAAACGATATTTGGGTTCGAACGATTTGACAGAGGACTGGTGCCCTTATCACGTGAAACATCGCAAATATTTATTTGGACTTAAATATCTTATACTTTATTTTACTGGGAACTGATGCGTGAGTTTGCGCTAGAACTTTGGGAATAAAATGTCTCTTGGATAAAAAACAAAATATCCTTCTGTAACATGAACAAAAATTATCAGGAAAGTTTTAATTTTGTATCTAGTTATATATTTTTGTAAACATTATATGATTTATACTTTGATTTTGGGTGTGAAGATCCAAGGATGATTTTCTTTTAAAGAAAACTGCCGCACTAGGAATAAATCTTGCGTCGTGGCGGACTTTGTAAATATACAACGAACGTACACAAAGTACACTCAGACTCGGAATAACAATTTATGGATCTCACAAAGTGACAAACACAAAAAGCTTTCACCGATAGCTTTCGTTTTGCATTCATTGTTTTGATAAACACTTCCACAATAACCCGATTTTTACACATATTAATATCAGTATAGGGTCTCAGTCATACCACTCTACACCTGAATAACATCTAGCTGTAAAAATATTTGCCAATCAGCTATTAACTGGGCGCCGCTTTCCATTAAATACACAGACAAAAGACAGACGGTAAAATAAACATGCCGCATTTCACATTTTATTTACAAAAATAAAAGATTCAATTTTAATTTAGTTAAATGTAGTCAATCCCCTGTGTCCATAAATCAATAGATTAGTTAAATTGGTGCTACCTTTTGGTATTAAACGATTTAAATGCTACGAAATAAAAAGCCTTTTCAAAATTTCAATTTATTTTATCGTATTTAAATAGCTCACTTGTTTTATCAATATAAAAATAATTATTTAGGTTCGTATAGGTACACCTCTGCCTACCCCTTCGGGGATATAGGCGTGAGACTATAAATAAATAGAAATAGTATAGGGCTATGAAAAGAATCTAAAAGAAATTTGTGACACTCTTTTAAAATCACCCAGTTACAATATAAGAATATTATGAGTACACAGAAAGCACTCCCACTTAACAAATTGCGAGAAAAAGTTAAAAAAATATTCATCGTAATAATATTTACTTAACGTGTTGAACAACCTACTACTTTCCTGATGTTTTGTGGTTTAAAATTTGTTGTACTTCATAACAATTTATTTACGAAATTAAAGTAGAAGCACAGCTACGTGCTACTTAGATTGTTTTAAAGAGTAATTTTCCAATCTGTGTATTTTGTTTCAGTGCAGTATCAGGCAATGAGGCATGAGTTGAAAGAAAAACAACCCTTCAGAATATACTAAAGAATATAATTATAACACTAAACCTAGGCCTTTGCTCACAATGTGACTAGCAGTCTTCACATGTTGTTTACCGAGAACATTGAGGCGAATTGCCAGACATGAATATAAATTGGTAACCGTCTAGCATGCGATAAACAATTTAATATGCACATAACTTTGAAAATTCATCGCCACGCCCCGTGATTTTCAAGCTGAATAGTGTAGCATCTCTACGTAGCCAACAGTCTCCCTAACGTATTGTTTTTGTTAGAATTTCTATCAAAGGGCTGCCTCGTTGGTCTTGCGGCATAAATGTGCGCGTGGGATGGGAGGTCTCGGGTTCGATCCCCGGGTCGGGCAAAGTGTCATTGGGTTTTTTCGTTAGAAAATTCTCAGTATCAGCATGGAGTCTGGTTATGTGCCAGGTATGGCAATAGGCTCGCCTCCTATTACGTGGGACTAAAATAAATCCGGTGAAAAGTAGATGTAGTAATAGACCTTACTTACCTCTTCGGGGATATAGGCGTGAGACTATGTCCTAACAAAGGTATTATTTCGAAATTTGATTCATATAAATTTTTGGACTCAAAATCAAACTCAAACTCAAAATCATTTATTCATTTAGGTCACAAAGTGACGCTTATGAACGTCAAAGATTAAAGTTAATTACTAGATGATTCTACATTTACATTTACTGCCACGTTCGCAATGCAATAGGTAGAACCACGAGAAAGAACGGGCAATAAAACTCGTGGCCACTCTTTTTAACTGCCAGTATAATTCTTTTACATGTTATATTTGTAAGGAGCTGCAACTGTTTCACATTGCGAGTTATCTACTATTGCAAAAGTTAATAGTTATTGATATCATACTCAAGCAATAAATTATGTTCATTTAGTAAGCCTCCCAAAGTGAATATGGTGAAACAGGAGCATCCACTTACGTCTTTTGATGTAAGCAACTCGCGAACATGACTGTTCTGATCTATGGTGGAACAGTATGTTCCGAAAAGTAATGGTATATGAACCTGCAGCAATTTACAATCTATTAGTTAGCAGTTCATGACCACGAGTTACCCTCACCTTACAAATCCGATAAATTATAATAAAAAGAGTAGAACAAGAATGCAAATGTAGTATAAAAGAGAATACGGTAATTAACTACACTATAAAACTGCCTATTGACCTAATAATAAAAAGAAATTGACCTAATAAAATAATATTTATTTCCAAGCGTACTTGTCGTCAAGATACTCATTTAAACTATAATATGCCTTTAGTAAAAGATTATTTTTAACAATTGTCTGAAACGACCTTAAAGGCAAGTCTAAAATATTACTTGGTATTTTATTATAAAATCTTCTACTAAGCCCAATAAAAGAGCTATGCGTTTTGTGTAAACGGAAATATGGTACACATAATTTGTGCCTGTTCCTAGTATTAATATTGTGAATGTCACTAATCATTTTGTAAGAATTTATATGTAGTCGTACATGCATAACATAATATAATATTTTTAATTTTTTCTTTAAGTGAGACACTTGTCTTTAACTGGTAAATGGCCCTAACTGCCCGTTTTTGTAATATAAAAATATTTTCGATGTCAGCGGCCCTACCCCATAATAATATGCCATATGACATAACACTATGAAAATAGCTAAAATAAACCAATCTAGCCGTATCGACATCAGTCAACCTACGAACCTTCTTAATGGCATAAGCAGCTGAGCTAAGTTTCCCTGAGAGATATGTAACGTGCGCACCCCACTGTAATTTCGAATCAAGTGTTATTCCTAGAAATAATGTAGATTCAGATGTTTCGAGAACATCGTCATTTAGAGCTATACTAGGACCAAGGTTTCTGACATTTGGCAGAGCAAACTTAATACATTTTGTTTTTTTGGCGTTCAGTACTAGATTGTTTACATTAAACCATTTAGTTACTTGAATGAGCGCACTGTTTATTTCGTTAAAATGTTCCTTATTTCTATCTACTTTGAATATCAAAGAAGTATCGTCAGCAAACAGTACAACGTCACAAATGTTTTTCAAGTAAAAAGGTAAATCGTTTATGTAAACAAGAAACAAGAAAGGCCCTAGGATGCTGCCTTGCGGCACTCCTAAATCAACAAATAAGCCACTGGATTTTGAGCCGTTTATTTCAACACATTGGATTCTGTCACTTAAGTATGACTTAATGACTTCCAATGCTTTAGTCTGTACGCCGTAATGTCTAAGTTTGCATAAGAGCGTTTCATGGCAGACACAATCGAATGCTTTCGAAAGGTCGCAAAACACACCAATAGCATTTTGGGCATTCTCCCATGCACTGAATATGTGTTTAAGTAACGCTACTCCTGCATCTGTTGTCGAGTGACCCTTGGTAAATCCATATCGCTCACTATGAAGGAGGCTGTTTAGATTAAAATGTCTAAGTAATTGCTTGAGTATGATCTTTTCAAAAATCTTACTAAAGGCAGGTAGTATCGATATTGGCCTATAATTACTAGGATCAGTCTTACTGCCGGATTTGAAAAGAGGTATTATCCTACTGTGTTTCATAAGATCGGGAAAAACACCTGATTCAATACACTTATTAAATAAGTTGCTTAAATAAGGAGCTACTACATCAATTATACTTTTCAAAACCTTAACAGAAATGCCCCAGAGATCACCTGTATTCTTAGACTCTAGAGATTGAAAAGTACTTATAATGTCGGTAGAATTAATACAATGGAACTTAAATAATACATCACATTTTCCTACACTAGATTCTAATAGGTTTTCTGCGACTATAGCTGATGATTTTAATTCTCTAGTAGCAGTAATCGGTATGCTAGCAAAGAATTTATTAAATGTGTGTGCGACTTCTTTGTCATTATGAATTAATCTGTCACTATCAAATAAACTAAAACTATTACCTCTTAGTGTTGTCTTACCTGTTGCTTTATTAATAGCTTGCCAGGTTGCCTTAATTTTATTCGAGGATTGTTCAATTTTGTTCCTAACGAATAATGCCTTAGCTGTATTGCACACTCTTTTAAATATCTTGGAATAATTCCTAACATACTCAGTGAAGTTCGAATCAGAATTGTATCTCTTCATACCGTACAACTCGTACATCTTTGCTCTGCTTTTGTAAATACCTGCAGTAGCCCACTCACTAAAAGCTCGAGATTCCTTAACTACTTTCTCCTTAGTCCTAAAAGTATTCTGAAATTCCTTGTTAACTACATTAAATAAATTATTGAAATTTTCATTTGGCGAATCAATCTCCATTACATCAGAACTCATAGCATTCATTCCAATCAAAATTTTATTCCGGAATTCATTAAACTTATGCCTAGGTAATGGCCTAACTAACACTTTCTGTATGATGCTATCACTATAATACGGAAACATTGCTAATTGACCACAGTGATCCGAAGTTAATTCAGAACTAACTAATTTATTCGAAACTGTACAATTACTAAATATATTGTAAAGACAGGTGGATGTTGTTGCTGTAATCCTAGTTGGTTCAAGGAACAAATTTTTTAAATTAAATGATTTAAATAGATTTAAAAATCTACTAGTCATTACTGAATGATCAAGAATATTTACATAAAAATCACCACAAACTATAATACCTTTCTTATTGCTCCTAATTTTAGTAATTGCATCTTCAATAACTGATTCAAACAAACTAAAGTTACTTAACGGTGGACGATATACACATATGATAATATGCTGCTCAAGTTTTACACATGACAGTTCCACAGTGCGTTCTATAGACAAACTTGCTATGTCTTTCTGTTCTTTACATGTTAAGCTATTTGAAACAATAATCAAGGATCCACCATGAATAGCGTGTTTCCTAGAGAAGGCACTGTGTACCGTGTATTGCGAGTTATTTAAGAATTTAATTTGGTACTCTTTTAGCCAGTGTTCTGTAATACACATAACTTGTATACTGTGATTTTCTAAATATAAACTTAATTCTAAATCCTTGCCAGATAGACCTTGTATGTTTTGATGTGCTACATTCAGTTGAATTTGTCTACCCTTTGTCCTAGTCTTAAGTTTAAAGAACTTGTGTCAGTATATTCAATAGAAGAATTATTAAGATAGGAACGATTTACAGAAGCTAAATTCTTGGATACCCTACATGTACCTGTGTCATTTTGTAAATTAAATGCTAATAATTTAGCAACTTGTCTTCTATAAAATAGTGGCAGATACATAGTATCTTTGGTCAATGTAAAATTACTAATAAATTTATTAATGTCAAATAATAAAATAAAATCTTTATATTGCCATGTCAAATTGTATAAGCACAAGTTGAGTTCATGAATATAACTATTCATTGTTTCATTTAAGCTATAAGAATAAGGCAAAGCAAGAGTTATAAATTTGCATTCAAATTTGCTATGAAGCGATAACATAACTTCTGTCAAATTAAAGATATCCTTTTTAGTCACCGTTGGGCTATCACCAAATGTGATAATAATTGTAGACTGCCTATCAAATACTGTTGTATTTAATGTATTAATTAGATATGTAAACGAAGACCCTGGATAACAATAATTGATAGTATTGTGTTGTGTCAGCTCACAATTTATTAAACTACCTAAACCTACACCAAGCCTATCTGAGAATATATAAACTTTATTTGTGCCAGAATTCTTACCTAAAGAAGACTTACCTGTTCTATTATTCTCTGAACAAGTACTTTTATCACTATCGCAAATAATCTGGGACTCACAAGTGGGTAAAGTTGGTTTTATGATATTCAAACAACTATTAGTATTTGTTAAGGCCTTTACATATTCTAAATTTTGTCTCCCCACTTGTGCAATCTCATCATATTTCCTAATATACTCCTGAACCTCATTTTTATATTGCGTGTTCATTCTACTTATTTGAGATTGTAAGGAACTAATTTGACTTTTAAGATCCCTAGTATGTTTGTCATATAACATTTTGCCATTAATCAACTCTGCATTGTATTTGTCTAACTCCATTAACAAATGTGAACGCTCAGAAACTAAACATTTATATTGCTGAGATGTTATCTTAGTTTTCCTATATTGCTTTAGACTAAGAATGAATTTCCTAATATGTTTATTTAATTTATCATACTTAATTAATTATAATTAATCGATCACCATGCTCCAATGCGCTTGAGAGAAATTGAAACACTACCGAAGACCTACACACTACTTATACACAAAGCTGTTCCACCAAAGAAATTAATTTTACAATGATGAATACGAAATCTTTTAAGAAAATATGTAATATTTTAATATCACTGGCAAAGTAATCATCAAGCAGATATTGAACTTGAGATTTTGATATATAGGTATACTATTCGTCAAGCTAGACACTTTGACCTCTGCACCGTTCTTATGGTGTAGGGAATAAGTATCAAAATTGTGTTGCAACTTGACTTGGTGACATGTTCCTTCATTTTTCATTCTTTAATTTCATGTAAGAAATGAAATTATTCGTGCCTTGGAAAACAAAGGTACGAAAAGAACATTAAATTAAATCTTGTGATACAAAGCAAAAATGTCCGAAAACAACATCAAATAAAATCTTGCCCTTTGACTCTCTTAATCATTGCGCTTTTTAATTTTATTTGTGCCACTGATATTAAAAGAGTTGACTCGACCAGTACTGCTGAAGGAAAACACTTCCGACAAGCGCTCGAAAACAACACAAGGCAGCTCATTATCCAAGAAAACGTGACAGCTATGACAACCTGTCTCTTCCCTTTACACTACACAAGAAGGAAATACTAAACAGCTTGGAAATAATAAAAATAACAGCATTCAAAACACGAGTTACCAACAGAACCTTTGATAAAGTTTCTATACTTTGATTCCGTAAAGAGCTCAGGAGCGGAATAATGTCGATAAGATAATACAAAATAAGCGACATTATATACGCAACCATTACGTGCTTGGATATAATGGCACAGTAATGTGTACTTAGCGTTGGAAATAACTTTGTAGTTATTGTGTGAGTTTCGCTGCTGATAATGAGGCTTAGATATGTGAGCCGAATGAACGTATGTTGATGATACGATTAAATTACACAATGATATTATCCTCTTTCAAGCTTCCCGAAAACACTGTCTGGGAACTTAAAAGTGCTGTTGGCTGTAACCAGTAGGCAATTTTTTGAAAAGGTACTACAAAAGCAGAGCTAGATAATAAGTGAGCCTTACTGGGATGACGATCGTGTTTGGGTCGCGGGCTGCAGATGGATGCCGGTGGCTCAAGATCAGTCTGCCTGGAGAGCCTTGGGTATTTGGCCAGTAAACGTTAATCGGCTCATGAAACTTTGCTAAAATAGGTGTTAGTATGGTGATTTTTGATATAACTGTTCTCAAACTAGATATTTTTCTATACTCGCAGCCTAAATAACTTAATTTGATAATAATTAAATCAACTTAAGCTAGCTTTTTCATGAGCATCAATTTTGTTATAAGTTCTCAGCTGAGATATTATTCCCGTACTAGCTGCTTTCTGGGCGGACCCGCAGTGTCTCCTGCTTTATGTAATGAATTTCTGGAGATAACGTACGTTTCAAAGATTTTAGAGATAGATCTTTTTAAGTAAATTAATATTATTATTCATTATACACACGACTTTTACACAAAAGGCCATGACTCAACAAATTCCAAACTACGGTACAGTATGGTTTGAATGCGTCTGGTCTAGTTCAAAATATTACTACTATACAAACATAAAACAACTTGCCATTTCGTATTTGAATAGTAGTATACGCAATAGAGAAAAATATTAACTATATAATGTATTTGAATTATGTTAACATAACATTAATGACATTCAGCATTACACTTTATGTAATTATGAAAAACTAAATGTTCCTCAACACTATAAATCAAACTTTATGTATTGTAATCTGAACGAAATAAGATATTACAATTTATTTAACAGTGTACGAACCTTGAAATAAAATTGAAGGACACTGCCTGCAAAAATAAACTAGCCTTTTCGTATAAATTTAATGTAAGACAATACTAAAATACATTATACATACAAGTGCCGACATATTACCTATTTTCTTTCGGAGGCGTATCACACACGAATTTAAAATGTTGTTTTAGGTCCTTTGTGATAAAGAATAAGCCTATTGTCATCTATTTTCTCAGTCATCGAATTGCCAATTGCGTACAAAAAAGCCTTATTCCCGATCCAAATCAACCCGAACCTTATGTATGTCTATGTAAATGGAGAAAACTGTATGTTAATTAACTGGGAATGTTACTTGATGCATAAAGTAGGTACATAATATCCAAAATAAATTACTAACAGCCATCATAGTTGAGGCTTACACGGCTAAATGTCTTTAAATCCTTTACCTGCCAAATCTGAGCACCTGTGAAATCCTCTCGAACAAATTGATTCAACAACAAAGATTTTTAACACAAATTGTTAAATTTAAGTATTCACAAATGACGCAATAATATGGGACAGAACAAATAATTCGAAGGTGAAACTGTTTAATATAACGAAATTAATCGTATTCCATTGTCCTATGTATAATTAGTTTTGAGAGAACAAGTTTCTAAATTAAATTCTCAAACGTTTTGTGAGAAATTTCTGTGGGATAACTTCTTTTTAGTGGGATATAACTACGGGAGTAAATATTGTGCTGGGAAGCTCAAATCCGTATGGTGACGGATTAACAATACATAGTGTAACTATCCCTTTTCAGGTCTTGGGTTTGGTGATAAAGCAAAATACTCGAAGCAAATAATAATATATATATGGGAAAGGACGAAAAACTCGACATCAAATCCTACACAAACCCGTCTGCTGCTGCAGACCTACAATGCTGTTGTGACGCACATCCGGAGCGGTCATAAAGGCCTATGACCAGCAATGGACTGCGAAATGCTCTATAATGAAGCGTTTATAGCAACAAACTTTATGGTGTGTATCATCAATGTCCTAAGTTAAACATTTATCATATTTTACATAGTATATAGCATATACTGTCATAATTTAGAGCATTTAGTTCCAAACAAAAATGTAGTGCTTACCAGAACAATAAATTATCAGTATTTTCTTTTTAGTCTGCTAATTATCACCCGTTCTTTTAGGCATCTGGAACCATTATTTAGAAGTTTGGATAAAAATATAATTTATCTAAAATTTAATGAGTAAAATAAATACAACTCAACATTTTTTTTATAGACTCACACATATATCCCCAAAAGGGTAGGCAAAGGTGTAATATTACAAAATAAATTATAGCCTTAATATTAATAAATAACCTGCGAATCAGTAGCGTATAAGTTTCTGTGTTTTTCAGTAAAATTTCCAACAACCGGCCATTTGGACTTATATTAATTAGTAACTTACAAAGTTTATATCAGTTTTCTTAACTACTTTACGAATACAAATTATTTACGTCAATCAATCAATCAATCAGCCTATCGCAGTCCACTGCTGGACATAGGCCTCTCCCAACACGCGCCTCAGTACACGGTCCTCAGCCTTCCGCATCCAGTCTGTCCCAGCCACCTTTTTCAGGTCGTTGGTCCACCTATCTGGGGGCCACCCTACCTGACGCTTGCCGAGACGTGGTCTCCACTCTAGGATACGATTGCTCCATCGGCCATCAGTCCTTCTACAGATATGGCCAGCCCACTGCCACTTGAGCCTACTGATTCTGTGAGCTGTGTCGGTAACTTTGGTTCTTTGTCGGATAACTTTGTTTCGGATTTTATCCTTCAAAGAGACGCCAAGCATAGCCCGTTCCATAGCTCGCTGCGTGACCTTTATTTTGTGGACTAGTCCCACTGTGAGTGTCCACGTCTCGGCACCGTACGTCATAACAGGTAGGACGCATTGGTTGAAGACTTTGGTCTTCAGGCTTTGCGGTAGGGCCGAAGAGAAAACTCGACGTAGCTTGCCAAACGCTGCCCAACCCAACTGGATCCTGCGGTCGATTTCTTTTTCGAAGTTGTTTCTACCAAGCTGGACTACTTGCCCAAGGTAGACATACTCTTGAACAACTTCGAGCATCGATCCGTCGACATAAACCGGTCCCGGCACAATGTAATCGTTGAACATAATCTTGTTTTTATCCATGTTCATGCCGAGACCGACCCGTCGAGAGGCTTCATTTAGGCTGTGCAGCGTCTCGCTCAGCTCTTCCAGGCTCTCTGCCACGATGACGATATCGTCGGCAAACCGAAGGTGGGATATGTAATCGCCATTAATGTTTATGCTCCGTCCAGTCCAGTCCAGCGTCTTAAAGACGTCTTCGAGTGCGTTGGTGAAGAGCTTGGGGGATATTACATCCCCCTGCCTCACCCCTCTACGCAACTCAATGGGGCTGGTTTTACTGTCCTGGAGCTGGACGGTCATAGTGGCCGTGTCGTACAAACATCTCAACACCTCGATGTAGCGCCAATCGATGCGACACTACTGCAGAGCATCCAGAACCACCCAGGTTTCGATGGAGTCGAAGGCTTTCTCGTAGTCCACGAAAGCCATACACAGCGGCTGATTGTATTCGTTGGTCTTCTGTATAATCTGCCGAACAGTATGGATGTGGTCTACGGTGCTGTAGCCTTTTCGAAACCCGGCTTGTCCCGGTGGCTGGAAATCGTCGAGTTTTCTGGAGAGGCGATTTGTTAGGACTCTCTAGAACAACTTGTAGACGTGACTCAGGAGTGAGATGGGTCTGTAATTTTGCAGCAGGGTTTTGTCACCTTTTTTGAAAAACAGAACCACCGCACTCCCACTCCACGCCTGAGGTGTTAGGCCTTGGTGGATAACGGAATTAAACAGGCTCGCCAGCTCTTTCAGAACTGCTGTCCCACCTGCTCTTAAGAGCTCTGTGGTGATTCCGTCATCCCCTGGAGACTTGTTGTTCTTGAGCTGCTCGAGAGCCACTCTTACCTCGCCCTGGTTGACATCAGGGATGTCCTCCGTGTAAACGCGCGTGAGTTGGGCTCTGTGGTCATCATCGCTGGGTCTCGTGGGTTTAGGCATCCGTGATGCGTACAAGTCCTTGAAGAAACTCTCAATTTCAGCGAGAATCTCGAACTTGGAGGTTACGGTTTTGCCAGCCGCAGTATTGAGTTTCGACAGATGAATTCTACCAAGCTGGTGAGCGAAGGCTTTGGTGCCTTGATTGTGTTCAATCGCAGCCGTAATGGCGTGGGTATTGGAACATCGGAGGTCACGTTGCACCAGCTTCCGGATCTTCCGGTTTAGGTTTCTTCCATCTGTCGAAGACGTCTGCGCATATGACATTCCCCTTCTTTGCCTCATAAGTTCGAGAGTCTCGAGTGAGAGTTTACTTTGCTTGTTAACACTTTTTCCGGGATACACCCTTCGAGACACATCCTGTAGCGTTTTGACCACAGCGTCGGTTTTCTCGTCAACAGTGCCATGGGTTTCCAGCAGTCCGAAACGGTTTTGAAGTTCCAGTTCAAACTTTTCGGATCCTACTGCTAGCTGAGGCGCAGTAGGTCTAAGAGTAGACTTCATCATGCGAAGCCTCTCAGCTCTGAAGTCTATATTTAGAGTGCCTCGGACAAGTCGTTGATCGCTACCGGTATTAAACCTGTTGATCACTGAGACGTCTCTAAATATATACCTCCGATTAGACATGATGAAGTCTATCTCGTTCCTTGTCACAGTATCGGGGCTTCGCCATTTCCACTTTCTATGAGGCTTCTTCTTAAAGAAAGAGTTCATTAAGAAGAGCCCCTGTGACTCCAGAAAGTTGACCAGCATTTGCCCCCTGTGATTTCGGCACCCCACGCCATAGGATCCGATTCTCGTTTCGCTGCGTTCTTGTACTCCCACTTTGGCATTAAAATCCCCCATAACAACGCTGTAGTGTGTCTTGGTGGTATGATGTAGAGCCTTAGTAATGTCCTCATACATGGCTTCGACTATGTCATCGCAGTATGTCGGGGTCGGCGCATATACCTGTACCACCTTCAGGGAGTATCTGTCGGTGATCCTTAATATCAGGTACGCTACCCGTGTCGACACACTGCTGATTTCTACAACGTTGTTAGCGAAAGATTTGTTAACGAGGAAACTGACACCGACGCCCTGAGAGGGCTGATCGCCTTCTCGAAAGTAGAACAGGTTGCCTGAGTCAAGGGTTATCGTGTCCTTCCCCTGTCTTCGGACTTCAGACAACCCCAATATATGCCAGTTTATATGACCTAGTTATTTACGTCAGTATCCATTAATATGAATTGTTTGTAATTTGATTGCAATAAATTGAAGGACATTAATTTTATTGTATTTGAAGCTATGGATATATGTAGGCTTAAAGAATTTGACTGACAATGTAGGCAATGAAATGCGGTTAGATTTCCTTTAGGGAATACATTCTTTTTAGGTATGAGACTACTTAGATATTCAACAAAATATGACAAAATTTTGATGAAATAAAAATTACTCATCACATAAATGAATGTTTTTCTACGGCAAGTCTTAATTTAATTTGTGTTTTTTTTAAGCTATGGAAACAAAAATCTCTTTTCATCTGTTACGTTAATAGTTAGAAACTTTGCAACGTTATAATTACTTTTTAGTTTAGCCGCATAGGTACTTCTCTAAAGGTGTATAAGTAAATATCCCTGTTCTAACACGTCACACTTTTGTTTGTTATTGTATTTTTATTTTCTTTTGTTTTATATCTTATTTTGTGTGTTGATTTTCTTGTATTTTTTTTTCTTATTGTGCTTTCTATTGTGCGTGTTTGGAATAAAAATATTTTTACTTTTACTTTACTTTACTTTAATCACAGGCATTCCTTGGCTCCTGGAAGACTGGTGGTTGTCTTAATTGTGTCCCAATACCTTAGTATTTGAACCATTAAAAAAGAGCTTACGTCAGCAAAACTCATCATCAGTGGGCACGGCATACTGAGACCATGAATCCTGTAAAGAATTCGAAATGTCGACTAGTAATAAATTAAAAAAATAGTTTGTAGATTATTCGGTTTTAATGTAATAACAAAGTGAGACCAATATAACGCGATAAAATCCGTAAACTGTAGTTTAAGTTCAATGTTGACACATTGAACTTAAACTACAGTTTACATTCGCGTAAATCGCTCATAAATATCAATAAACAATAATTCTTTATCCATAGTTTTAATTTATTTTGAGGAATTTGTATTAATATTAGCGTTCGTTTAACAAGCAATGGATAATAAATTATATACTTGGTTGGCTTCGAAATAAGATTAAGATTCGTCAATCAAACTATGAAATATAAATTCTAAGCCAAAGAGAAATAAGTATTTCCGTCTACCTGATTGAATAAAGCCCAAAGAATAAAACACTTTTTCATACTAACGACTAAAATAAACTTCAATAAAGAAAGAAACAGTACTGGTTGGAAGTGTGACGAATTTTATTGATGCAACAGTTTGTGGTTGATGAATGTGGCACTGATAACGCTGATATAGGTACTTCTTTTATAAATAAAAAACTGTTCATTTGTACTATACACGCTGATTTTTTATTGGTTTAGGAAAAAGAAACCTGATTTCCGAAATAAAATCCTCTATTCATATTCAAAATCAAAATTCATCTAGCACCTAAAACAAAAAAGTTATAAAAGTCAGTAACTGCTGGAAATACGTATGAACGCACGATTCTCTCGGGTTGGGTATGTTCGAGCGCCGCGCGGTCGTGACCTCGCCGCGCGCGCCGGCCGCACCGTCAGCTGTTACCTACAGCGGTTGTAGGTAACAGCTGTGCGGACCGAGTGATACGTAATTTACTTAGAAAACACGATTTAGGTAATTACGATGCCAACAATTTTAAACACATGTTTTTTCTTCTTTTGTTCTCTTTTTAAGAACCACTCCCGCACCCTAGTGCTAAATCCTGCGTTACGAGGGACGTTAAAAACCTACCACTAACGGACATAGGAGTCGAAACAAGAATTTATGAATCACACAAAGTTTTGTGTCAAACATCGCTTAAAGCACTACGCCAACCATGAAGTGCAGTAATAAATAATTAGAACAATAAACGTATGTAACTAAATAGTTATACCTATTCAGTAATTCCTTCGTAGCTACATTACTCGGACTTAAGAATCAAGAATCGTTGAAATAAGCTGTGGGTTCACGAAATCATAATGAACTTTTAGAAGAAACACGATAAAGTAAGAATTTTTAGTTACGTTACGTTGTTTGTCATAGGTACCTACATTATCTTTTGAATAACTAGACAAAGATTTGAACAATGGAAAAGTTTAGTACTTGCGTATTTCTAACGTATTTAAAAGAATGTAACCCCAGTAGGTATTCAAAAATCATTTACCTTTGCTGTCTGCTGCCTACATCACAATCAATTGACACTTTTCACACATTGTCTTTTAGTTACACTTGTGTTCACCTTATCTTATCACCTTTGTATTTTAACTACACTTCGAACACGTCGCTTCTTCCGTGTTCTCTCCAAACACGTAATAATTAGGTACATAGAAACCATAATACTAGATTCATTACGTAACACGGACACAAAGTGATGGGATAAAACGTGACATACAACTATCTCGCTGACCTGATTTCTTAAGACTGAAGTTCAAGGCTACGGACTGCCGGCCCATGCCAAATGAACCCGAACACAGTCGAACGTGATTGGACACGAGTGACGCATTCCGTCCGCGTCAAGCCACCGCTAAGCTGGCCCCGTGTTGAAATGCAGACGGGGCCTCTCATGCAAGCGAGGCGCGCGCGCAGCATGGGGGAGG
This sequence comes from Euclidia mi, assembly GCA_944739405.2. Lineage (NCBI taxonomy): Eukaryota > Metazoa > Arthropoda > Insecta > Lepidoptera > Erebidae > Euclidia > Euclidia mi. The sequence goes on along the minus strand of OX123185.2, from coordinate 107,415,065 downwards.
GGGGAGGGATCGCAGACGCCGCAGTTGAATGACCAATGCATAGTACACTATGTGTGTATATGACACGATCGAACGGATTTCGTTAGCGCGCGGCAATGGTGATACTTCGTGCTCTCGAACTATTAAATTATTTATTTTCTCAATATTTTTTTAGCTTATATTTCAAATATTATTAGCTGGTTAGGATCTGTTAACGATAAGTAATAAGATGGCTTTCGCTCCAAAACCAATTAAAAATCAGCGTGTATAAACAATGATTGCATAAGCGCACTGCGCGCGAGCTAATGCGGTGGCTGTATGCCACTATACATACTACTCATGTGCTAGATAATGTACCTATGTATATTTTATTTTTATTTTTGTCTTTTATGTTTTTTCATTACCTAATTATTGTGCTCTTTAACGTCCGTGCGGCATTTAAGGTGCAGACAGAATAACAGCGTTGTATTGTGGACACTACCACAATGCAACAATATAGCTGAGTGTGCACCTATCTGTCACAGATGACTGTTATGCCTTGTGATGTCTTATTTTATAATATGTTATACCTTTCCAGTGTCTGTGACAAATAAATAGTTTTTCTTTCTTTGTTTCTCTCTTCTTACTAGCAAACCACGTCACAGCATTTCTTTTGTACAGAAATAGAAAAAGTCTGTCTGGAATGTTCTTTCTAAATGGAAAAGTTTTTGCAAAGAAACAATGTCCAGTGCCTTCTTGAATTCAGGCCAGAATAACAGCGACTCACCGTGTATAAACGACATACAGCGTAATTAATTTATGCATTCCGTGACGAGAATATTTTTGAATATCTATGGCATGTACTGTGGCAAAAATTTCACGGAAATATTAAATTCGGATACTGCATCGGAGGTAATTTTATTTCTATTGCTTGGTTTGGTGTAGCTGGATGGATGTTACGTCAAAGTTAGATGTGTATTTATTTTTTTATTTATTTATTTGATAAGATATGCCAACATTTGTTTACATTGTTACATATGCAATAAAAATATTGTAAAATAGTGTATTCGTATTCATCATCATCATCATCAGCCTGTAGCCGTATCAGCCGTAGTCCACTGCTGGATATAAGCCTCTCCAATGGCACGCCACTGAGGGCGATTTTCGTATTCGTATTAGTAGTATGAAAATCGATACAAGGTAATTGATCCTTATAAATTATGAGCATGATAATTTGTTCGGGGTGAATCTATCTTAAATAGTATTTATGAATTTATGAACAAATTTAATGTTATTTGTATGTTTTTCTGTTATCTACTGAATTGCCAATTAAATGAGGGTGTCTTATTTCTTTGGGTGGACATAATAATTATATCAAGACACAAAGTAAAGTTTAGTTACTAATTCACCAAAGATGTACTTCAATCAATAGTACTGGCAAATGAAAATGATACTATTGACAAATATTATTACTCTTACATTGCTCAGTTATCTCATAATCATCTCGTACTTTTATTAAGTTGTTTTTTAATAAATCAATAGAAACATACGTTGTACTATTAAAGTATTTTTATTGTAAAACGTTATTGGTACTAAATATATATAAATCTACACCCACTTCGATGCGTTGTTATGCAATCTTTCTATTAAGGTCAACGCTCATTAGAGCCACCCGGCACCCACTCCGCACGGCGTCCACGAGTGGACGTCGCGCGGTCAACCAGCGGACCGCGCGCCGTCAACGAATGAACGCCGCGCAGTCAACCAGCGGACCGCACGGCGTCCACGAGTGAACGCCGCGCGGTCAACGAAATTCACGAATGATTCACGGCCGGTGTTACCAGATGACATTTATAAATTACCTTGTTTGCTGACTAAAATCACCGTGTTTTGAGTAAAATTACCTTAAACTTATTTTCAAATTACAGTGTATATTACAGCGTCGATTAAATTAAACGGTTTTTATAATTATTTAATACTTTTATTCAGAAATTATTCTTCCAAAGGTTCTTGCTCATAAATCGACGAAGTCATTTTATTCACTTATCTTTTGGTGGGAAATACAGTTTCCATTATTTTCTCCGAAAGGATTGTTGTCAAAATGTGAGTCAAAATATTGCCCTTTGGACCTTAGTCCCAAAAATCGCCTTTAGGAGGGTGTCGTAAGTGAAACACGTTCCCAAGCGAGTACAAAATTTATTGAATCAACCAGACCTTATATACTGCCTGCGCGATTCAGAAATACACAAATATGGTACAACGCCATCTACCGAGCGGCATGTCAAACTTTTCGGTAAACATTGAACATTCCGCCCACCATGGACAGAATGGACATAACAATAAACAAAGATCTGATTACAAAAATACAAATAGATAACCGCCCACCATGAGAAAACTTATATCAAACAAATAACTGATGGACGTTATCAGAGCTAATGGACTGTATGTACTTTATCTTAACAAACCTAACTAAATCTGCTTAAACTACAAATACACGATATAAAACAGTTTAAACACAAAATAATGCAAATGCAATATATCAATATCGACAATTTAAATAATGTAATTACTCAGTTATCGGTAGAATAATTAACTTAGAGACCGGTCTCTTTATTATGGATCCCTTACAGCGCAAAGAAACGACCCTCGTGACCTTGTCCGAGCCCGTGTGTTTTTCAACAATGAGGCCATAAAGCCACCTTGCCGGAGGTAAATCGTCTTCCATTACCAGCACCACACTTCCTACGTCTGGTTCGGGAGTTTGGTGTGACCACTTGTATCTGTGGTGGTACTGCACCAGATATTCACAGGACCACCTGCGCCAAAAATCCTGAACCATGCGTTGTGTCAAATGCCATCTCTTCAGCGAGCTAATGTTGGAATTCTCGAAATTGGCTTCTGGTACGAGCAGCAAAGGCTCACCTACTAAGAAATGCCCTGGAGTTAGAGGGGACGGGTCGTCAGGACTGTTGCTCAGTGCAGAGATTGGCCTAGAATTGAGACAAGCCTCAATTTGTGCAAGAACTGTCATCATCTCTTCAAACGTAAGAGTGCTAGTACCTATCACCCGCTTTAGATGGTGTTTCGTGGACTTCACTCCAGCTTCCCAAAGCCCTCCAAAATTTGGAGAGTGGGGTGGAATGAAGTGCCACTCAGTCCCGTTGGTTGCCAACCAGTCAGCGATGTCAGATGCTACACCAGACCTTTCGTGGCAGAAAAGAGTTTTTAGCTCTTTATTAGCCCCCACAAAAGTAGTACCGTTATCACTCCAGAGCTCTCCGCAATGACCACGACGGGATACAAAGCGCTTAAAGGATGCTAAAAAGGCTTGTGACGTCATGTCACTCACCATTTCTAGATGTATGGCCCGAGTAGCCATGCATACAAAAAGGAAGATATATCCTTTAGTGGAGTGATAACCGCGCCCTCTTGTGGGTCTAACGCTGATAGGACCTGCATAGTCCACGCCACTTCGGTAGAAAGGTCGGCAAGCATTAACTCTGGCGGATGGTAACTGCCCCATTAGCGGTGGAATACCACGTGCAGAATATCTAATGCAACGTACACATTTCCGTACATAACCTCTAACTGCATTCCGAGCATTAACGATCCAATATTGGCTTCGCAAATAATTTAACAATAGCTGTGGTCCACCGTGCAGCGTACGTTCATGAGCATCGCTTATCAACAGTGTCGTAAAATGAGACTTGTAAGGTATGACAATAGGGTGTCTCATATCGTCATGAAGATGAGCACGCTGTAGTCTACCGCCTACTCTTAGGATATGGTTGTGATCTAGATAAGGACTGAGAGAGGTAAGTTTACTTTTTCTTTCAACTTGGCCAGTTTTTTGTAGACTTTCTATGTCCTCCTTAAAATATTCTCTTTGACAAAGTTTAACACAAGTATAAAATGCTTCGTTAATTTCTGAAAAGCTTATAAGACCACCTCTATCTTTACTTTTATTTTTAATGTTAAAAATCTTCTACAAATGGCTATGACTCTAATTAATCTTTTAAGTGATGAAATTTTTGTTATTATACTATTATCTTTATTCTCATTAATTACGACATTAAATACTAACTTTGATTTCCTCTCTTCTAAATTAGTTTCTCCTATACTTGATTTGTTATAATTTATATTTTTATTTGTTAACCATGTAGGACCTTCTTTCCACAACTCAAAGTCAACAAATTCTGACGAGTTCATACCTCGAGACGCACAGACTGCAGGATTATCCTTAGACTGGATATGAGACCATTGGGTTTTCTCCATTGTTGAGAGAATTTCCGAAACTCTGTTGCCCACGAACGTATTCCAACGGCTAGGGTGGCTACTCAGCCAGGCGAGAACCACTGAGGAGTCAGTCCAGGCATGAACATTTTCTTTGGCTACACCCAAGGCGCCCGAAACTTCTGAAATAAGTTTTGAGAGCAGCACCGCGCCGCATAATTCCAAGCGTGGTATGGAAACCACCTTGACTGGAGCTACCTTGGTTTTAGATGCCAATAAACTGACATGAACTATTCCATTGGAATCTACACACCTTAAATAAACTACAGCTGCATAAGCCATGCTGGATGCGTCACAGAACCCTTGCAACTCAATAGTGTCATTACGACTTGAATTTACCCACCTCGGCAAATGGAAAGCACTAAGGTTGTGAAGACTATTCCTATAACTAAGCCAATCCTTGAGTATACTGTCGGGGAGCTCATCATCCCAACCAATACCAGATAGCCACACACGCTGAATAAGCACCTTGGCTTTGGTTATAACCGGAGCGATCCAACCAAGAGGATCAAATAATCGAGTGATGTCCGATATGAGCCTACGCTTAGTCACGGGTGTTTCCAGTTGGGGAAGATGGACAGTGTATTTAAAACGATCCGATTTTCGATCCCAGGTCAATCCCAAAATTTTCATAATATTATTTTCTACATTAAACTCTACATCTTCCTTCATCTCTACTGTCCCCTTCGTTATCCCTTTTACTAGTTCTATGTTCCTACTTGACCACTTCTGGAGCTGGAAACCTCCGCGACTGAGTAACTCATTCATTTGGCGATAGATTTCTTCGCCTTCAGAGACGCTTTCGCAACCGGTCAACAAATCATCGACATAAAAATCGCTGAGCACACGGCTAGCCGCTAAAGGAAAGTCCTTTCCCTCGTCACGAGCTACTTGTTGTAGGGAGTGCACCGCGAGGTATGGAGCCGACGATGTACCAAAAGTGACTTGTGTCAATCGCAGGTGCTGTAATTCAGACTCAGGATTGTCACGCCACAAAAATACGTTGATAATCGACATCATCCTTGGAAATTCTCACCTGGCGATACATTTTGATGATGTCGGCGACCAAACTTATTGGATAGCAGCGCCATCGCATAATAGTTTGTCGCAAATCAGGTTGCAACATAGGACCCACCATTAAGTCTTCATTTAACGTAATTCCGTTACAACCCGAACATGAAGCGTCAAAAACTACCCTGAGCTTCGTAGTGGTTTTGTCGTTTCTCACTACTGCGTGATGCGGTAAATAGGCAGCATTGGTATCTCTCTCCGACTCAGGAACAACCTCTGCATGTCCCAGTTGCAGGTATTCTTTAATGACACTACTGTATTGCGTCCTGAGTGAAGGGTTTTTCAAAAGCTTTCGTTCAAGCATGTGAAATCTTTTTTGAGCTATGATTTCAGACCTACCATACTTAGATTTGGGATCAGCGTGCTTAAAAGGTAGCTTGACTATGTATCGACCAGTATCATCTCTGCGAGTTGTCGCTGAGTAAAGTTCTTCGCAACGTTGTTCCTCTTCAGTTAAACTAACCTTGCGAACTGAAGACTGGTCGGACTCTAGCTTCCAAAATCTTCGTAATAGCTCATTCACATCTGTATTTGCAATGGCATGGCAACATACGGCCTTTGGTGTCAACGATACATTCTGGATTTTATCGGCTACGTTACCAGATAAAATCCAGCCCAGCCTAGTGTTTTGTGCGACGGGTGTGCCCGGCGGACCCTTCACTAAACCTTCCAACAGCACTTGACCGACTATGCGAGTACTCAAAAGTAAGGCAATCTTACCAGGAGTATCGAATGTCGGATCTGCAAGCGCGAAGGATGAAAATGTTGACAGTACTTGCACAATCTTTCTTTCAGGGAGGCGTGCTGTTAATCTGCTCAAAACATAAGCATCGACCTCTAAAACAAAAGTGGGATCTAAGCGTGATTGAAGTTTAAATCTGACTATCCACCGAGATGGTATCGACGATCCCTCATCATCGCCTAGTCGAAGAATGTCAGTGCGAGCAGGTGTCTTCCTAAGGCCGAGCAACTGCACTGCGGACTCTGTAATGAAAGAAACTTGTGAACCCTGATCCATCAGAGCTCGTAAAACTACGGCAGTGCCAGTCTTAGACTCGACGTTTACCAAGGCTGTCGCTAACAAACCTTGGCTGCGAACATCTGCAAAGCAACAGACATTAGTGGTACACTCGCTTTGATAAGAAGAAGTAGAAGCAGTAGTCGCTACGCCTACAACATTCTTATCTTCTGAACTATCAGGTTTAGTAGCCTTAGATATCGTTTTGGGATGTAGCAATGTGTGCTGTTTCTTCTTACAGATTTGGCATTTGGTTGACTGGCGGCAAAAGTAAACTGAGTGATTTTTACATAGACAATTGAAACATAAGTTATTTGCTCGGACAAACTCACGACGGTCGTCACAATCTTTCTTTGCGAATTCTTTACAATGACACAACTTGTGGTTTTCAGACAGAACATAAGACACAAGTTTGTGAAGAGACATGAAACGATTTGGCAGTGTTATTAAAATTATTTGATGTGACAGTTGGTTTATTTGGCTTATTATCTATATTCTCTAACGAACGGAATCTAGACTCTAAAAACTGCTTAAACTCTTGAAAGGTAGGCAAATCATCTGATGAACTAATTTCTCTTTCCCACAATTTTCGTGACTCAACATCTAACTTCGCGCTAATTATAAATATTGTCATTACATCCCAAGAGCTCACATCAATTCCCAGCGTACGCAAACCATGAAGACAGTCAACTGTGGTGTCCAAGAGATTTTTTATCGATGCCGACGACTCCTTTACTTGTGGTTGATTAACAAAGCGCTTTAACATGCAATTTGATAAGAATTTCTTGTTATCATAACGCCTTGTTAAAACTGACCAGCATTCTTTGTAATTAGACGCGGTAACAGGAGTGTGTCGCAGCAATTGTTCTGCTTCGCCAACAAGATGAGCCTTTAAATAGTGAAGCTTTTGGACATCGTCAATTGCGTCGTTTTTATCAATGAGAGATAAAAATAAGTCGCGGAATGTGCTCCACTCAGTATATTGTCCCGAAAATGTGGGTAAACTAATTTTAGGCAATTTTACATTGTAACTTTTTGTTTCTGTTTGTTTACTAGTGCTAGGCTTAATTTTTAATTCCTTTAAATCTGATTTATAGTTAATGTAAATATCTTCAGTTTTATCGTAAATCTCATTCACAAAATTCCTAGGTCAGCACCAGGGCTGGTGAGTAGGCTCCCTACCTTGGACCTCCCCCATTTTGATGGCTGCCTAGGAAGCTACCTGGGTTTCGTTAATTTGTTCGACAGCCTAGTCAATGATAGGGCTGACCTTCGGCCGGCACAAAAGTTGGCCTATCTAATGTCGGTTCTGGATGGGGAGGCTAAGGGCCTCATCCAGCATCTGCCCGTGTCTGACGAGGCGTACCAGACGGCTCGGGACCTAATCACCCGTAGGTACCATAATAAGCGTGGCCTCGCCGACACGCACATCCAGCAGATTTTGGGTTTGCCGACGCTCACCCGGGTCTCTGGGTTGCGCACCCAACTTTTGAACCCGCTTTTGGTGGCCATCAACGCACTTAAGTGCCTTGACCTGCCCGTGGACCAATGGTCCTATCTATTGGTGCACATTGTGCTGAAGAAGCTGCCTGCCGACCTGAGGTCGCGTTTTGAACAGCGCTTTGGTGGGGATAGCGCGAACCATTTGCCCCCCTTTGCTGACCTGGAGAGGTTCCTGGAGGATGAGTGCCGGGTCTTGGACAACTCCGGTGGTGATACGCCGGCTAAGACGCAGCCGCCCAAGGTCAAGGAACAGGCTCGCGGTCACACCCGAGCCAATGTTGACCGGCGCCCTCCTCGCTTTGCGGTCACGCAGAGCCCAGCGGAGTGCTCCTACTGCAAGGTCACGGGGCACAGAACGGCCAGTTGTAGGGCATTCTTGGCCCTACATCGCGAATGCCCGCCGCCTTTGTTTCTCTTGTTTGGGGTCCCACTACCAGCGAGACTGCCCAAACTCTCGCCCCTGTCCTCACTGTGGAGGACAGCATTTGGACATTCTCTGCATGAATGCCAGAGAGGTAGGCCGCTTGTCTAACCAGCCGACGCCGCGCACGGGCGGGTGTCTTGAAGGTGGCAGCCAAAGCTCACCGGCGCGTAGCCGAGAGTCGCCTCGCTCAATTGATCGCCACTCACCCCGCTTGGAGAACCGTAGCGTGCGCACGCCTCCTTTCTCTCGCGCACCTGAATGTGCGACCGCCCAGCGTCACCAGCACCATGACTGCTGCCCCAGGTATTCCCCTCCTTTGGCGGAGCGTCCCCGCCTTGACTCGCGCCCACCTCGTTTTGGGCGGGTGCGTCACTATGACCACCCACAGATGGCGCGCGGATCGAGTCATCGCGCTTTTGAGGACTTCAAGCCGCACCCTCATTTTGACTTGCCTGGTCCTGGCCAACGGTCGCCGCCCAGGCAACAATAGGTCATTGATCCCTGCCCTATAACGCCAACCTCCCCCATTGAGACCGTTATCCTACCAACGGTTGCTGTTCGGGTCTCCCCAGACCCGAACAGCAACCGTTGGTAGAGGTCCCCGTGGGTCCCCACCCACGGGGACCTCTGTTGTAGTCCGTGCTATATTGGACACAGGTTCACAAGGTTGCATTGTTTCCACTTATTTGGTAGGGCATAAAAATGATGTTCAGGCAGACGATTATCCACCCTGATGACCGTCGCTTCCAGCTGATCCTTTGGAGAGAGTCTCCTCGCGATCCCATGGTCGTCTACGAGCTCAATACAAATACGTACGGGTTAAGGTCAAGCCCCTACTTGGCAATACGTTCTCTTTGGGAGCTCGCAGACCGCGAAGGCCTACGTTTCCCAAGAGCCTCCGCCATCTTGAAGGACGATATTTACGTCGATGACATTTGCTCGGGCGCCTCCACAGCGGACGAGGCGATCCTCCTGCGGGACGAATTGATAGGTATTTTGGCCTCCGCTGGTTATGAGCTGCGCAAATGGATTTCCAACTCACCAGCGCTTTTGGAAGGCTTGCTAGAGGATCATCAGCAAGATCCACATTTGTTTGAGATTGTTGACAACCCCGCCATGATGGCTGTTCTCGGCGTTCAGTACAGACCAGTCCAAGACATCTTTACATATAACGTAGACTTGAAATTGCCGTGTTCTTGGACTAAACGCCTCGTATTGTCTACTGTCGCCAGAACCTTTGATCCGAACGGTTGGATCTGTCCAATTATATTTTGGGCAAAATGCTTCTTGCAGAAGCTTTGGACAGCAGGATTGACCTGGGACGAACCTCTGCACGGCACTCTTGTTGAGGAATGGACCTCCTTTGTATCCTCACTTCCTGCCGTCAACGAGATCTCCTTGCCTCGTCCCATCCTTCCTCCTGGGAAGTACAAGGCCACCCTTCACGGGTTTTGTGACGCCTCGGAACGTGGTCACGCCGCCGTGGTGTACTTGCGCACAGTTAGTGCCTCAGGTCAGGTGAGGGTTTCCCTGATCATGGCAAAGAGCAAGGTGGCACCCCTTCGGACATCTCTGACCATTCCAAAATTGGAGCTCTCGGGAGCAGCCCTTCTTGTACGCTTGTTGAACCACGTGTCCAGTACTTTGGGTAAAAGCATTTGCATTAATGGGACCTACGCCTGGACAGACAGCCAAATTGTTCTTTGTTGGTTGAAGGCTTCTGTCCACACTTTGGAGGTATTTGTTGCTAATCGCGTTTCTCAAATCCAGAAATCCGAAGTCAAACTTGTTTGGAGACACGTGCCAGGTGAGCTCAACCCCGCTGATTGTGCCTCGCGCGGATGCTTGACGCCTAGTTTGATAGGTCATCCGCTGTGGTGGGGTCCGGAATGGTTGAGTCGACCAGAAATTGATTGGCCTCGAACGCCAGTTTTAAATACTACCAATTTGCCGGGTCTACGAACACTCGCTGTTGAGAAGGTGGAATGCGCCTTCGACCCCGATTTCTTGCTGAATCGTTACAGCTCCCTCGACAAGTTGTTAGGTGTCACTGCTTGGATAAAACGTTTTGTTTTTAATTTTAGGCACCCACAACAGAAACGACTGACACCGTTTCTCTCACCACAGGAACGACAGGAGTCCCTCACCTTTTGGGTTCGTTCTGTGCAATTGGCGCATTTTGAGAAGGAGATTGCTATCCTTAAGTCAGGGAAATCAAAATTGTCCGGAGCAATATCTAAATTGAACCCCTTTTTGGACGATACGGGTCTCTTGCGCGTTGGAGGGCGTCTCAAGAACGCCAACCTCCCTTACGGAGCACGTCACCCCCTTTTGTTACCTAAGGACGGTCATTTGGTACGCTTGTTGGTAACTGACCGTCACCTTAAAAATTCGCATGCTGGTTGTAATGCGCTCTTGGCCATTTTGCAACGCGAATTTTGGATCTTGTCTGCCCGAAGAATTATTCGGAGTGTAGTCTTTCGCTGCATCCCTTGCTATAAGCTCAAGGCTTCTACCATGCAGCCCTTGATGGGGGACTTACCGGCAGATCGCGTAACTGAAAGCAGGACGTTTGACGGTGTTGGCACGGACTTCGCTGGTCCCTTTTTGGTAAAAACGTCGACACTTCGAAACAGCAAGACTGTCAAGGCCTACTTGTGCGTTTTTGTTTGTCTCTCCACAAAGGCCGTACACTTAGAACTGGTCTCCTCGCTTACGACCGAGGCGTTTGTAGCCACATTTGACAGATTTGTATCCCGCAGAGGGATGCCTTCCTTGATCCGTTCTGACTGCGGCACTAACCTCAAGGGCACCTATAATTATTTGAATGATGTTGTTAATTTCCTTGAAACCAACAAAGCTGATATAGGTGATAGGCTTGCCGGACTTTCTAGGAATAACACTTGATTCGAAGTTACAATGGGGCGCACACATTACATATCTGTCAGCGAAACTTAGTTCGGCTGCTTATGCCATTAAGAAGGTGCGCAATTTAACAGATGTCGATACGGCTAGATTGGTATATTTCGGCTATTTTCATAGTGTTATGTCTTATAGCATATTACTTTGGGGTAGAGCTGCTGATATCGAAAGTATTTTTATATTGCAAAAAAGGGCAGTTCGGGCCATTTACCAATTACGGACAAGAGTTTCGCTCAAAGAAAGATTCAAGGAAATCGGTATTCTAACAGTAGCGTCTCAGTATATTTATGCTAGTGTTATGCATGTACGTAAAAATATAAATTCATATTCAAAGAATAGTGATATACACTCTATAAATACAAGAAATAGACATAAATTATGTGTTCCGTATTTTCGTTTGTGCAAAACTCATAGTTCTTTTATAGGACTTAGTATACGTATCTACAACAAGATACCGATAAGTATTTTGGACTTGCCTTTTAACGCATTTCAGATAAAGATTAAAAATGACCTAATGCAAAAGGCATATTATAATTTAAATGAATATCTGAATGACAAATGCGCTTGGAAATAATGTTTCATAATTCATATATTATATAGTAAATAGGTAGATAATAAGTTTCTTGACATGTAATTAAATATTATTCCATTCCAATTAAAATCATGTAAATGATAGTTTTTGGAATCGCCACCCCATTACTAAATGTCACTCATCTCGTTAGATACTTTTATTTGTTATTTTTTTTTATAATGTATTATAATCGTGTAGCCAATCAGTTCGATCGGTGGTTATATTTCAAAAAGTATCATGTCAATAAATCAAATATAGGTACTACATTTGCATTTTGCACGCGTTCCTCATATTTATGATCTACCAACCGATTAGCGGACCGGTAGGCCGGTCCGGGGCGGGTGGATGTTTGAAATAGAATTAGTTTTTATTATAAGTCAAATCGATTAGATCGATTGAGTAACATTTTGTTTAGTCTATTGAAAATTTCTGACAATGGTCACACTGAACTGTCACTTCCGTCCTTCCGCTAAAAAAAAAAGAAATTAACACGCCGTTTGAAAGCTCGCGTGCCTTGTACCTAAATTAAATTGATCGCCCTTTGAATTAACGCGAATTGAATCAACTTGTAATTAACTTAATACGTAATTGCCGCTTTTGACTTCCGGCAAAGTTTGTTGTAAATTGATGACATATTGAACATTTTTGAGAAAAGTTATTGTGAGCACACCTTTTTGCATTTCGTGTGAGTTGATTAATTGAACTAAATAGAGCGAAAAACCCTAGCTCTGGATAGATTTCGTTTTGTGAGCGTTTTGATCGTGTATTTAGAACCCGTTTGATTGCCACTTCCTTGATCAATAACTGGCACCGGTTAATTGTGATAAAAATAGTATTTTATTGAACTTTGTAAAACACGTGTGTGAATTCCTGGTTGGTGCCTGGAGTATGACTTCGCCGAATTGTAAACTGGTATCTATTGATTCTCTTGTTATTTTGGCCAAAATTATAAGTTAATCTATAGGTCCACTTCAAGAACATCACCAGGATATATAAGGTAAAATTTTCATGTACCTACTCAATACTTTACTCACTGTGCAACGCAGTGCATTGTGTCTGGATATATTGTCTATCGTGGTCAGGTAGAGGTATTACACCTTCCACTGCGCACTTCTGATACACCTTCCTGCCTGGCTACGGTAATTCTAGACAAAATTTTGGTCCAACAAAATTAATAATTTCAATATATATTGACACAAAACAAAGTCAAACAGCATCTCACGCATTTCACTTTTCCTTCCATTTTCTCCATAACAACATTCAGCCTGCATCGTGTAGGCGGCCATCAAAGTAATAACATATCTGCTGCAGAATAGTAAAGCAGTTATTATTGCAAGATGCTCTGCTCCCAGATTGTTAGACTTTGCAAGTTACAATATAATTTTGTATCTGTATCTGCAAAGGTTAAATATGCCAAAAGATGTTCATATTGTTTGCAAGGTTGCATGTAGGATGTAGCTTATTTCTAATAAAAGAATTATATATACACAACTCCCGCGCTAGGAATAAGTCCGATGTAACGGTGGTGGTTAACAAATATTCAAACAACGGACACAAAGTGCACTCAGATGTGGATCGCATAAAATGTTTCATCGCTTGGGAATCGAACTCACAATACTCGACGCAGTTCTAAGCTGAAAGGCGACCGCTTAAGATACTATGCCATACGTACAGGCGAATTTAACAAATTTCGTCTTCACAGAGGCAGTGCAAATTGTTCTCGGAATGCAAATATTTGTAAGCTTTACATTTCTAAATGCAATTTGGTTGCGAAAGGTATAAAAGCTGGGCCTTGTATTTGGGCTCTGCAGTGAGCTTTGCATCTCGTTCAAATTATTTTTTTTTGCAGTTTTAGGAACGTATTGGCATATTGAACTCTGGGTGAATACAATAGGTTGTTTTTTTTTTAAATAAAGTATTTCTTTTCCTTAACAGGTTTTTAAATGCCTTGCAATGGACTCTTTTTATGACATTATTTGAAACATGTCCCAGAAATGCTTAACAAATTAAAATTGTTCATAAAAAATAATTTTTCAGACTAATTTGAATTCTTTATATATACCACTAGAAGACGCTTTTTTTTTAAATTAACCCATTTTGGCCGATCCCTTTGGAATTTCGGGAAATCCCTTCTTAGTGCACCCCTACGGTCCCCAAGGAACATACATGCCAAATTTCAGCTTCCTGCGCCCAATAGTTTCGGCTGTAGCGTGTCTGTCAGTCAGTCAGTAACGCAAGAATTTTATATATTAAGATTAGTATTTCTTTCAATAAAAATGTTGTACATACATACATACATAGACTCACGCCTGTTTCCCCGAAGGGGTAGGCAGAGGCATATTAAACGCCCACTTTTCGCCAGTGGCAGTGTTTTGATCCCACGTAATAGGTGGCGAGCCTATTGCCGCTTTTCGGGATGTTTTGTTTGCCAGAGCCTCGTGCGTCGATCGGCAGGTGCACCACTTGCAGGTGAGGTTGTCTTGCGACCCTAAGTTCTTGGTGGGAACCCTATGCAAAAATATTGTATAGTATAATTATTACACACGAAGAATATTATAGGCAGTAAAGACACCTAGACTCAAAATGTTGTTTAGAGTAGAATAGTCCCGGCTAAAAATAACTCAACATAGAATACAATACGCCTTTATCAGTTACATATGATGAGTTCTTTAATAAAAGTCTAGTCAAATTAGAATAGTTTATGCAAAATAGATATTTTTTTATTCAATACGTAAATACCAACATTATCTACTACATAACGCGTTGCAAAGCTCTGGAAACAATATTACCCATCACATTAACAACCAAATAGATCTAGTCCCTCAGCAAAGACATCCAAATCATTACCTCATTTGAGCGTCTTACTAGCTACTCTTTAGTCAAAGACTTAATAAAATAGCGGCACAAGTTTTACAACAATGTTTAAATAGCACCAAGTCTCGTCACAAACGGCACCGGTATCCATGTGTTCTTGGTTTTACTGCGCTTTCTAATGCCTCTCCTAGATTTATACCCCATTTGCATTACTTTATTGCCCCACCGTACCGTCCCAAAATACTTCAGGATGCAACAGTAACTGGCGGTATAAATCGTGCTTGGGATTCGCTACGTTCATAATTAAATGACAAAAAATGGCTACAGGGACTGTATGTTTGGTGATGAATGTTTTTTGTTACTTAAGTATTATAAGGAACATATAAATTCATATGAAATTTTGATGAAACTTGTCATTTTCTTTTTCCTTTTACTTATTAATCTGTCAATAGTTCAGGAAATTTCTGGGTCAATACACTCATAAAATAATCATGAATGAATGAAGAACCGCGATGTAGTCTTAAATACAAATTCCATCTAATTTAGTCAAAACGCTTCCCGTAACATAATGTAATTCAATCATTAGATTATTTAAAGTATTAATTAAATACTGGTATTAATGTTATTAATCAAAGATGTAAAGACGTAATACCATTGTTTATAATTATATTAAATCATACTTCGGCAAATTCTTAATTAGCTCTTTTGACAATTATTCGCTCATTTCCTTCGAGAGCCTTACCGGTGAAGCTTTGGCAGACCAAATCCTTTCATTCATTGTTATGACAAAATTCGTTCGTCAAAATCCCATATATTTTAATTAACAAAGTTTAATTAGGGTTGTGATCAATATCGGGATGTAGGTGAAACCGCAGGTGTTTATTCGGAAGGCGGCTTGTGGTTCCAACCTTCGTAATAAAAATAGGTATCTCTTGTTATACTGATTACTATTGTACAAATTTTAAAGCCTTATAGGTACTATAAACCACTTTGAACCTTGTTAATGCTCTTATTTAAGGCAGATACCGCTCTTATCTATAGCAGATATATATTTTAATGTATACATTGCATATTGCAAAAACTAAGAAATAGAAACATAATTTCTGTGAATACAGCTAATTTCGCTGATACGTAACCGGTAGATAAAGGCGCCAAGATGCCTACAAATTCCTTCAAGAACGTTCCTATTCCTACATCCCCCAGCACTTACGACAATATAACACAAATGTATTGTTTCTATTCTACTTTAGCACACATCCATAAATTCCGAATGGTCATATATTGATATATATGAGAGAGCAAACGAAACATAATTTATATACTTTATTATTTGTGGAAACGTCATATTAAATACTAGTCTCGAATAGTTTTGCGTTATAGGAGGATTAAGCTCTTTCATTTTGATGTGTGCCATTTGTGTACGAAATTACGAATGGGTAAGTATAATCATTTTGATCATACTGATCACTGAATGTGGTATAAACAATGATAATCCCTGCCTGATAAAAACGAGTTATTACAACCTAGACGCTTGAACGAATCCAAGGAAGCGTAGGGCCATAAGCCGTATGGCCAAGTGTGGGTGGGCAGAACACATAACTGCCGATAACTTTCTCTCTGGTAATTTTATGGAAGCTTACAGTATTAAAAAAATATAATAGTATCTTCACCGACGAATTGACTATAAAATTCAATACTCTCAAAATTGTTAGCAATTCATTCTTATGTACGTATTTTGGAAGGTCTTGTTTAATTTCAACGAAAATGCAAGTCACCTTAATCAACCCCTGTATAGATGAAAACCTTGAAAGCAAACGGCAAGAAAAGTATCTAAGCACATTATCCGTGACATCGAAGAGATATTTCTTTACTGCGTATGAACTGTATTTAAGTGCAATACTTCTACAGATATTATTTTATTGACATTAAATATAATAGATTCAGTAGCTAAGTCCGTATTGGCCACAGGTTATCAACTACAGGTTCAAAACTGGCAAGACTTATCTTAAGATATCCTTGGCAATATCGTTATAGTATTGGCATTATGATAATATTTTAAGAACATAACATCACGCACGGGAACAATAATCGAAGGGTTATACAAGGGCTGTGCAGGAGACTCGCCAAAATAGATCTTGCTACTTAATTGACTTGAACCGTCTTGTTACTTCATCATATCAGCCTTAATAGTCCACTGCTGGACTCCTTTGAAAGGAGGAATTGGCCTACTATATCACGCTAGCCAAACGGGTTGGTATAGGGTTTATATCAAGTTTTCCTTCTCTTGCAGTGTTGTTCTCTGCATAATATACTCCATCTGTCGGCTCTTACGACACCCATGGGATGATATGGGGTGGTGACATTTCGTATTCTTAATCCGTCACCACACGGACAATTGTTACTTACTACGAACTTATGAAAGATATGCAAAGGAGCGTCATATGCCTTTAAACTTATCATTTCGACGAAAGCCTCGGATAAAAGCTTGCATTATGCATGACCTAACATGGGATGGCGCTTGAATTTTATACTAGCAAAACAAATAACACAAAAGGCGGGCATTTAAACACAAAAATAGTTAACTGTGCTGAAATTTGAGGTTTGAGCTTTCTACAACTATGGGCTAATTTTGAGGATTTTGTACTACAAAATGTAAACTGGAGTTACATAGTCTGTTTATCTAAATGTCAAGAAACACACAACATATTTCTACATTTCGCTTAACACATGCTTGACTAACTTGTCAACACCATGACATAAAATGAAATAAGATATGTAATGCAAGGGTAAACCATGGCTCGTCCTCAAATTGACCTGAAAACGACATCCAAACTGAAGGGAGAACGATGGCTTTCCTCAATTTGCCACAAAACCACGTAATTCAAACATTTTTCAATACAAGACCCCGTACATTATTCAGTGATCATCCAAATATCGTCGTTGGACTAATATTAAAATCATAAATTACTTTTATGTCCACGAAAAAGGTTAACGAGCCATTTATAACGGTTTAAGGGCTGTACTTTGAAATGTATTTTGTTTCAGTTGTTATTGGAGTAACGACTTCGTGAAGGATTGGCTTTAACGACAATTTTGAAGAAGCCATGCAAGGGATGTATTAAGGCGAATACCAAGGGATCTTGAATGGCTCTTTCAATTATCAAAAGCCACATTTTTTCACGTTTGGTACTTAATGGCATTCGTGCTTAAAGTTGGCCAATTGCCTGTTTGTCAAGGGGTTAGTGATCACTGGCTTAGCTGGACGCCATTAGTTTGATTTCCACCCAGGAGAATTTTTTTTGTGAAGAGCTCGATTATTTGTTCTGTTGTAATTTATTTATTAGGTATCCTGTTTCAAATATCCGTGTAGGAACTTCCCTCTCAGGATATTATTATAGCTCTCATCATCACAGTTATTTTTTTTAATTTGGTTATAGTATTATACCCGGCCATTTGGGTTAATTACCCGGAGATATGAGTCCAACATACAGAAGTTAAAAAAAAACTTTGGTTTTAATCTTAACCTTTTTTAATCTCAATCAAATCTATTGATAATTAGGTATGGTAATTCTACCGAAACTAATAAAAATATATAAGAGTTAACCGAGTTATATATTGTCCGTGTGGTGACGGACGCGCTAATGGCACGCACGGTCGTGCTCTAACTTTGGTGGTCCGAAGTGTTTGCGGCACGCACGGTCGTGCTCAATTAAAAATCGTTCTATTGATCGCGGTTTTTTTACGTTTTGTTTTACTTAAACCAAGAAAAGAAAGTAGTAATTATTAGAATAGTTCATATTCTATGCATTTAAATCGTTTTAGAAGGGTGAGGGAAACGAAACGCGCCAAAAATATTGAAATATAGTTATCTGTGTCTCAGTTGTGAAAGCGTCCGCCATTGTTGTGTTTTGTTCCGCGATCTTTACAATAAAAGTTGCCTTGTGGAAGAATCCGGTGAATATTTTATAAAGATACATATATTGATTTACTCAGAAATAAATAAATATTAATTTTGTAGTGACATTATTCGTGACAAAGACAAGAAATACAGTGATAAAAGGCAAAAACTTTTTAGAAGGGCTATTTCTACTCTTGAAACTTGCTATTTTCGTAATAGTTTTATGATAATTACTCTTTTAATAGTTATGAAAGACATAAAAGTACCCAGATTATTTATCTGAAAACATATTTTAGCAATTAAATACTAGCATTGTTGTACATTTTCACTGTTATCATGTTTCAAATGGTAAATAATTCACAGCCACAGTGTTCGTTACAGTAACATGGCGGCCTGGCACGGCGAACTTTTTGTTACGCGTTCGGATTATAATTTTTTTAGTGGCGTTAGATTCGTTTGTTACAAATAAATAATGTATTGTGTGAAAACCTAAAGGTATATGTGATAATATTTTTGTGTTTATGAACCAAACAAGTAATGAAATTCATTAATATGTGATGAAATGTTTGTGTGAACGAGTGAAAAAAAACAAACCTCTAAGTTTGTAAGCTTGTTTTGCCGGAAAGGTGAGTATTTAGTAGTAATTCATGTTATTATTATGATAGCTGATTTTATAACTAACACAATGATATGCAAATTATGTGATATAATTATATTAAGGTGTCATAATTATTTTTTCCGGTAACCTATGCCAATGAAAATTTGCAGCAACGTGACCTTTCGCACTTGTGGCACTTTGCCTTTAGTTTGATCGCACCTCAAGGGTTACGAAAACGGAATGTCACCACCCCGTATCATCCCATGGGTGTCGTAAGAGCCGACAGAGGGAGCATATTATGCAGAGAACAACACTGTAAAAGAAGGAAAACTTGATACAAACCCTACACCAACCCGTTTGGCCAGCGTGGTATAGTAGGCCAATTCCTCCTTTTAAAGGAGAGGCCTAGTCCAGCAGTGGACTGTTAAAGGCTGATGATGATGAACCAAGTTGTACGTTTGGACCAGTGCCACAATTATTGCTGAACCAATAAATAACATTTTATGAGCGTTATCATAGCACCACAGGAAGGAATACGCTTATTCAATTGCGATGTAGAAAACAATAACGTATAAAATGCATCCGCAAACGCAAAAATATAACAACGCTATTCACTCTTTTTAGTCGCTATCGTCTTCTTTATAAGGCTTGTTCATAATCTGTCGCACTGCTGGACAAAGATCGCTTCATACTTTGAGAATGGTGATGATATAGTCCAGGATGCTGGCCAAGTGCAGGTTAGCAAACTGCGCATATCTTCCATTTGAATCCGAGATCAGCGAGATCAGCGTAGCAGTCTGTTACTCTTCTCTAGGCTATCGCTAATATTTGCCTTACCATTCAATATTATTTTACAAACATTCAATGAAAAGTCTACAAATCTTTAACTTGTCAATATTAATAATCCTTATCAAACCGATTAGATAATCGGTTTAGTTGTTCCGACGTAAAATACTATGGTACTAACCGGTTATTCAGTTACTCTAGCGTTTAAAATATTCGTATGTCTTTACATAATTAAGTCTTAGGAAAAGTATTATTGATTTAAAAATGGATCCTGTGACGCATTTAGTAGTATTCCTAATAAACAAACACGCAGAAAGTCGCGAGTAAAAAGTTAAGTCTTGTTTGACAATATTAATAAAGTTACAGAGGCGCTATGTAAATAGTTTTCACGACCTTGGTTGTGCTCTACCTAAGATAAGTTAGTTATATTCAGAAATAAATTAATACCACCCAAGTAATATTAACTTCAGAACTAATTTGGAACAAATATTCCGAAATAAATTTCTGTGTTCTAAGTTACTGACTAATTTGAAACTTAAAATGTATAATTATTCATCTTTATGAAAATAGATTTTCATATAAATCATATTCAAATATTTTAGAAGACATTTCAATGACTGAATATATAAAGACTTACTTTTAAATAAGTTCTTATAAAAGTTTTTGCGAATTTATTTTTTCATACAATTATTGCTATAAGAAGAATTCAATAATTTCATATAAGTAAGCAATGTCAACTTCATACAACTTTTATTTTTAGATTTATAATATATTTAATTTTGCTTGATAAAGTGCTTTCATATTGAACGGACTGTGGACGTAGAACAGCCGGCCAGGAGTCATACATGGACGGTTGTGTATTGTCATGCAAAAGAAAACGACATACGGTGACATGTGTAAGGACATCTCATAATCGGTCAACCTATCTCAAACTGAAAAGACCAGTGAACAGATATAATAATAATAACAACAAAAACAACACGTCAACAAAGCAACATACAGTTTTCCTTGAATTTTTATATTTGCAATTTATAGCATACTTTTGTGTTTATATTGATATTTTCGACTACGTGCCGGACTTTTTTATTGGATAAATATATAATTAGTACAAGCAACCATTAAATAAATTAAGAAAAGAAATCACAAAAATATTATTGAAGATGACATCAAATGTCAAAGACAAATCAAATAAACATAAACTGAAAGTAAACAATAGTAAACAAATACATAAATACGAGGAAATGATATCATGTTGACTAGAGCTAAGGCAGCTGCTGCACGCCTGAGACCCCCGGACTCGTCGTTCAGCTCCGCCTCACAGCCGCCGGCACCAGCACCAGCATCGCCGACGAGTGTTGAGGCGTCGAGCTCATCGAACGACGAGTATTTCTCTCCGCCGACGTCGCCACCACCTGTCCGCCGGCGAGGGAGAGGCCGGCCACCGACACGCTTGGGACCCCCGAGACCCACCGGTCTCGAACAGGGCCCCCGCTACCGGTGGTAATGTGCACCGCATGCGATGGACGACTTCTATGAATGAGAACGTCATGCGGGCATATTTTGTGGCCACAGAGGGTGGAACCAATCTCAGTGCGTACCGAGATCGAATGCTGCCTTTGTTTCAGGCGCTTGAACCAGCTGTCAACGTGTCAACGCAACGGCTATCGGATCAAGTGCGGGCCATCCAGCGGTGTCGGCTGTTGGATGATACCGTGCTTGAGAGGCTACGCTCTGACGTGCAGGGAAGTCTCCCCATCACTTCTTCATCGCAAACTGGCACGGTAGATACACAATATCAACAGTTGAATCTCCCTGATGAAGAGGTAGATGATGAGACTTCTCACGTAAGTACCCAGTGCAATGATCAATTAAGGAGTGCTTTGGAATGTGCTATTGGGGAATACCGATCCATGGACCCAAATGTTCGGCCTCGTTTGCCTCGTTTGCCCATGCATAAGAGAAACATAGCGCTAATGAGTGCCCTGGATTCGTTATTATCAAACTATTTTGATAATAGCGAAAATCTTGGTGATACACATTCAATCCTGTATTGTGCGGCTGTAGCTATATGTCGGGTAGCGGGAGTTAATTTGTCTGAAAATAATACCGCTCCTCGACGAACCGCTACTGTGCCAGCTTGGCAGTGCAGGATTGAGCGTCGTATCGCTGAGACTAGGGCACTCATTGGAAAGCTATCCTGTTTCAGGATGGGCAATACGCGACCGAGAGTGATGCGCTTTGTGACTCGAGCCTTCGCGGGAACTGGTATCAGTTCCCAGGATTATCAGGCACGAGTTACAGAGCGCATCGACTCTCTGAAGCAAAAAGTTTATGCATGGGCAAACCGTATCAGGCGATATAAAAAAGAGTGGATCGATATTGCCTGAATCGCACATTCCAAAGAGACGAGAGGTGGGTGTACAGAGGATGGGAGCAACCTGATTCCATGGCCGGTGAAGGTGATGGGTGTCGGCCGGATGATGATGCCACTAATTCATTTTGGCGCAGCATTTGGTCGACGCCTGTCAGCCATGCGGAGGGTGATTGGATCTGGGATATTGAGCGAGTATGTGAACGAATCCCAACTATGGAACCAATATTTATAACACAAGACGATATAGCCAGTGCAGTCCGTCCATTACAAAACTGGAAAGCAGCATTTTTGGCTTAAATGGTTCCGAAGTTCACATGCTTGCTTAGCGTCTCAGTTCCAATCATCATTGGAATCGGGTTTGCTACCAGACTTTTTAACATCCGGCCACACTCACCTGCTCTATAAATCTGGTGGTACCACGGACCCCAAGAATTATAGACTGATTACTTGTCTGCCAACAATTTATAAACTTCTTACATCCATTTTGAGAACAAAATTATCAAAACATATATTTGAAAATTCAATTTTATCAGTTTCTCAAAATGGATGTAGGAGTGGGGCGCGTGGTACTAAAGAACTCCTTCTGATTGACATGGCCATTAGCCAACAGGTACGCCGTAATCGAAAAATTCTATCGACATGCTGGATAGATTACAGAAAGGCTTACGACTCCGTGCCACATACCTGGCTTTTGAGGGTGCTGGAGTTGTATAAAGTAGATACAACTCTATGCACCTTCTTAAGGTCATGTACGGGCAATGGAGGACCGTATTGCGCTATCCAGGATGTCGATCGAGTTTGGATTGCAGTGTTCCAATAAAGATCGAGCGAGGTATATTCCAGGGCGACAGTCTGAGCCCTTTGTGGTTTTGCCTAGCACTGAACCCTCTAAGTACTTTATTGGAGGGTTCAGGGCTAGGCTATCGGTTAAGGAGAGGTGGCCATGTTATATCTCACCTCCTTTTCATGGATGACCTGAAATTGTTTGCCCTCAACAATCTCCAACTATCTGCATTACTTAAGGTAACTGAAACCTTTAGTAATTCTATCAGGATGGAATTTGGTGTGGACAAATGTGCGGTCATGCATGTGAAGAAAGGTGAGATTATGGAATCTGCAGGGATACAACTCTCAGATTCCATACAACTTCGGTCCCTCTCTCTAACGGAAACTTACAAATACCTGGGTATGTCGCAGTCTTTGAATATCTCTGAGGCTGACATGAAGCAGTCGCTGCAGGCTCGTTTCTTTGGCTGCTTGAAAAAAGTACTAAATAGTCTTTTATCAGGTGGTAACAAGGTGCGGGCCTGCAACGGATGGGCCATGCCAGTCCTTATGTATTTCTTCGGCATACTCAGGTGGACTCAGACTGAACTTGACGCCCTGGACAGAAAAGTCCGTTCAATGCTGACTGCATCTCGGATGCATCATCCACGCTCGTCGGTAATGAGGCTATACATCCCGCGGAAATGTGGTGGTCGAGGATTTTTATGTCTTAAGACCCTTCATAACCGCGAGCTGTATAACCTCAGAGAATATTTTCTGCAAATGAGTGTGGATATGCATCGAGATGTGGTTGCAGTGGATACTGGACTTACCCCGCTCGCTCTGGCTAAAGAGAACTGGCACAAACCTGCAGTACTTAGCATTGAGGACCGGAGAGAAGTATGGAAGGGCAAGGAGTTACATGGATGCTTCTATAAGACCTTACACGGGTCTGATATAGATTTTAAGGCATCCGTTTCCTGGCTGCGCTTCGGTGATCTTTTCGGAAAAACCGAAGGTTTTGTCTGTGCAATTATGGATGAAGTTGTCATGACAAATAACTACCGCAAGTATATCCTGAGGGACGGTACTGTTGACATATGTCGGGCGTGTCACCAGCCCGGGGAATCTCTCAGGCATATTGTGTCCGGTTGTTCGAGTCTTGCCAATGGTCAGTATTTGCACAGACATAACCAAGTGGCTAGGATTGTCCATCAGCAACTAGCCCTTAAATATAAACTCATTGGTTCTGAGGTACCGTACTACAGATATGTGACCGACCCAGTTCTCGAAAATGGTCGTGCACTGTTGTATTGGGATCGGTCTATCATTACAGACAGGACTATTGTAGCCAATAAGCCTGATATTGTAGTGATAGACCGAGCAGAGCGTCTCGCAATGATTGTTGATATCACCATACCACATGACGCTAATCTCATGAAGGCGGAAAATGATAAAAAGATTAAATATTTAGATCTAGCTCACGAGATTGTCGACATGTGGGATGTAGATTCAGCAATCATTGTTCCGATTGTCGTTTCATTGAATGGATTGATCGCTAAGAGCCTCGACCAACATCTTAAGAGGCTCGCACTGGGCAGCTGGATCAAGGCCTTGATTCAGAAGGCGGTTCTTCTCGATACGGCACGCATTGTGAGGAAGTTCCTTTCTCTGAGGCCCTAACCACCGGTGGCTTGGTCCCTGTACCCGACACCGGTGGGTTTCCGTGGTCCCATTTTATATAGTTAAATTTATTGATATATTTAAGGTTTAATTATGTAAAATTCGATTATGTGAATACTGAATAATAAAGAGATAATAATAATATTCTACCACATTCACACAACACCATCTAGTCCCAAACTATGCAGAGCTTGTACTATGGGTACTAGACAATGGATAAACATACATATATACTTTTTTTTTTGTAAATACATACATATTATACATAGAAACATATCCTAAGATATATTTCTTAAAAGCTGTTTCCCGCGGTTTCACCCGCGTCCTGAGGGAACTACTTTGCGTACCCGGTTAATTTATAGCCTAAGTTACTCCTTGGTACATCAGCTATCCACCAGTGAACGTCCCGTCAAAATCGGTCCAGCCGGTTCAGAGATTAGCGAGAACAGACAGACAGACAGATAGACTGAGAGACAGAAAAATTGTAAAAAAATATCATTTCGTTATATGTTTGTGTATACATTCATATGCATTCAGTAAAAAGCGGTTATTTTAATATTACAAACAGACACTCCAATTTTATTTATATGTATAGATACATATAGCTAGTCTATCTACGAGTTTCTACCTTTACGCTGTTTCCACTGGGGCAGGCAGAGATTAAGGAACGCCAAAAGCTCCAGTTCAAACACATTTCTTTTTGTCTATACCTCGACATTCTTAAGCTCATTATGCATGCTCGTGGGTTGTGGGTACTTTTAATTTGGCCCTCTTTCAGTGCGTCACCTACTTGGTCGACGTCCGTCGTCCTTAAGCGTCCCATACCGATATCTCCATTCATTCTTACTTGATACGCTTATTTAGTGTTTCTTCTTTCATGCATCATCACATACTAGGCTCACAGGTAAGTTAGTTATATACAAGCACTTCCTTTCGAGGTACGGATCGCCCTCTTTAACTTCCACAATCAGGAGCACTAACTATCAGGTCAAAGAAGGTTAAGAAGTCATTCAAATAGTGTCTTATTTCCCTGTCATTAATGTTAAGTTCTAAGATTTTTTTTAAGGGGCAGACCGAAAGTAATTTGATATCACCTCCATCATTGTCCCAACGTTATCCCATGAAAGAGTTTCACCTTGAGTTAGCTGACTAGTGTAACCAGATTTAACAGAATATTAGCTGTTCCACAGTGCAACTGCTGTTTGACTTAAACAAATAAGTGCTATACCAATTTGAATGCACCAGTAGTCACAAATGAAACCGACGATAATCATCATCATCATCATCAGCCCTTAACAGTCCACTGCTGGACTAGGCCTCTCCTTTGAAAGGAGGAATTGACCTACTATACCACGCTGGCCAAACGGGTTGGTATAGGGTTTGTATCAAGTTTTCCGTCTCTTACAGTGCTGTTCTCTGCATAATATGCTCCCTATGTCGGCTCTTACGACACCCTTGGGATGATATGGGGTGGTGACAATCCGTATTCTTAATCCGTCACCACACGGACCCGACGATAATATTGCCATGATATTGTAAACTATTGGTTGTTGCCTGCCAAATAAGGAGCTAGCAGCTAAGTAGAAAAAATCAAAGTGTCTCACTAACCACTACATACGGCGCCGTCTAATTTAGAGAAGTCGTGTAACAGTTTAAGTTAAAGAGAATTTATGTAGGGACGGAGATCGAATTTATTTATGTATTACATTTTCATTCCATTTGTAGATTTCATTTGTATGTATCATCCCTTTATTAAGGTTATTTTTACATTATATTCAAGACCTCTAAAGAAATTGACATTATATTTAATATTTAATCTTATTTGTTTATTTATTATGTTAAGATGGTTTGGGCACATGGAGAGGATGGATGACAAAAGACTGACAAAGAAGATATATAAGGCAAGTGTTAATGGGACAGGACGAAGGGGAAGACCTAGGCGGACGTTCTCTGACCAGATTGGAGACATCCTAAAAAAAGGACAGGTCAGAAGTACCCTAAACAGAAGAGCATGCATGAGAAACTTGATGGGAGTGAATGAAGCAATGTCAGGATCGTTGCAAATGGCGTTCCGTAGTCTCTGCCTACCACTCCGGGAAACAGGCGTGAGTCTATGTATGTATGTATGTATGTTTATTCTTATAATTATGTATCCTTTTAGATACGATACCTTACTTGTATGATGATTGAGTAATGGTTGTAAAATGTAGAATTTTACCTGCAATGATGTGTCGCAAGAACACAAAATATGTAGGAATACCATCACGTCAAGATTTAAGAGATCACTTACTGACAGTGTCTTTACTTAATAAGTTCAAGCACCTAATGTTTTAAATGAGAGCATGAGAAAGTTTACCTAAAACTAAAATTACTGTCTCGTATCGTAGGGTTATCCTGATTTTATCTTAAACTGTCACCTCAAAGCCCGGAGTTACAACTTTTTAGAAGAGAGTTCGCATTTTTTTGTATAAAATGTATTCACGTTTATTCTCACAGATTCTTTATAATTAATGAATGATGTGTATAGTTATAATTGGACATCAAGTCTAAAACTATTGTATTGATCTGGTTTTTGTAATCAAGCTTGATTTGTTGTCTGTTACTATACCTATGTGAAAAAAAAAAAAAAAAAGAAATAGGTTACAAACATATTTTTAATAGCTTAACTCTAAACATTAATTCATATCAAACTAATTGTCATTGAAATAACTATTTTTAACTTAACGTAATCAAGAATATTTGGAAAACAAAATTTACCATTAATCAAATAGCAAAATCCTTTGAAATTC
The DNA here is from genome assembly GCA_944739405.2 of Euclidia mi. Lineage (NCBI taxonomy): Eukaryota > Metazoa > Arthropoda > Insecta > Lepidoptera > Erebidae > Euclidia > Euclidia mi. Next base: position 107,387,598 of record OX123185.2, on the reverse strand, counting down.
TCATTATCAGCCACCTGAAATTTTCGTCCCGTATTTTAAAGAAAAATCTGATATTTTACTAAAGTTTTTAATTTAATTTATTACAATGTTCCGCTCCCGGAAGGCTGTGTTTGAAGGCGACACTTTATGAGCAAGATGGCTGTTTTCAAAGCAAAATTAGTTTTTGTGAGCATTCGCGAACAAAGATAACTAAGTTAGTAATAGTTTAATATACAACGTTCATTTTTGCGGCGTTTGCGAAAGCTGTAAAGTTTGTTTTATATTATAATATATTCTCGCAAGTTGTGGGAATATTGTTGGATGGATAATGCATGTAGATATTGTTTAATCTTGTGGGCTAAATGGGTTAGTGGTTATATAACTTTTATATGTATATAATGTCATTTAATTCATTTTAGACAATGTACTGAGTCTAACTTGCAAGGAAGGCGCTATTTCGTGCTGAAGGACAACAATGCTTCCATCAGATGTATGTATTCGATATTTTGATAGACGACCAAGTGTATTTAGTGATTTGTTAATTTAAGTCGATTAAAGACAGTTTCTTGGTTCCAAGGCACGGAGTCTTGCATGTAACCTGGGTGACGCTGATTCAGAGATCTGTTATTTTTTCTCCTGTGACGAAAGATTTGGCGTGGCGTCATACTAGCAATAAGCGTCATACTAGCAATAACACAAGCAAAACATTTTAACGTATTTTCACTACAGTAGTATATTATAACGAGGAGAAATGGCCAATCTCTCGCAAAAAAAATGAAACTAAAATATTTGATTAAAAGCTGAAAACATTATAATATGTTACCTTTTTCATAAAGGCATGCCTCAAAGAGTAAGCTACAAAAATCTTACAATATACATTGCAAGTATAAAATGGAAAATGATTAAGCCATTTTTCGCCAATCGACCACGGATAATTAGCGGCGCGTGCTTTAGGAGGCAACTAACGGATTAACGTGAAAAAATATATCCCTGTTATACACCTGGTTCAAAGGTACAAAAAATATATAGGGTGGTAACAGCTTGCGTCTCATCAGGATAATTAAAGCGCATCGTATTGTCATAATTGTTATACAAATAGAGTATGGAAATGTTGATAGTCTACATTGCCTTTGGCATTGATAGTGTGTGTCAGTGCTAACCACAGACGATACACGACGATACTAGCATTATAAGGTGCAATGAGGATAAATAATATAATTGGTTTAACCATGCATAAATGTAAGGTACACGAGGTTCTAGTTGAAAAATGGAAGCGAGAAAAGACTAATCGCCAAAGCCAATACATGCCAAACAGTTTCTTGCACGCAGTAGTTTCACCATTCTGGTGGTGGCGACTACTAGAATTATATTTTAATATAGAAAATTAAGTTAGCGATATTTGAAAAACGCCATAACGTCACCACACTGGTTAAAAATAAACAGAAATAAAACATTTCCTTTAGACTTATAAGTTACACAATCTACACATTAATTATGTACAGGAAAATCGTAGCAGAAAAAAATGACACAGAAAAAAACACAAATTACGAGAGAAGAGTACTTTTACAAAAGATAAAAGTAAATGAAAAAAATAATCACTGAAAAAATAATTACTTTTGCTGTGCCGTTAGGTTGAGACATTTTTCAAACAACAGTAAACAGAATTATTGTGGATGCTGGCAAGCTGATGAAACATTGTTAAGGTTGAGCGAACATGAGCGACCTTTTTTGCGCAATTAAATTGTCGTGTTAGGAATACATTATCTTTTTTTGTTGCTCTACTTTGAAGACAAGTGTCCTATCTCCATTGATAACGAAAGTATACCGAGAAAGTGATTAACAAGAAGTAAAGAAAGTAATTAATTAAGATACAGCATTCTAAAAATAAAAGCTTCTTTATTAATGCAACCATGCCATGAAACTGTTCAATTATACAAATGATGACAAGTATAATTAATATTAATCTTCTTTCTTCCTACACGAGTTGCCATGCCTTCCCAGAAATTTATAAGTAAAGCTTGCTTTTATTATTTTGACAAAGACAGTTGTAAAATGTACGTGATGCCTTATATTAATAGCACGAAGTCTCGGTGTATTAAAATGTATAAATAGAAAAATGTGTAAATATTGGCATTTCTCACACTACAAGCTATTAGCAATTTAAATAATTGCAGTTAGTTATTGGCAGCTTATTAAGGCTAATAAAAGAACCTGCTACTTGTTGATATTAGCTCTAGACTTAAAAATATTCAATGTTTGAATACTTTTAATTTAAAATTCAGTACAATAATGCTAACGACTGACTCGTGATTATGAACCTTATTTGGATATGATACTAACGGCGTATTTGTTCGTTTTAGGAGTATTTAGACATACACGCGCCTTTCATTTTCATAAGTATTCCTTTCTACAGACCAAATAAAACTGAAAACATTTATTCAAAACGTAATTATAGTAATGATATTTAATTTAAATGTATTTTATTGTAACAGCAAAAATATTCTTTAAATGTACCTTAACCTAGCCAATTTTAATGTTATTTTATTACAAGATGTAAAAAGTATTTGACTAATTTACTTTGTAACATTTTCTACCCTTAGAATACTTTACCTTTAAAATGCATGAACATAACGAGCAATTTGGTCATTATCTTCATCGTTGCGAGATAAATGTTTTGTTTTGTTTTTCGTGTGAGCGTGTGGCCAACTCTGGTGTCGGAGTTTTCAGGCCACCCGAAGGCCTCCTACATAGCCTAACGATCCTTATCCTTAGACAAGAACTGGGACCGACAGCTTTACGTGCCCTCCGAAGCACGGTAGTGCTCAGATGTAAATGCCACACACGGTCACCCATCCAAGTGGTGACCTGTGCAAGCGTTGCTTAACTTTGCTGATCTGTTACGAACGGCAAGCCAAGTCTCGCCATGAGCACTACAGCGAGATAAATAATATTTAACTTTTGTACAGTAAAGAAAATATGGTAGATACGCGGACGGCATTTGCCTTAGAAATGCTCTGAATATCATCACAGAGCCTAAGCTACTAAAGCTTGATTTCGGCAGTGAGTTTTTTTTACAATGTTAGCACCAGTCAAGGCAGGACTTTTATATGCTCCTCCTAAAGACATAAAGAAGGGGCAGGAAGATCGTTTAAAAAATTCGCTGATTTTGAAGTAAGCTCAATTAATATAATAACGACATGAATAAAATAAAAACAAATCACTGCTTTTATTTCTGTTAGTTAGTTAGTTTCGGAGTTACGTCATCATTATATTTTCGTCACGAATATCAAATGACGTCAAGGCAACAGGTCCTAGGGCCGTCAAAACAAAACCTACCAAACCATAAAGGAACAAGAGAAACAATAAACAGGTACACGTCTGCTCATTGCAGGTAACATAACGCCCAAACTTTCGCAGGAACAAAGCGACGTGGAACAATGAGCGCGGAACAAACGGTGGCTACAATATTCGCGCAGGATACGTTGGTTTGCCTTTAACTAGCCATTGTGTGGTACAAAATGTAAGCGACAGCGATTATTATTTATGTATTTAAGACTACCTGATTTCAGCGCGAAAGGCCACCGGCTTGATAAGAAAGGTACAACCCTGCACAATATGGATGTAAAGTAACAGGATCTATACTGTTGCGTTTCGTTCGGAGAGTTACAATGCCGGAGTGAACGAGAAAAATAATATGAATACTATTTGGCACTATAATTTGTCACGTGGACGCAAACAAACTAATGATATTTAAGCCGTTTCATCTGTGGGTTGTGGCCCATGTTGGGTGCCAAAATCGCAATAAGTTCTTAGTTGGCATTGCAAAAACTAATCTACGGATTTGCCTCGACACAAGATATGGTCATCTCGAAGAGCTCTTAGTGGGCAACAGCGCTGAAGAAACTTGTGCAGACTTTCAAACTTCTAGCACAGCCGAACAACGTTTTAGGCAGTTCCGTCTAACTTGCTTGAAAGAGATATGCTAAGCTTTATAACACAAACGCGCTAATATTTAATGCCCACTACCTCCCATGCCGTGTCCCACAAAAGCAGTGTGCATAGGAATCGAGTCTGGTGTCGTGGCGTTTCCGGCGCTTTGCACAGCCGTCTGTGAACAAACTGTGTCGGCTTATTGGACGAACACCCCACCACGATTGTAACGTTCACTTTTACATATTTCCTACACAACTTCTAGCGTACTAAGGCTTTGTCTAGACCAGTATGCTTCAGTTCATGTCACCTTTTTACTGAGTAGTAATCATAGCGTATGTTCAAGATTAGTTCAACCTAAATCACGCACTTGAAAACGAAGCAAATAGTTATATAAGCGCAGAGACGAAAAACACGTCATACTAACTAGGCTTGCCAGTGTGACCAAACGTTCCTTTTGACTCACAATGCTAGTAAGATGCGGGTGAGGAGAGATTAATGTCAAACAGATACATATTAGATATAAATAAACCGTTCAGTGTACTTCAACTCGGAAAGATGGAGAATTATTTACCTATATATAAACACGAGACCATCCCGAACATCAATATGTTTTAGCTGTAAATCTTGCACGCGTATATAGTATTATCTAAATCATGGCTTTAGATAATACTAAATACGCGTCATAGTGGAACTAATTTGAGTGCATGCGTTATTACATGCACTATGATCTTGCTTGTAAAGTTTTTAGGATGGCTGCGTACTCATTTTATATTATACTAGAGGACGCCAGCAGCTACACCTGCAATTTTTTTTAATTTCCCCGTTTTGGCGGATCCCGTAGAAATTTCGGGAAATCCCTTCTTAGTGCACCCCTACGGTCATCAAGGAACATACATGCCAAATTTCAGCTTCCTGCGCCCAATAGTTTCGGTTGTAGCGTGTCTGTCAGTCAGTAAATAACGCAAGGATTTTATATATTAAGACTAGTCGACGCCAGCGGCTTTGCACGCACATATTTTCGAATTGCCCGTCTTGCCCGATCCCGTGGGAATTTCGGGAAATCCCGCCTTAGTGCACCCCTCCGGTACCCAAGGAACATACATGCCAAGTTTCAGTGAACAGTCTTTTGAGTGCTTATTTCTGTTACATTATAAATGGTTCTGTATTTTTGTTGGTTTAGAAGGGAAAAAAGGATTCTCAAATAAATGCGACTTTATCGGTTAGTGTTATCTTCTCGTTTCCTCTAACCCATATTACTTCTTTAATGGAACCATTATAAGTAGCAAAAGCCATAGTGAGCTGATGAAATAAAAACTATTGACAGTAACTAGGTACTGTAACTATTTGAAAATAATATTATTATATAAAATAATGTCAATTTCCTTTGCAAGACACAGCACATTGGTATTGATAAGATAATTAAACGTAATGATTTAATATAATATTAAGTAAATTAATAATTTGTTAATATTTCAAAAAGTGCCCATGCCGCGAAAAATATATAAGCACCTAGCTGTTTTATTAATTGTCACGAAATATGACACATTACGGTGACTGCCTGACTTATGGAACTCCTCGTAGTTTTGAGCGTAATCGTGCATTTTATTACCACGAAAATGAGATCGCGGCGTCAATTCAATTTAAATATATTAGAGGGTGCAGTTATCAGCTTCGATCATTAAATTTCTTGTGTCAATGACCTCATTAAAACCTCCATTCCAAAAACCCAGATGGCAATGCCCATTCAAAAAACCAAGACGGGTAAAATGGAACGCAATCGGAAATTTATAAAAGATTCGATGTTGTTATTTTTCCGCCCATGGACCTAGTTTGACTACCAATTGTATATTAAAGGTTTGAATTGCGGAGATAAGGAGGGAATTTTCCCTAACAATCGACGTTGGTTTCCCATCGGAACATTTTTAGTTTACTTTGTTAAAACCTTTGTACCTTGCATGAGAGATAAAAGCAAGGCGTTTTTACAGGTTACAAAATCGAACGATTCAATCTTCAGTAAGAAGATATTATTGCCGAGGTGACTCATTCATGTACGTAGCATGATTATAACGACGTGTGACGTACTTATATTTAAATACCGGCACTATTGTTTGTCTCTGTTTTCACAAACTTTTGTATTTACAATAGTAGCAAGATTTTTCCGGTTTCAACCTTACTGGGACACTTAAAATGTATTTTGTGTAATTTTGGTGCCGCGGTAATAATCCTTCTACAGGCTTCTTTCTACCAATCGATATTGGACTTCAGGTTTTTTTTTGGGGTGGATATGTGAGACTTTAAAACCACCATTGCTTAGACCTTCGTGTTTCGGCGTAAAGTGAATCTACGCAGTGAGGTATGGCATACGTGACTCCCCCGGGATTCGGTCTGGTGACCGAATCCCGGGGGAGTCAGACCCCATCGAACACTGCAGGAATATGGAATCTTAGAGGAACAATAAATCCAGGTCTCATAATTTGCTGCAGCGCATTCGATGTCAGCTATTATGCGGTACATTAATTATAAGAAATGAACCAGGAACGAAAATTGTTAACCAATAATTTTGCAAATCTTATACTAATATATAAAGCTGAAGGGTTTGTTTGTTTGGTTGAACGCGCTAATCTCAGAAACTACTGGTCCGATTTGAAAAATTCTTTCAGTGTTAGATAGCCCATTTATCAAGGAAGGCTTATAGGCTACATAACATCGCACTATGAGCGACGGGGGCGGAGTAGTAGCCTTAAATAACGCGGGTGTAACTACGGACATCTTCTAGTAGTTCCTTATAAATAGAATTATGCACAAACATGGAATGGTAAAGTGAAGGAATATTTGCATGTAATAACCGTTCTGTAGGCTGGCGAGTTTACTTTGCTGCATAAGTATTACTAAGGGAAACAGATAAAGGTATGGAATTAAATAATGCCGCAGTGTCGCCAACATAATATTGTTTTGGTGTTTTACTATTTTATGTATTTTTTATTTGCTAAATAACTTTGTCATATAGAGTTAAATTTAATATGCAGAGAGTTTCGATGTTGAATTTTCGATTAAGTGTCCAATGAATTGTCACTCCGTGGCAAAGTCGAAATTTGCTTACGACCAACACAAAGATTATGATAACCCGTACATGTAAATGGACACTTATTAACACTTTCGACATAATATAATAATCTACAGTATCGATATCCACTTTCAATATATTAAGCATATAATAATATGCTTAATATATTGAAAGTGGATATTACCAATATATTATTTCGTGGATATTATGAACGAATTAGGTATCGAAAAAAATTGGTTGCCTGTAAAGTCGGTATACGGGCGAAAGTTTTACGTGACAACGACTTTGAGTGGTAAAATAATTTTAATGTGAATATTCATTCGTATAGTAGGAAGAAGGGTGAAAGACGCGTGCCTTTCACTTTTTATGTCTGTCTCTCTCGCTCTTAGGCGCGACGCGTGCCTCTCACTCGCTCTCATTGTGAGCGCATAACGTGAGCGGAGCGTAACGCAGTTTCTTGAAGTGTCACCCGGCAAACCAATTTATAAGACGTTGTCACGTCAAAAATGCACGTGATTACTGGTGTCAAAATATATTTACTTTGTACCTTTTGACATTTACTAAGTCGAAATAAAAATATTCCAAGAAACCACTTCAAGCTCATTAAATACAAGTCAAAAACTTCAGTAAATTATTTATCGATGTAAATAACCCGAACGCGTGACAAAGATCAGTAAGAAAGACTGAAAGCACCAGATTAAGGCCCTAGTACATTAGCTAATGAAGCTGAGACTTGTAGCGACAAGCAATTCATTTATTAGCCCGATTCACATCTACATGAAAGCAATTATTATGCGATAAACTGGATTTAGTTTTTATTTAGTTTTATATTGCTTTTTGGAATATTAATTGACACATACCTTTGGTTCGAATATGCGATATTTGGGCGCCTTGAACATAAAGGTACGCGTTACCGAGAAAGCTTAAATGCCTATGGCATTTCTTTAAAACATTCTAGTAACGCTATTATTTCGATCTATTTTACGACAAGTATTCTAGGTATGCCTTCAATTGTAAATGCTATGCCTTCAACTTCAATCCCATTCTCTCTCTCTGTCTTTCTCAGAGGTATTTTACCGACAAAGCAACCTCTAAGTGTGAACGCGCAATAAGTGTCGCAATATTTTAACTTTATATTCTACACTCCGTAAGTAGTTCGTGTCGCCGAGGAAATTGGCGAACTCAGGAACACCTGTAGGCAGCGGCTCTCAAAGTGCAATGAAATATTGAATGAAAATCTGAATATATATTTTTTCATACTGACGCAGAAGTTGTCATACACCTTATTGAGTATGGCGTAGTGTTTTAAGCGGAGTGTTTTCGTAAATAAAAGTTGAGGTATTGTGCACACCTAGAATAACCCCAACACTGGTGTATTGGTCTAAATCAGCTAGACTTGAGCAAGCCAATCGAAATCAGTTTTCGTAAAAGGCTCCTTAAACCTTGCCCTTTTGAATAATAGATGTTAGTATAATATATACTATAATATATTACACAGTATGTATATAAGGACGAAATAATATGGTATTACGTTATAGCTTTGGATTGCCGAAATCAAGAATCCCCATTTAAGGCCCCAATCAAGCGATTGGAGCCCATTTAATAAACTTGTATTAAACAAACTCAGCCATCAACCACGTGATCAATTTAGCTATTGATAAATACCTTATGCTCACATTGTCATTAGCAATCAATTTGGCTATTGTTCTAATTACATACGCTCATTAGTTTCATTAGCTTTCAATAGACATGTGAATCTACTAGCAATCAAGTTACATACTAAACAGCCGGTGCCGAACGCAGATGGCGTTAGTTTCGCCATCTGCGTTCGGTTTAATGCAAACGGAATTCCCAATTGAAATACTAAATCTTGTAACTTTACGATAGTTTTCAATCTAAATAAATAAATCCTATAAAGCAGAACTTGAAAAACAAACAACCCTTACCTTTATCACGAAACAGTCTGGAAACATACAAGTACTTAAGTATATATATTAGAAAGTTTTTCACCAACTAAGAGGCGTATTCTTTGGAGCAATAAATTCGTTTAATACATTTCTACATCGGCCTTCATATTTTTGTGCAGGAAACAGGGCAAACTAGTGTAGAGCACGCAATATTGTGTTCAAGGCACACATATGGTATGGTATATTATGTTAATCACATGTTGATCGTTTGCGTCAAGAGGGTTGGAGTGACGCCTAGCTGTTGAGTAATCACTTGGCCTTCTGAAAAATTACTCACGTATTTTGTCTTGAATAAAGTAAGTAACATAATTGTACAAAACTTGTTATATTTGCAAATAATTCCAGGCCAAGACTAAAATATAAAATGATTTTCTCTTATGCAACGAGTGAAATAACATGCTGGCGATATTAATAAAGAACTTGAAAGCCGATATGAATAAAGATCTTGCAACTAAATCACCAGAGATGAGAGTATTCAAGTACTTCCGCATATTCTTATTACACTTCAATAACAATTACCAATAACAGTAAACTTTGTTCACCAATCATTTCAAAATTATGCTAATAAATTAAAAAAAAACAAATATTAGCCTTTTTCATACAATTTCTACGAAAGCTTCCCTTATTTGATTTGCATTAATAAAGCTTCTAATTTGGGCCTCTAGAATACAATTTAGAAATAATATATATATTTAAATTTTTGTGTATGTTAGTACCTTTTTAACCATTATGTCGCATTAGGCTTGAGCCTGTAATGATGTAATAGTTTTGTTGCTAAATAAATAAATAAATAAATAAATTTCACAAATATTTTAACAATAAACTGTGGCCCTTGAAAGTTTCACTCGTTTTTATTCCTCAATTTCAATTCGTTTTATATTCTTATAATTGGGTAATCTCCAGAGCTGTCTATACCCGGGTTTGACCTGAGGGATTTCAAGTGATTACCACTGCGCATCTCTGGTCATACTTACATTGTGAAACCATAATTAACTGCCAATCCCGATGGACGTAACGATATATTTCCGTTAAAATATAATTAAAAAACAATAATTTATTCGAAAACAGTAACTTCTTCGAAATCGGACCATTTTTTTTTAAATTCACAACTGTCACATTTAAAATTAACACTTGTGAATTCACGCTAATGGCGGTTTCCGCAACATAGGACGTACTTTATAGTAGAGGAGACGTGGAACATCGACCTTCACCGATCTGATAACCAGATGAGACGTATTTTTTATGTAATATAATTTATAAACAAATATGCCTATAATAACTTGCCTATCAAAAAGTGCTCATAGCTATTTTAAAATTCAAGTTAATTGTAATCAACCGCAAATATAACTTTGTCGTTTATACAAACACTATGGAAAACAAAGTTATTTTTGGTAAATGAAAAAGTGATAGTGATATTTGGATAGGTGAAGATAACGGGTATGTTAAGTGTTAAGGCTGATGCTAGTAATTAATAAACGAACACGGAAGCAATATAGCAATAAAGATCAAACAATTAGATTAAGTGCGAGTCCCATAAGGGTCCCGTAGTTCAGGTATCCACATAACATACCCGTTATTTTCACTTAACCAAATATCACGATCGCTTTTTCATCACCAAAAATAACTTTGTTTTCCATAGTGTTTGTATAAACGACAAAGTTATATTTGCGGTTGATTACAATTAACTTAAATTTAAGACAGCTATGAGCACTTTTTGATAGGCAAGTTATTATAGGCATATTTGTTTATAAATTATATTACATAAAAAATAAGTCTCATCTGGTTATCAGATCGGTGAAGGTCGATGTTCTACGTCTCCTCTACTATTAGTAGGCTTTGATTCTTCATGCGTTGAATATATTGAAGGATTACATTTTACAAAATTATGGCTTTGTGCAATGATTCAATGATCGATTAGCGTTTAATGTCGTCTTAAAATTTAAAAGATATATGTATATCTGCATCCATCTATATTTAAACTAGCATTGATATGTTATGTGTAACTCGTCTAATTAACTTTGCTTATAACCTGTCTCGCTGTGGGGCACAGGCCTCGTCTCATTATCTGATCGGGTTAGGCCAGAGTCCATCACGCTAGCCAAGTCCATGTTGGCAGACTTCACATGTCTTTCTAAGGCATTTTGGAGAAATCTCAGACGTCAGGTTTCTTCAACATGTTTTATTCACCGTTTTGCAAGCAATAATTAACAATTTAATACGAACTTCGGAAAGTCAGTGGTGCGTGAGTAAGGTTCGATATTAGGACCCTCTGTGTCACAATCTATTAGTCTCTTCGCTAGGATATCGCTGCCATCTAGATGAGTAGTAAATCTTCATTCAAGTTTTAAAGTAATATACACTTCACTTTATTCACGTCACTTATACGCGTGAAAGTTATCCCTTAAGCTTTTAAGAAGTTCCTCAATCTGAACAATTGCTTACACAAAAGTTGAACCAACTTATAATTTCTCAAAACAATGTGACAAAGTTTTCACATAATGTTTTCTTGTAAGTTAAGCAGTATTTATATTTTGTCAATCAGCATAATAATTTATTGGTATATCTTTATTTGAATGGTAAACGTAAACAGCCGCTAACTTGGAGTTAACAATAACAGGAATCAAAGATAAATAACTTGCAAATTTCTGAATTAATGGATTTGATATTGATAACGAAGTTCTATTGATACCAGATTTATTTTGAGCGATTGAAATGGATATTTAAAATAAAGTTTAATGAGATCTATTGTCAAATAAAGATCTGATCAGTATCGGTCTCTTTTTATTGTTTACCAATTTTGATATTAAAATTAAATATGCATAACATTTTTGTTTGTTTAATCCAAAAGCCGTTTATGCAGCAATCTTTTTTTTTTCTCACGACAACGAACCAATGTCCAGTGATGGAACATTGTTTAGTTATTTAGGTAAAGAATTGATTGAAGTATATAATTATTTTGAAGTTCTACATTTTTGGAATCTTATCTTTTTACTATTATAATCGTGAAAGTTTGTAGGGAGGGATATTCTACCATCCATGTGACAATCTCTGCTGTGAAGAATACAAACTGTTATTTCAATTGGTTTGTAACAGTTACAAGCTATTCTAATGATACATGTTATATTTAAATGTTACGCAAAATACTCGTCACTCCTATAATATAGCTTATAAGTACATCAGAATAGCACACGGTAATCGCGACCCATGCCAGCAAAGCGGCGGACAAAAGCTAGAACAATATTATATAATGCACGTGATTTCTAGACGGTATATTCTGGAACAAGCTCAGCCTAGTAGATTAGTAACATTCTACTTAAGCCAAGAGCTGCCTTGTTACAATCGGACAAGGTAGCGCACTACAACAGCCGAGTGGCAAACAGCCAGCTAGGTGTAAAGTTGTCGATAAATTGTGAAGCAGGTGGCCTGCCTAGATTGGGCCAGTTAGTGCCTGTTAGAATAACCCTGCCAAAAATTATAGTGCCCCAGGTATAGGCTGCCAAAATGAACTTGCGATTTTCCGTACCTTGAAATGAGTAGCACGTATACGGAAATGCTGACTTTTCTGAGCTTTTGGTAACTAATTTATGAATCTAAATCAATTGTGATGCTCTGAGGCCTCATGCTCGTGTGTGTGTTATTTAATTATAATGACTGATTGAGCATGAAATGATCAAAATGAAGAGAATGGATAAATTCTAGCATGAATCGTTACATCTCTTTTAGTTACATCCGCATATTATATTTCTTCACTGATGAAAAATTCTGCTCATTTCACAAAGAATTGGCACAGATAGGGCATCGAATCTACAAGCCGCAACCGCTCTTTAGTCAAGATCACTAGCCATTTAGACCAACAGGCTTCTGGCATTATAAACTTGGATCGGGTAACTCGGACAACGAATACAACAATATTTTCTATTGATAGAAAATATTGTGTAACCTTAAGAAATCGCTGTTGTTAGCTTAACTTACATGATGGGGTAAAATACCTTTTTAACCGGTGAAAAATGCGAAGGAAACTATAAATATTTTTGTAGACGCCAGGCGACTTCCAGCCTACCAAAGAACGTGCTAAGCTTTCCTTGATGTCTCAATAAATGCATTTTGGGTTTATTCATGAATGGTCTGTATGGAAATACCATCCATTCCACGTAATAATAGTTCGAGCAATATTTTGATACGTTTCATCATTTATTCATTCTTATTATGGTAGAAAAGCTGTTTAGAATCCTGATATTCCTGACCTTAAGTGTGTGATGACTAATATCAAATGTGTAGCTTGTACACATTCCACGTGCTCTAAACAGCAAGCAATAAAACCACGCTCAACAATAAAATTTAGTCTAATCGATAACGCAGACAGAAGTCACAAAATGCAATAAGAACAAATAAACTATTAGACTAATTATTTATAAAAGCAAGTATGTTCAAATTTTAAAGACCGCACTTTGAAACAAATTCACATTTAAAATAAACATAGTTCTCCACGTATCCTCAGATTATAGTTTGTTAGCCATCAGTGCCGAGCTTGCCAAGGACAGACGACCAAAGAAACAGTCCGCCAAGAATTACGGTCAGTCAGAAGTCGCGAATAAATGGCCGCTGCAATAAACTTGTGTACAACAAAATGCTCCAGCCATTGTTTGTATACCAAACTCGCTTGTTTAAGCCAGTTTAGAGGTGAATAAAGTTATGCAAGTTGGGTGAAAGTTGAAAACGAATTGGCAAACCGCGGCTTTATGCGTTGGTAAGAAGTTACAGCGACTTTGAGCGCTGTTTAAAGTAATTAATTTGTTACGTAAAAGCCTTAGGAGCGGCCTAATTGACAAAGGCATTTTCGCTCGGGGTTTTCGTGGTGACTGCACCTTAGAAGGAGTAAGTGTCTAATGTGTCTCGTTTTTGCTATTTAAGTGGGTATATCAAGATTATGTCGTGTTATAAAAATCCTCTACCTAATCTGTACTTCTATAAAAATCTTCATTGCGGACTGATTGACAGACAACGCACAACCAAAATTATTGAGCGCATAAAGCTAAAATCAGGCATGTATGTACGAGTATGTTCCTTGCGGAGATCAAGGGTGCACTAAGGACGGATTTGCCAAAATTCCCACAGGATCGAGCAGAAACGAATAAATTAAAATAATATGTGCGGGAGTTGCTGCGAGCATCCTCTAGTGTCATTATAAAATAATGACCAAGTATAAGATTGGTGTTGAATGCCTTGTTAGCTGTGTAAATGACATAAAATATAATAAGCTCTACTGCATTTAATATATTAACGTTTGGTTTCTTATCAGGATCCTGAAGTAGTAAATAAAACTAGTACTGCTCATAGTTAAATAGGACTTATGATATAATTGCTGTCTAAAAACACAAAGGAGTGCCTATTTTCAGCTCATTTGGTCCAGTAGTTTCGGTGAAAATGCCTGAAATAGTGGAACGGATAGGCATTTTTATTTTGGTTCTTTTTCTAAAAAGCCCCAAAACGCTACACTTAGAAACTTTAAATTAATCATCATGTGAATTTCAGAATGTTAATTAAAATTATCTGCATTGTTGATTGTAAAACATTTAATCCAGAAAGCCTTACTGCTTTTTTATAACTTTACTAATGTCAGTATTTTAATTTTACCTCTTAAATAATTTCAGCTTACAGGTCAATAAAACACAACAGCCATAGACACCAGTATCCCACAGGAACCATTACGTGCAAAACCAAACAAATACAAAACCATTTTTGAATAACAGAGAAAGAACTAATAAATCCGAATTCGGCATGCAGGCGTTCGCATTTAATCATTCAAATGCGCGGTACATTTGGAGGCAGCGGTATTCAAAATACATAATCATTTTCTCAGTTTACACGGTAGAAAGGGTACTGAACACCGTTTAAATCTGGGATGGAGACGTGACAACTTGTTGCGGGGTGAATAAGTCGAACATGTCAATAGAACCATTTATCCCCCCCCTTATTCTATAGTTTGAGAAACTTTGGATGATTACGGTTTGGTGTGTATTTGTTGGTATGCTTATTAATTTTGGTGGAGCTAGTGAAGGCGTGAGTGCAGAAGTTTGAGATTCGTATAAGTATTTTTATTTTACTGTCAACTTTCCCTCAACTCACACTTACATGTACTCATACGTCTATAGTTTTATTTTATACGAAGTTTACTACATAGTAAACTTCGCATAAAATCACTCATCAAAATATTTTGATGAGTGATTTTATTTTGCCAAACGTTTCAAACTTGAAATATTGTAATTATTGAGTATATTTAAATAATTTGCTGTTTAAAATATTTGTGCTACGGGTCGGTGGTAAGAAAACAAAACCACTCGTAGCATTGAAACCTCTTCATACAGTTTGTAGCATGTCGGCCCATTTATAACTTCTACACCACTGCACGTATCAAGAAAAACATAGATTTATTCCAATCATTTTAATCATTTTAATATGTTATGATTACATCATTACTTAATATCAAAGTATAATGTTGTCTTTTCTTTATTTGTTTGCATTAATCGATTTTAAACTTTCGCGATTTGTATACATCATACAATTTTACTAAAACGGGTCTTATTCGCGATATTTAATTAATATATCGCTACACTTATACTTGCTATTCACAAGGACGACGCTGAGATGACATCAGTCCTGCCGCGACCAAGGCTGTTGTAAGACGGCCGAAACGTCGGTAAAACATAGGTATTTATACCTTAAATTAATTAAATATCGCGAATTTGTATATAATAAAAACGGTTTTTGAAAAAACCGTTTTAGTAATGTAATGTAAAATTGTATGTTGTTTGCATTACCTGTGTAGCCTTAATCGTAAAGAAAAATGTTTACATTTCAATATAACACTAACCAGGTCTTGCATAAGCAATCCATTACAACAATAATTTAAAAACAGATCCAATCTCTCAGTGGTTGCCAACAAGAAGACGTGTATTACCTTTTCACAGTCGAACCCGTATGACTAAAACATCGATTCCCTCAGATTAATAATAAGTGAGAACATATGCAAATCAGTGATATTCAATATGCAGACTCCGAGTAATCCGGCCATTGGAGGCACTAGCCATACATCTATTAGTGTGAGAACATTTATATGTATGTGACCGCGACGGATTTAGGTGGATACGAAAACTCAAGCTCAGAGATTTGTCAACTTGACAGCCGGCCGGAGATTGGAATCGTCCATTATTGGAAGCTTAAGTAAATTGCATTTGGAATTTTTGGCGATAATTTCTGACGGGATTTTAAGTTCGGTGGGATACATTTAAGTATGATTGTGAGATCTGCCTGGAATTTTGCGTGGATGATTAGTTGGGTAAACATTTTCAAAAATGTTTTACCTTCAGACTGAGGTCTATTTACAAGGGGAGGCAAATATGGACTATATTAGAGCGTATATATTTTTTAAATCTCTAAGGATATCTGTTTGCGTCTTTATGGGTTACTTCAACAAAGTTTTACTTAAATGTAATTTTGCTGTTTACAAAGCTTTATAACATAAAAGTTTACTGCAACCATTTCGGTATTTTTTACCTAAAGAAATAACATACATCCCTCTATCTATCCATGCACACAGATTTATGCATTTATACCAGCAGTAGAATAAAGAAATGTAGTTCAACGAATGCTTTAAAACGCGAGTTCAATCCCTCTGCATCATAAAACAAGCCACATTTCTTTGTTCCGTGGGAGCATACTTCAATATGTATAAGTGATTCTGTTGCAGCGGTACAAGCAATATCTCAAGTTGAAGTTATCAGATCTCGTGCTATGATTACAGGCACGTGGTACCATTGAACGTAGAAGCAAACGTGCTCTGTACTGTTTAGCTACTTCGTATTTCTTGTGTGATACATATGTTTTATGATATGTTTTAGTTTGAAATAATAGTTTAAGTTCTGTTTTAGCAATTGTCGTTCTTTGTGGAATATAAGATATAACCCTTACATAATTATAACTACGTCTTGCTTTGTTTATAAGTGGTATCTTAATCGCAGAAATTATCAACAACTTCTAGTCCTGGTCCGTATTGGGGTCGACGCAGATATCCGTCGTTTTCATTCATATTTGTTTGTGATCATACTATTTATCCCTTTCCTTTTATTTAAGGATATGATAAAAAATATTCTTTGCGATGTATTAATAATGAATTTGCTAATACCGCATATTAGATCATAGTCCTAGTCTCATATTTACAAAAACTTATTGCACTATTAAACTTGGCTAAATGCTGGATAATGCAAACTGAAGTTTAATGATTGTCATGTCTTGTTACTTATCAAATAGAACGACAATTATGTCATAGTACTACATAACATTTTTTTTTACTTTATCAGTAAGTTAGTTCAGCAACTTCATGCACTCCCCAAGGACTATTTACTATGCAAATTAGATGCAATTTTACAACAATACAATCTCATGCAAAATGAACAACTTCATACAACTACAAAACTCACGAGAGACAAACAAGAAAAATAATAAAATTGAAGCAAAAAACTATTCTAAAAACTACTCAAGTCCATCCATAAAGTAGTTTTCTTAATGAAAATTTTAATTTAAAAACTAAATATGACATCTTGGAAGTTGAGAGTACGCAGTAATGAGAAACAGTAATCTGTTGCAAAAGTAATTTAACTTCAATCAAGTTGCTTAATGCGACCCAACACCGACAGTTTAGCTGTTGCCCTCATCATCAACAAGTAGATAAACGATTGCCATCCTGCGTGGAGGTCCCGGGTTCGATTCCCGGGTCGGGCAAAAGTGTTACTGGAATTTTCTATTAACTCTCAGTAGCAACACGGAGTATGGTAATGTGTCCATTATCGGCAATAGGCTCGCCCTCTATTACGTGGGACATACAAATTCATAAAACATAATCATGTCGAAATGCGGGTGTTCCTCTGTCTATCCCTTCGGGGATACAGGCGTGAATATCCAAAAAAATTGTTAAACGAAGCGATTGCTTGTAATCTGTTTTGTATCATTGAAATGCAGTTTATCTGAAATGTACAAGTCTCTTGCTAAATACCCCACTTGATAAATGGTGATTAAGTATAGCGATATATTTTATTAAAACCATTTGCTTCCAAATTAATAGCGAGCTGAGGATTATCTTGAAACTAACTGCTCAATGCTCTTAAGAAAACATTTAAAAGAATAGTTTATGCGATATTTATTTCCCGTGTTGTTCTTATTTTGCGAGCAAAGAAACCTTTATTTTCCGGACTTTTTGACATCCTAGGAAGCCTTTTTTCAGGTAGACTTCTACTAGATGTATCCTTAGAAGTCTACCGATATAAGCCGGTCAAAGCGTCGAGTCAAGAAAGGTGTTAATATTCATAGTATAAGGGTATTGACGATCTCAATAATGCAGATCACAACGTTATTAAAAAAAAAACCTTTCTCATTTCTTTTCTTAATAAATATACACATACATACATATCGTCACGCCTTTTATCCCCGAAGGGATAGGCAGAGGTGTATTTCTACACCCACTTTTCGCCAGATATACTTTAGTTCCACGTAATAAGGGGCGAGCCTATTGGCGTACCGGGCACATTTCCAGACTCCGTGCTGCTACTGAGAATTTCGTGACAGAAAAACCCAATAACACTGCCCGACCCAGGAATCGAACCCGGGACCTCCCGATCCCACGCGCACATTTATGCCGCGAGACCAACGAGGCAGTCGTATAGGGTTTGATGTCGAGTTTTCCGTCTCTACGCAAAGATGGTATTTGCATCGTGTTATCCCTTAGTCGCCTCTTACGTCACCCACGGGAAGATAGGGTGGTGACACTTGTATTCTATGCCGTCAACCACACGGCAACCACACGGCTTAATAAATATGTATTTGGTAAATAGAGTGGCTCATTACATTTGGAACAGATTGATATCAATTTAATGTGTGGTTGTTTGCAAACAATTAACCTTTTTAATCTGAGTTAAAATTATTTGAATGAATATGTAAATCACATGTAAATGATTTTCAATTACACTAAATTTAATGAAAATCGTATATTTACATCAACAATTAGTGGAGACTAAGCGAGTATTGACTCAGTTTAAAACAAATTTATTTTTGCAGCTGTACAAAAAATAAGTTAATTAAATATATATATATATTTTATTTTATATCATCACGCCTGTATCCCCGAAGGGTCAGGTAGAGGTGTAATATTACATCCACATTACGCCTTATGTATTTAAGGTCCTACGTAATAGGTGACGAGCCTATTGCCGCTACCGGGCACAGTGCCAGACTCTGCTACTGAGAATTCGGCAAAAGACAGTAACTCTTTTGCCCGACCTGGGAATCGAGCTCGGAACCTCCCGACCAGCAGCCATCCACTAGACCACGGAGGCAGTCAGTTAATTAAATCCTAATTAGAAAACAACCAACAACACAACCAATTAATTTCTGAAGTCGCCAATCCGCCAATTCTCTTCTGTTCGTTAAATAGTCAAACCTTTTAGTCTCCGGTGGTAACGGATTGAGTGCATCCGTTCACGTCTTGAATAGACTGCAGTAATTTCTTAAGACAGAGAGCTTCGACTATTACACCGAGTCGTAAGATCTCTTTATTCTGCTATAAAATGAACTCTGCATAAGAATAGCTCTGCAATGCGTCGAACTAGAAGCATACGATTTCCGAATATGTTCTTAGACACAACTTAGAACTTAATACCACTTATCGAAGTTTACAATAATAGAACTAAACTCCTACACTCCCACAGACTTCAAAGTTTGGTTTAACTTTGTGCACTTTTTTATCTTTTAGTAAATTGAGTGAAATGTTCTTAACTTTGTGTTATATTCCATTATCAAGTGACGTGTTTTGTACACAAATTCACAAAAAGATAAACTTTTTTGTATTTCTATGCATTGGATCTTAGTGAGTTTAATGTTAAAGTTTGTTTTATAAAGCTTATTTTTAGTATCCATCTATATACGCAGTATTCAATTGGAGGGGAAATAAAATACGAGATGCCTCAAAAATAAAATGGCTTTGCTTTGTACTGGGTTCACTTAGATAGACACTGCGCATAGAAACAACTATTGAACCCAATTTCTCAACAAATCTAACTACGAAAATTGAAAACGACATAATTTAATTGTTTGTTGTTTTTCATGTGTGTCCAACTCTGGTGTCACAGTTTTCAGACCGCCCGAAGGCCTCCAACATGGCCTAACTATCACAGATGTAAATTCCACACACGGTCACCCATCCAAGTAGTGACCTGTACGAGCGTTGCTTAACTTTGCGGATCTGTTACAAACGGCAAACCAAGTCTCGCTATGAGCGCTACATCATTGATTATACTAAACTTTTCAATAGTACCACCGTAGCACAAATAACTTTATTAACAGAAAATATTCGTCTCCATTTCATAAAGATGCATCAAAAGATTACGACGCTCTCAACTAAATGCTTGCAACATTCTATCACTACAAAGAATCTTCCTCGAATTTAATTCACTCCCCGTTATTTACAACGTTGAGAGTACTTCAACAGTAAAAAAAATAAAAACCCCGTCTTCACAAGCAAGTAGTGTACCAAGTTCCTCTTTTAATTCTCTAAATGGCTCATCTTGATTATAGTTTCATTTGAATTGAGTTGCACGCCCGGCACGACTTCAGTTCCCTATCAACTTGTTGACAGTCGGCCAGATATTTGCTTTAGTTTTATATTCCAGCTCCTGTACAACTTAGATAGTTATGATGCTGTTTTATCATTGGTTATTAAGTTTTTACTTAGTTTGCTTAATGTCCGTTGTTTGAACTACGTGGTAGAGAAAACTGGTAATTTGATTGCACAATAGTCACAGTTTCTTGGATTCAAATATTATTATCTTATGAATTAAATACACATATCAAATAATATGCAGATTACCAGATAAGTGGTTGCCTGGCTTACCTGCATAATTTATATAAGGGGCAAAAAGAGACGTTTTACCTTAAAAAAAAGCACTTACGCGATTATAAACCGTTAGAAAATACAGTACCTTACCCATAGTAAATTGAAAGAGATCAAACGTCTTAATTTCAAACTATAATTTATAATTATTTAAAAATGTTCTGTTTGTTAATGGTAATGGTAAACAGTAATGAAAATGCTGAATAAATCAGTCGTTTCTTTCGTATTAACTTTAAATAGTGTAGTAACCATACTGTTCCATTTAAACTTTAAACGTCAACCTTTTCAAATCTGTCCAATATTGGATTGCACCCCTCAACAGCTAACAAATAGAGCTATTTGCCGTGTCTATTATAAGTGTACACGACAGAACAAGCTCCTGCCCGCAAACCTGTAAACTTGAACTACAACTCACACTTTATTGAAAATATAAACAAGATGTTATTTTGGCGTAATACTTCTCGAATTAAAATAGGAAATTTTCAAATAAATAAGTGCAACTTTGGATTTTTTGCTTGTGTTATTTACTTTAAGGCAGATGAGCTTAATGTTTCAATTTATACTATTGTATCTAGTTTTTTAATTTGATAATTTAGGGATGGGTGCATAGGGTTCCCACCAAGAACTTAGGGTCCCAAGCCAACCTCATCTACAAGTGGTGCACCTGCCGATCAACGGACGAGGCTCTGGCAAATAAAATACCCCGATAAGCGGCAATAGGCTCACTACCTATTACGTGGGATCAAAACACTGGCGAAAAGTGGGCGTTTAATATGCCTCTGCCTACCCCTTCGGGGAAACAGGCGTGAGTCTATGTATGTATGTATGTATGTATGTAATTTATACACATATAATTCATTCGAGCCTTAATGAATTATGGTTTTCAATTAAAAAGTGTTTTTTTCTACAAAACATATATAATGCCAGTAATAAATAATGCTTTATAAAATTAATACGATTAAAATTGCTATCCTCATGTCCTAATTGATTGAAATTGTTGCCAATTATTTTTTATGTAGAGCTTGTACATTTAAGTTAAAGTCAATTATCGCTAAATTTCTTGAAATAGTCATTTATTGCCTACAAACAAGATTTTAAAACTAAATTCACACAAATACATCACCTATAACAAAAACGCACATTTTTACACTTTGAATTCACAATAATGCAGTTCCATTTTACCATTTTGTACTTAACATTGAAGTTTGCTTTGCTTCTCTTGGCCTATTTAAAATAACTTATCAGATCTGAAAAGTGTTCTAAAGAAAAAGTTTTCAAGCAGTGAACTGCCTCAATGCCTTTAAACAGTTGGTTATCTCAACAGGCTTTTATTTACGTTATAAATTGCCCTTATTTTAGATAGGACCACCGCCATTTTTCTAAGAAAGTTACTCTTATTCACACTCTCTGAAGACCGATTTCTTATCGCTCAATATTTGGGAACATCTTTGGTGTTACAAAGTATTATTATAAACTTTGCTCCAAAATATCACAGTGGCCAGGGTTTTGGTTTGGTAACTTGTATATTATTTGGCTGTCAAGTAAATATTAGTACCATTTATTGATTTGTATTTAGATTATGTTTAATTATAAGTAAGTGATAATGGTGAACGTAACGGACTGCCAAGACGATGGTCTCGAGTTTGATTCCCAGATACTCCGGGCAAAAAAATAAGGTACCCCGGGCACAGAAGCTACGTGTGTATTGAAAATGTTCGCTCGCTTAATGATGTCAAAGTCAAATTCATTTATTCATCTAGGTCACAAAGTTACGCTTATGAACGTCAAATTTTTAGAAGCATATGGATAGATTTTAAACAAGGTGGATGGTGACGGACTCCCTCATGACGGTAGTGAAATTTCGAATAACTAGTTGAAAAACAGATATCAACCTCATTATGTTAAAATTTAAAAAAATATTTAATTTTAAACGAGAAGAGAAGACGGTGAAGACAACGTAAAGACGATAACGAGTTTTTATACTTGGCTGAAGCCAGAAATTTAGAAGATTAATTTATACGTCTTCGTTTCTAACAATAACTAATAGAAATATATTATACTACCTGTGCCCGCGACTTCGTTCGCGTAAATGTTAGAATTTAATTAACATGACATTTATGCTAAGAGTACATATTATTTATAACTTTTATATGTATATTATATACCTAATATATATCTTTAGAGAATTTCTTTATACACAACATTAACTGTTTTACCACCTTCACATAGAACATACATACATACATAGACTCACGCCTGTTTCCCGGAGGGGTAGGCAGAGACCATGGAACGCCATTTGCAACGATCCTGATATACCTCTCTTGCCTCATTCACTCCCATCAAGTTTCTCATGCATGCTCTTCTGTTTAGGGTACTTCTGACCTGTCCTTTTTTTAGGATGTCTCCAATCTGATCAGAGAACGTCCGCCTAGGTCTTCCCTTCGTCCTGTCCCATTAACACTTGCCTTATATATCTTCTTTGTCAGTCTTTCGTCATCCATCCTCTCCATGTGTCCAAACCATCTCGACATGCCTGTACAGTTTACCTGTACAAAATGCTTACTCGGCATTTACATTATATGCGCGACACCGTTGCATCGGTGTAGTACGGTCTATCATTTTATTACGAATAAATCAGTGCACTTACAGCATTTAGATCGGGCGGTTTCTTTTATCATTCCTGATCGACCCTATATCATTTATATCATTTTTATACCATTGTCATACATGTCAGCAGTATGCGTATATACTACCGACAATGCCTTTCCCGATGCTTGTCACTACATCTTCTTTTACCGCACACCACTCTCGTATCACACAATTCTTTACTCTGTCGGTCATAGACAC
The DNA here is from genome assembly GCA_944739405.2 of Euclidia mi. Taxonomy (NCBI): domain Eukaryota; kingdom Metazoa; phylum Arthropoda; class Insecta; order Lepidoptera; family Erebidae; genus Euclidia; species Euclidia mi. The sequence goes on along the minus strand of OX123185.2, from coordinate 107,363,870 downwards.
ACCACACATACTTCTCAGTGCTCTCATTTATACAGCATTTATGCTACTTTCATGACTCTTCTGCCATACCCAACTTTCATTACCATACATAGAACATGTAAATTATTTTTACCGATCATGTGAAAAGCAAAATGTTCGGATGTCGATTCCAGCTGTTTTGTGTCTGTCTCTGCGATTTATTTAGAAAATACACACAGGACTACGACTATCCAGCCCTGCCGAAAGTAAGATAGCCCCGTTGAGTAATTCAAGAGGTATCTGAATTCAGGGCACAGTCTCCCGCTCAGAGATTCCCACGTACGTGACGTGAGGAGTGGGAAATTGGAAATAATGAGACACCTGTATAAGAACAGAACATGAACGAACGAAAGAAATCAAAGAAACTCGATAACATTCAACAATCATAAACTCATAAGTAATGTCAAATATCCAATCCAAGTATTCCAACGACGATGAAAGCAAATTATCCGAGAACCTGATCAATCCTCGGATAATCTTAACACCACCATTCAGAAAATGACGTCATTTGTCAACGCCATCTATGTTTACATATACAAACCGACCGAGATAGAAAATAATAATTATGGACTAATCAACAATTTATTGAAAAAAGTATCTATAGTCATTGTATTTATCATTTAAAATGAATAATAATGAAATGATTATATAACTATTATATAAACATAATAATTGGAAATACATGAGATTGACCGTTTAAATTAAGTGGGCATTGTAATAAATTTTGACACAGAGGCTTTTGTTTATGAAAGTGCCGAATATTATAGGTACTCTATTATTTTTTAATAACAGAAATATACCCGACACATAATTATTGTCTTTTTTGCAAGAAACATTTATTTTGCTAGAAAATTATTTGAAAATAGTGACATCTATCGATCGGTAAGTAGCCATAAAACACTTTGAAGGTACCTATTTAGAGTAACTATACTTTTACTAACAAACTTATAATGATCATAGATGGCACCATATATAACCAGTTTTGGATGATCCCGGTTTTGTTTGGGACTACGTACAAAGGAGAGGTCAAGCTGTACACTGAAAACTACTCAACCGATTGTGATGTAACATATACTATTTTATAGGTTTGAGTATCCTTTGTACATGAGTGTAAGTTTTATTGAAATCTATTCCGCCATTTTAGAGATCTTTAGCAACATAGGGAAAGACAGACAGACATAAATTCTAAAAAACATCAAGTATTGCTTTTTAGCATTTTCCTAGATTTTTTAGCTAATTTTCTTCAAAAAATCTTTAATGTACAGACTTTTTCACCTCTACCGTTTTATTATAGTATAGATATAGTCCATTGAAATGTTACATTTTTATGGGCTTAGCGTGCATTTGTCAGAGGACGCAATTTTCTTTCATAGATGACAAGAGGGAGCTATCGTAAAGTTAAATCCAAGTTTGTGTGGTTGCAGCCCTTGTCCTGCGGCCGCCATCTTGAAAAGAGTGGTACAAATGGGTTTTCTAGTTTATCTGGGCAACTATTGCCCGAACAGAAAAATTTAAAATCACAATGAGTTGCAAATTAAATTCTCTACAACTTCGGTCTCGTGGCATTTAGCCGTAAATAAAAAAATAACAACGTTACAAACGAAAATCGAATGAAATTTTCAACAAAATTTCTTTTAATTTTCAATGATTTTCAACAAATTTTTAATGTGTTGTATTTTTTTCGTCCTCAGTAACAAAAATACACGGAAAAAAAGACATAGTCCTCCATTTTGAGACTTCACAGTCTTCAAAACTACCATAACGTCCAATTTTTTATCATTACAACCACTATGAAAACAGGGGCTGGCAAAATATGGACAAAAGTCTAATACTTCGGCGCTCTCTGGGCCTCTGAGGTTGATGTCCGCCCATGCAAAGGAAACTGCAATGTTTTGCATGGTCTCAATGTTCTGGGGAGAGATGCAGCAAAATAATTGGAAAAATTAATGGCAATTATGATTTATCCACAAAATGCGGTTTTTTCGTCAAAATGTTTTTCATCAATAATTAAATACCAAAGCTTCACCAGATCATAAGTCACAGCCTGGCTCAGAAAAAGACTAAAGGCACAGTAATCATAAAGAAATGTCGTCTAAAAACGCTGGTTGGCGCAGCGGGAGTGTAAGCGACTGCTACGCCGACGGTCGCGGGTTCGATTCCCGCTCAAGTCGAACATTTGTGTGCATGAACATCGATGTTTGTCTTGGTCTGGGTGTTTCTATGTATAATATGTATGTATTTACAAAAAAAAAGTATATATGTATGTTTATCCATTATCTAGTACCCATAACACAAGCTCTGCTTAGCTTGGGACTAGATGGTGATGTGTGTATGTGGTAGAATATTATTATTATTATTTAAGGTTTTAAGACAAAAAGTATCAGAACCAAAGTTGTATAGAATTTAATTTACAGCAAAAAATGCTTAAACAGGATCTGTTTGTTTCTTTATATATATATTCTGTGTGTTTATACATATATATATATATATATATATATATATATATATATATATATATATATATATATATATATATATATATATATATATATATATATACGGGAATTAACGCGAACATGCATTAGGTTTTTACATACCTTATTTTGCTTGACGTTTCGGGTAAGCTTTGACGTTGAATCGCTCTTTACCAATGTTCCAATAAGGGAATTTCTGGACGTAGTGAGAGACAAACTGAGTGACAATGATATGGCCTCACAACTATATTGATCTATTAAAACACTGCTTAGATGGCAACTACTTCCTCTTCCAAGGCCAATATTACCTCCAGATCGAGGGTGTCGCAATGGGGAGTCCAGTAGCCCCAGTACTGGCTAATTTCTGGACGGAACATTTTGAGAAAAAGGCGCTTAGAATCGGACCTAAGACCATCAGGCTTTGGAAAAGATACGTGGACGACATCTTTAGTATCGTAAAAGGAGGTAAGCAGGAAGTAGATCAATATGTGCAACACCTTAACTCCATTCATCCGAAAATGAGGTTCACCTACGAAATGGAAATGGCAGTAAAATAAAACTGTGGTCTAAAAATTATGTTCAAAAGACAGGTATGCTGCTATTGACGTTCGAAATAAGTTAAGAAAGGCAACGTCCGCACTAGGAATAAATCTTGTGTCCTGATTAGCGTGGAAATCGTCATGGTGTCGTGTGTGGAAATTAAACCCGATACAATAAAATAATCTTCTCATTCTCGCTTGCACTCCCGTCGCCCATCCAATCTTTGCACCTCCTTTTCCTTTTAGCTAACTAGGTATTGGCGCTTATTTGCAGGCAGTTTTAGCCACCATTTCCTTTTTTCATTGTGGGCTAATGTAATAGTATTTCATGTGGTGGACTAGGTCCAACCGACTATTAAAGCAGGCATGTAGCAACTGACCGAGAGCATTTTAAACAGAACTGATGTTTTTATTAATAAACTACCTCGAAGCTATACAGCGTTCACCGAACGAGTTCACAATTTAGTTTATGATTTGAAATTCAAATACCCCATACATTTTTTAAGTGACTGTACCATTTATTTGCTTTTTAATTCAGTGTTAAGTCAAATGCTTGGTATGAATAAATATTCATACATACATACATACATAGACTCACGCCTGTTTCCTCGAAGGGGTAGGCAGAGGCATATTAAACGCCCACTTTTCGCCAGTGTTTTGATCCCACGTAATAGGTGGCGAGCCTATTGCCGCATTTTGTTTGCCAGAGCCTCGTCCGTTGATCGGCAGGTGCACCACTTGCAGGTGAGGTTGGCTTGGGACCCTAAGTTCTTGGTGTTGGAATTTATTTTGGTAACTCCGTTTATCACTCGCATTTCACGCATTTCGATTTCATACGAAGTGTCATATTGAACTGGTAGCAATAGTTAACATATTTTCTAAAACAAAACTTCCATATTTAATAAAGATTGTGATTTTAGACTACATTTAACTGCCTAACAATAAAATTGTTAACACACAATGAATAGCATTCGTTCATTTAATTTTCTTCGTATAAGCACATTAGAAACTTGGGTATTAAGTAATATTTCGATTTCAAGATTCAAATCGTTCCTATATCCATTCATGCTCATTTAAAATTTTATGTATAAATAAATAAAGATATAACTCGTATTCTTTCAATGTAAATAAATGATTAGAAATAATAAAAAATGATATGGCAACTTCGCATTTAAATAATCATCTCAGGTATATCTTTATTCATAAAAATGTACGAACTTTGCTAAGTTTAAACTTATAAGATGCTAAACAGTACACATAGAGTAAATTAATAAAAGAAAAAGAAAACCCAATGTTACATCAGTGCGCCCTTCGCCCACTAAGACCAGAATCGTTTCACTCCTGCACCCATCATCAGCTCACCATAACTTACGTTCAAGTTGGCCTCAACGTAAAGCAAGCTTGTCATTATAAATTTGGCGCGAGTGCAGATCGTTGGAGGCAGTATTATTAGCTTTATACACTTAACGTATATAGGTGGACTTAATGCCTTAGGCATTTTCTGCCAGTCTACCTTAGAGTGGTGCAGAGATTAATAGTAGGTGTATTCTAAAAGGTTGTTTGACTATATATATATATATTTATTTATTTAATAGACATTATGGACACATATTACATACAATTAAATCACAGTAATGATGCATATACACATATATATACCTACATACACATACATATTATATGTACATACATAAATAAATATATACCCAAGTAATAAATATATACCAATACATTAAATATATAATTATAAATGTTACGATAGTTCTGCTAACTTAGCCAATAATAGCTGCTTTACCCTTCTCTTAAAACAATACTTATTAGTGGCCGTCCTGATTTCGAGAGGAAGGTATATCATACGTGAGTGTGTTCACTTGAGACGATATTATTTTTACGACGAGTTTTATTACCGTAGTTTGAGGGGGATTCTGTAACCCCTAACTTTACATTTTTAACGAACTTCAAAAAGGAACAGTTCCCAATTCGACGACTAGATTTTTTTACTTTGAATGCCCATCGATTTTTCCGTCATATATGAATAGTATTTTTTAAATAGTGTACTTCCGATGTGGTCTCTTTACCACTAAGTCAGGATCAGATGATGGAAACCCAGGGAAAAGGAGGCAAATTCTCATTAATTAGCTTTTCGGAAAGCCATTTTTCGTTTTGATTTACCCTAAAACTGATTGTTGACCAAAATTGCATTATGTTGTTGTATATTACGACACGACCGGTCTTAATATTTGATCTATACATGGATTTTGACTACCAGATGTACTTATTTGGCACAAGCTCCATACAAGAAATGTGACAAGTATGTATCATTATCTCTAGTAGAATCCATGGATAAAACAAATATTGGGATCAAGTTTAAATTTTAGAGTGAGCAATAGAATCTTTGATTCGAATTCAGTTAAGGGCATTCAGATTAGCCTACTTTTTCAGATTAGCGTAGGGGTTTCAGATTAGCGTATTTTTCTGCGCGTATGCGGTCGTTTCAGCACACGCACTTACGCGCGCGCTACATTACGTGCTTCACAAAACCGAACTCGTGTAAACGGGCATTCTTCGGCGTATTCGCTTGAAACAGTAGTGACATCTTTTCAGTGTCAACATGGATTCTGTCGGCTTAGTGCGTCAACGCTCGTACGAGTTGCGCGTGTGCCAAAAGGCGCGCCTATACGCGCCTACGGGCGGTTCCAAAAACGAGCTTATACGCGTGTATAAAAAGCTACTGAAACCGCCCTTACAAAACAAAGCCGATTTTGGTGGTGACGTCAGTTTAAATATCAGAAGGAATATGACACTACAAAAGGATAGTAAATATTTCACCACAACATTATTATGACATGCAAATAAAATGTATCTACCACTTACCGCTGAATTCAATATTCGATCTATCCTTTTTTATGAGATTTTAGATTTGTTTTTACATGTGGTTCATACAAAATATGTCAAACACTATTCTCGAATCCTAAAATCCATGGATAGATTGCCCGCGGCTTCGCGCGCGTTAAATTCGGTGTAACAGAAATCTACCTTCAGTCTCAAGTTGTGTGAAGACATTCCTGATTATTCTAAAGAGTTCAGAAACTCTATAGGGTACATAGTAGGTGACTCGGTCAGTATCCATGACATTATCTTCCGATGGGTACATAATAACATCACCTTGCCTACAGTCAAATGTCAAAGCCATGTTCGAATATAAACACTTTCGCATTTGTAATATAAGAAGAAAAATCGTTTCAGCTGTTTAATCGTTGTATATAATTATATTAGTTTATATATACGAACAATGTAATCACCGTGCACAATATGACAATATTATGTATGATGTGTGTGTGTGAGCACATGCGCAGCACTCAATTATTACAGCGCATGTGTTGTTACTGCTAAGAGGTAAATTGGTGCCGTAAAATTTTCTACTAACTATAAAATATATAGATAGATTATACTTTATTGAACACCAAAACAAACAAAGTATTTACAGAAGTATATAACTTAAAACTAGTGTGCAATTGGCGGCCTTATCGCTAATAGAGCGATCTCTTCCAGGCAACCGCGGATGGACAGAAATGATGTAGGTTAGCAGTCATGTATATTGATGGTGTAGCGTCAGTAATCTATAATAATTATAAATAAGTACCTAAATATATACATATTGTCATATACACTTACATAAATACATACTATATTATACTACTATAACAGACATAAGTATAGGTACTGTATGATACAATACATATTATAAATAAAATATGATTATATAATAGTTTAGTTTACATACATACAAACATACATACATACACACTTTCGAATTTATAATATTAGAAGAGATTATAAATGTATGTATGTTCCGTTTTCGCGCTAAAACGGCTGAAACGATTTTGTTGAAATTTAATATAGAGATATATTGGACCATGGAGACGGACATAGGCTACCATAAGTTGTAAAAATTAAACTGGGAGGGATTGTAGGGAGGGTAGAAGTTTGTACGGCACAAATTTATCTCTTGGAAGTAAGAACGCATGCGCTAATAATTGAGTGCTGCGCAAGTGCTATCGCATATCTGTCAGTACTGTCACATCATAATTAATGTCATATTGTGCACGGTGACTAAATTGTTCCCCTATTTATACTAATAAATTATATACTACCTATGCTTAAACAGCTGAAACGATTTTCCCTACTAATATTATAAATGCGAGAATGTTTACAGATATATATTGGATATTGGACCTGTATTAGAACATGGCTTTGACATTTGATTGTATGCAAGGTGATGTCAGATGTTATTATGTACCTTTCGGTAGACAGCGGTAGCTAATATCATGGATACTGACCGAGTTATTTTGTATTCTATAGAGTTTTTGAAGTCTTTAGAATAATCAGGAGTGCTTTCACACAACTTGAGACTGAAAGTAGATTTGTGTTACCCCGAATTTAACGCGCGCGAAGTGGCGGGCAAAAGCTAGTATTATTTAAAGTTAAAATGAATGCTTAAAATAGTTACGAGCACTTTTATTAACAACTGGTTAAACAAAAGTGTTACTAAAATTGAAAGTTACTTGAGTTAAGCTAACGCTCTTAAACATTTTTCACATATTGAGAAAACTAAGTTTACCTCTAAAATATCGGCTAAACTAGTAGATTCCAAACAGGCGTAATAGGCTAGTTGACAAAAAAATTTTATAAGTCCGTCCTTTAGATTATTAAAAAATAAGCGATTAAACCAAAAATGACCAAGATATAGCTCATTAAAGTTACGTTTAACGTCACTTCGTGCTGCATTTTTTCGCACTAGATGACTTCACACGTAACTATAATGGGCTATATCTTGCTAGGATGTTATTCTAATACTACATTCTATCGAAATTTCTTATTTTCCAGTTACCAAAATAACACAAATTCTCTAACATTTCACAACTTAAATAAAGTAATAAAAGAAAAACTTAAATTGTACCAAAGTTCACCTTTCAACGTAGTTTGATAACTCATAAACATCTCGCTTGAAATGTTTCATGCAATTGGCACATCAAACGGGCCATCTGTCAAATTTTACAAACGCATCAATCTGTATCAGTTTATAAGGCTATATTTGTCAATTGTTTTATTTATAGCGCGCCATAAAACACACGTTTTAACACCCATCGATGTGAAATGAATAAAGTTTGACTATCACATATATAAGGCAGGATTACCTGTATTAAAATGCGCATAAAAATGAATCAATGCAAAACGAATAACGAACGTAAGACGGCTAGTTGCTTTTGTGACAGCTGAGCTTCTAAAATTTTCTTTCCTTAGACTAGATATGAATATATCTAGTCTAAGGAAAGAAAATTTTGAAAGAAGAATACTTTGAAATCTCGCAAACATTCGAGCTTGCTGCTATATTACTTTGTACACAAACTGATAAAGAAACAACTGATTTACAAAGGAGTATTATATACACATAGCTCAGTGGGTCCAGAGGCCACCACGTCGTTGTGAGTCCGTTCTTCATCCGGTAAAAACGTTGTCCGACTCAGAACAGATTTTTTCAAAGGACACTCTTTTGTGTCCGTTCTTCGAATGCTTGAAATCCCTTCAGATAGTATCTATGCCTATTTAAGGATTATACAAAATAATTTAGCGGGCCTTAATCGCGTTAACTTAACTTATTTAAGGTATAAATACCTATTTGTTTCCGACGTTTCGCTCGTCTTGCACCGAGCTTGGTCGCGGAGAGACTAGGTATTTATACCTTAAATAAGTTAAGTTAACGCGATTAAGACCCGCTAAATTATTTTGTATGATGTATACAAATGGCGAAAGTTTTAAATCGATTATTTAAGGATTGAAAAAAATTGAGATAAAATATAGTGTCGCTCGTTAAGCTTGTAACTAAACCTAGTAACAATAATTAATTAATTTAATAATTTTCATCGTATTTGAAAAACGATGATAAAAATAATTCTCACTACTTGTCGTGATTGAAGTCTTATAAAAAGCCATGGAGTGAAGGAAGCAAAATCGTGCTACAGCCCATATAAATAACCTTCCACCCGAGAGCATACGCGCAAGAATCAAACTACAATATGGCGACATAACGGGCGCGTCCATCATTCTCAACAGTGCACCACAAAACACACTACAATGTACTGACGGGATTTACGTTATTCTAACATGATAAAGATTAAAAATGACTCAATCAAAAGGCTTATAAATGTAACAGTTTCCTTTCAGTTAATATTTAAAAATTTTTTCTTTTTTACATACATACATACATACATGTCGTCACGCCTTTTGTCCCCGAAGGGGTAGGCAGAGGTGTATTTCTACACCCACTTTTCACTAGATATACTTTAGCCCCAGGTAATAAGGGGCGAGCCTATTGCCGTACCGGGCACATTTCCAGACTCCGTGCTGCTGCTGAGAATTTCGTGACACAAAAACCCAATAACACTGCCCGACCCAGGAATCGAACCCGGGACCTCCCGATCCCACGCGCACATTTATGCCGCGAGACCAACGAGGCAGTCGTATAGGGTTTGATGTCGAGTTTTCCATCTCTACGCAAAGATGATATTTGCATCGTGTTATCCCTTAGTCGCCTCTTACGACACCCACGAGAAGATAGGGGGTGGCGACACTTGTATTCTATGCCGTCAACCACACGGCATAGAATACAAGTGTCACCACCCCCTTTCTTTTTTACGAGGTAGAAAATCCTCTCTTAGGGAAACAAGAGCTGGAGCATGTGGTGTTACTACTAAAACCACCTCGACAGCCAAACAAAGACGCTCTTCTGGAGGAAGATTAGGTAAAGGAGCTGTCCAGTCTTCAGTTTTAATTTCACCTAGAAACAAAGAAAGAATACCTAATTTTCGATATCTCATGCTGAAATGAAACGCTGAAGAGAGAGAATGCGTCTCGATGTGTTTTTTATTAAAACCGATAAACGAAAGAGTAAGCAATGAGAGACTATGGTACTTGAATAGTACTCTTTTCAATTTGTATTTATTACGACCTCACAAAATCATATTGTTAAGGACAAAATAAGAAAGCTCCCACCAATATGCAAGCAACTTAATGTAATCAATTTCTGTTTAATTAGTAGTCAACAGGATACAAAAACCATTTCGTACCCACATATCTCCACAGTTCAATAACCTGGCCATTACTTCTATATAACAGGCCATAAGAAAACCAAACATACATAAACGTCTTCCAGTACCATTCTGTACTATTTATTGGACATTCACACCATGATTACTATATATAGGACAGCTATGGTTAGGTTGCACTCACATTGAGCTTGCAGCGACGCTAGCAATCGCGCGATGTCTTTATGTGAGACAAGTCAACCAGTATTATGCTCATGAGGAATAATGATAAACTTTATAATTGTTTGTCACTAGTTAGGCTGGGTAAAGCATCAGGGGATACGCTAGAACGAAGCAGTATCAGTTCCTCGCAGAAGATCTGCATATATAATTAGAGATTTTATATTTAATGCATTTTTTTTATGTTAGTATTTCACTAGCTACGCTGATGACGATTGGTTACAGCCTCAACTGGGCACTACAATCAGGTATATTCTTCTACTTCATTATGTAAGTGAATGCGCCAAAATGCTTTTTTCCTATCTCCCCATACTTTCTTGGAAAATAAATAAATGGAGAAGAAACAAAGAAATAACAACAACAACGATGAGATAATTTCGCATTCTTCTTTCCATAGATATTGCAACATGCTACCGTCTTCTTTAATATAATGGCAAACAAGAAGGTCAGAAGCCTTATTATTAAAAAGCTGCTGTATCTCTGGTCTGAGCGAAAATGTTATATTTTTACCATTAAAGCTTTGGTAGTAGTCAGTATATTTTGTAGTTTTTTGTCGCTCTGCTCGCCGCTGATTCAGTGTGAATGAATCCATCTTAAACATTCACAACAAGTGTACTATTTAAAGGACAGCGATGGCGTCAGGCGACATGTTTATGCAACTCACAAGGATATTATGGTACTAAGAGTTCTTAATGTGGCTCTCAGCAGTTTCCGTTAAATAAACTTGACGGAGTTTTGCCACTGAAGCTATTTATATAGGCGTGAGTTATTAATCTGTTGGCCACCTGAGTAAATTCAGGATATTACGCGTACTGTTATAGGTAGTTGTTGTTTTTCTTTTTGGTGAATAATGTAAATTGTGTGCAGTGTCAGCTGTCATACAACCACAAAATACTATAAACGTACATAAGAAGAATACCTGATGTTACTTGTATAGGTATTTAAAATAATTCCTAATGTAACAATCAAACGATTTGCAAGAGTATCATTATTATTTTTAATTCGTAGCATCTAGATGAGCCCGCGGTTACACCTGAGTTATTAAGGGCTACTATTAGAATATTTTATGTATAGTTGTTAGTCAAGTTTAAGTTTCTAATCTTAACATCAAGTTGTTAGTATGAGAGGGACAGGCGCATAAAACATTGCAAGTAGTAGTATGACTTTAAAGATACCCATCTAGATAAAAAAATATTTATCAAGACCATTTTATTCTCAAAAATAATTTGATTGTAGATTTTATACGTATGTTTACGTAGGCATGATTCACATTTATGGTCTTAGAAATGATTATTAGTTGCGTGAAATATTTGGATAGCTTGCCACTCAAATTAAATCATTGATATCATAGTCAACATAGTTATTGAACGTATAAAATTAATGTAATACTTGTATGGTGAGAGTGGCGTAATAGCTTAAGCGCGCGCCTAGCTAGCTCTGAGTCAAATGTTGTATGTTTGTTCCTTCATGTGGCATCACATACTATGAGCCGCAAATGGTCATTACAATTCTGTTGTTGTTTAAATGGTAATTGCAACGATGAGGATTGTCTAGTCAAGAACAATGCTGCTGTATTACGTCAATCGAAAGTGCCGGCAAGGAATCTGCCAAATCCCGAGTATTTCGCACTGAAGAACTTGCGGGCTAGACCCGAACTAACAGTACTCCGAGCAGATAAAGGAAATGCAACGGTAGTTATGGACACGTCCGATTATAAACAAAAAATGGAAAATCTTTTGTCGGATACATTGACACACATTAGATTACATATAAAATGGTTAAGACGGACCCTACTAACAAAACACTCAAGCAAACGAGTGATATAGTCAAGAAATACTCCGAGAAACTTAATCTGGACCTGAAATATCTAATACCATCGTGTGCAAAACCTCCTCAAATGTATGCTCTACCAAAAATACACAAGGAAAACGCTCCACTGCGCCCCATAGTTAATCAGATAGGCGCACTCACTTACAGGCTGGCTCAACACATTGCGAAGATTCTCTCACCACTTAGAGGTAACACGAGAGCGCATGTGAAGGATTCCTACCATTTTGTCAATGAAATCAAACACCTACATCTCTCTGACAAAGAAACTATGGTTAGTTTTGACGTACAGTCATTTTTTAAATGCATACCAGTACATGACTGTATAGAAATTACTAGACGGAAGCTGACAGAAAACAACATGCCTGAGAAATATGCAGAGATACTCAAACACTGCCTGACAACAGGCTATCTGTTGTGGGACGAGATGTACTACATACAAGTAGATGGTGTTGCAATGGGCTCTCCAGTATCGCCTGTTGTCGCTGACATCTTCATGGAGGACTTCGAGGCACGAGCCCTGCAGACTTCCACCATTACACCGAGTTTTACAAGCGGTATGTAGATGACACTTTCACAATTTTACCAACAAATAGTGTTAATGCTTTCCTAGAACATCTTAAATCCATTTATACTCAAATACAATTCACAATGGAATTAGAGGCAAACAATTATTTAGCTTTCTTAGATGTACTTGTTATCAGGAATAAAAACAACTCTTTAAGCCACACTGTGTATAGGAAAAAGACCCATACAAATAGGTACTTAAACGGTGAATCTAACCACCATCTTAAACAGTTAGCTACTGTAGGAATGTCTCTGTTTCAGAGAGCCCGGGGGATCTGTGACAAGAAACACCTGGACGCTGAGCTTCAACACGTCAGGCAAGTTCTGCAAGACAATAAGCTCCGACCACCGCGCCACTGTCACAGATCCCAGATGAAAGAAGAACTAGCCACAGTAGAAAGACAACCTGCTGTCCTTCCATACATCAAGGGCGTGACCGACAAAATTGGCTACATTTTGAAGCGAGCTTCAATCAAAACTTACTACAAGCCGCCAACGAAGATATGTCAATTTCTACCAACAGTCAAGTGTCAGTTACCCTTGCAAGAGGCCGGTGTCTACAAAATAGACTGTGGGCTCTCATACATTGGACAAACCAAGAGAAAGATAGGCATCCGACTTAAAGAACATATTATAGCTGACATAAAACATAAACGCTCAACAAAGTCTGCTGTGTGTGAACATGTGGAACAAGGACCCAACTACTACTTGCGATTTGATGAACCACAGATACTCGCAAAAGAACACAGTTTTCTTCCAAGGATGATACGTGAGGCTATTGAAATTAAAAAACACCCTAATTTCAATAGGGAAGACGGTTGGAATGTTCCTCCAGCTTGTCATAAGGCTAATGAAACCCAAGAAGGACATAGTCACCAGAAAACCTGAGGACACTGTGAGCACATTCTGCATCAATAGTAACACCAATAGTTGAAAAATGTTCGGGTACTTTGAGATAACTTATCCATTCAAGAAATTAAGACAAAAATCATTTCTGTCTGCCGTGAACATGAATCCTGTAAAGAATTCGAAACGTCGGCTAGTAATAAAAATATAGTTTCTAGATCATTCGCTTTAAGTGAAATAACTAAATAAAATAAAATCCGTAAACTGTAGTTTAATTTCAATATCACATCAATGTCAACAAGTTAACGTTATTATTTTATTACTAAATTCAACAAACAAAATCTGTTTAGTAATTAATATAATTGTATATGCTGAACTTGGTGCAAATTATAAAGTTGTTGGGTATTATCACATTACTGACTTGTAATCTTGCAAGTAACAGTTGAAGTAATCTTGCAGGCATGGAAATAGTAGCTTTGCGACGAAAAGGGAGAGGACGGCCAAGGAAAAGATGGATGGACTGTGTGAGGATGGATATGAAAGAGAAAGGTGTAAAGGATCGGATGACTGGTGACAGAGAGTTATGGAAGCAAAGGACATACTGCGCCGACCCAAAATAAATTGGGACCAGGGATGAAGACAATGATGATGATACAAAAACTATCCCCTAAAACAAACAAATTAGTCCTAAATTCAACATCAAATGAAAAATTATTTGACAACAGATCGCATCACCATAGTAACAAACCAAAACGAAATCAAAATCCCAGCACACATTGAGAAGCGAGGAAAGATGGTTGATCACGTTGGTCACCCAAATTGCATTACGTCATCAAAAGTATTCGTCACAGTCGCCTGTCGACTTCGAGTCGAACCCTTTACACTTCAGAGAGAAAGCTGGTAGTACAGTCCAAGTTCTGCTTAAATATTTTTTATAGCTTATCACTCATTGACTGATTTACACAAATTGGAACATCATTTTATCAGCCATAAGAGCATGCATGAGAAACTTGATGGCAGTGAGTGAAGCAAGTGAGGTATGTCAGGATCGTTGCAAATGGCGTTCCGTAGTGTCTGCCTACCCCTCCGGGAAACAGGCATGAGTCTATGTATGTATGTATGTGTATGTACGAATATTGTAATTATGGACATTGATGCGCTTATTACAGGTTATAATGTTGACTTCATAAGTTAAAATTTGCCTTATATTGTAGGTCGTCCTTGAGCTGATATTTTTCACATTTGTTCTGTTTCCTAAACATGCCTTTATACTTCATACATCTAGCGTGACTCCAAAGCAGCAAATATGTCAACTGATCTGGGGGCACGGTAGTGCCCCCACCAAGTCATCCTTTTCTCCAAGCAATTCAGGCCATTTTCGACCCCCTATAACTTCGTTGTGGATAAAACTAGAAGCTTGATTTTTTTGTAACCATCAGGCATTGTATAAACATGGTGTATTTCAAATTTCATTTAATTTGAACTAGTGGTTTAAGTATGCCGTGTGGTTGACGGCATAGAATACAAGTGTCACCACCCCCTATCTTCCCGTGGGTGGCGTAAGAGGCGACTAAGGGATAACACGATGCAAATACCATCTTTGCGTAGAGACGGAAAACTCGACATCAAACCCTACACGACTGCCTCGTTGGTCTCGCGGCATAAATGTGCGCGTGGGATTGGGAGGTCCCGGGTTCGATTCCTGGGTCGGGCAGTGTTATTGGGTTTTTCTGTCACGAAATTCCCAGTAGCAGCACGGAGTCTGGAAATGTGCCCGGTACGGCAATAGGCTCGCCCCTTATTACGTGGGACTAAGATATATCTGGCGAAAAGTGGGTGTAGAAATACACCTCTGCCTACCCCTTCGGGGAAAAAAGGCGTGACGTTATGTATGTGTGTGTGTGTATGGTTTAAGAATTATAACGAGTCAAAATTCTTAATTTTGTCACTCACTGACCGATCATCAAAAGTCTAAGGCACTTCTAGCAGACATAGAAGCTTCAAATTTAGAATACGATTAGTGTTTAGTATATAAATCAAGGAAAAATTAAGATATTTATTAATTTCTGTCCAGTTTTCGAGATACATCAACTGTATAAATAACTTTGTAATCCCATATAAATATAAAGGATTACTAAATTACATTTGCAGTTAGAGATTTAATTTAGAAAATTCGTTGTTGGTGTACAAGAAGTAGAAGGTACCGGAAAGGACAAAAGTAAGACTATCTACAAAAAGAAATGAGATCCCATAAAAAACATACTTGTCATAAATACCAAGTCTCGCGACCGTAAAACGTTGTGAGATCCATGTATTACCAAGTCGGTTAATTAAAAATCTTTAATGTTTTAAATAAATTTATTGACTTAGCAATCGCATTAAACAATCTAATTTATATAATTATGTATTACTTATGAGATATATTGTGTTTTCATGCGATGGCCGAGTCAACCTATACATGGATCTCATAACTTTTTACGGTCGCGTGACTTGGTATTTTTGACAAGTATGTTTTTTATGGGATTATTTTTTTACTAATCTGATTTTATAGAGCCAGCTTCAAGAAAACTTTCATCCCTTGGTTTATCCAACATGTAATATGGCAAACAAATTTTATTTAGTTATTTATTTGTCACAAAATAATCGAAACCTATTTATTTAGAAATACATCTAAATAAATAGGTTACATGTTACTTAAAAATAATTTTGGATTTTCCTGCCATAGCTTGAGCAATAAAGTAACTACATAAAATATTACTTAAATAAAGAATAATACAAACCGTGCACAAACAAAGTAACGTCAGAATAAAATAAATATCGCCAACATGTGTCCCATTAATTTTACTCATCTTAACAATATAAAAGCGAGAAAGTAAGCTGTCTTATTTCAATTTAATAAATAATCCTAACACATAATAAGCAAAGAAACTCATAAAAGCAAGTTGTAAACTGTTTCCACACAATAAAGCCGCTGTAGCGCTAATCACTTTTAGTGTAGCGAGAGCATGGAAATTCTTACAACGGTTGTTGGATCCTGTGCTAAATCAAGTTAGCATTGCAGCGCACGAAGATTCGACCGCCCGCCTCTATTCCTTTGTGAACTTTAAAAAAAATTAAGATTTTATATTTTTCGCTTTAAAAAGCACGTTTTATTTAGTCCTGCGATGAGATATTTCTACGTGAAAGCGTTTTGTTTTAAAATATCGTGGATGGTAATATTTTGCATCAAGTATTGAACACGATTGTGGGTCGCATTATTTATATCTCGATGCAATTGTAAGAAGAAATGCGGTGTAGTATTTTGTTTCCTTTGTTAATGGAATAAACGTCACAGTCTTTTATTTTTAAACAAAACAATTTATTCGTCTACTTACATAATTATTATATAGATATCATATATTAACAGGGCTCATGCATTGAGCAACACTAAAACTATAGCAATGTACGCATTGCCCTAATTAGTATGTTTGCTAGAAAAATAAGCTGCACATGTACTGGTCCATTCTAATATAGCGCCCAAAGGCAATTGACCGTATAATCGATTTTAAACTTTCGCGATTTGTATACATCATACAATTTAATTTAATTTAAACGGGCCTTATTCGCGATATTTAATTAATTTAAGGTATAAATACCTATGTTTTACCGACGTTTCGGCCGTCTTACAACAGCCTTGGTCGCGACAGGACTGATGTCATCTCAGCGTCGTCCTTATGAAGCGCGGCTTTCGGCAGCTACCCTCACTTGTTTTTTATTTTTATCCGAACTGTCGGTACGTCGACACACAGCACTTATGACGTCTACACACTGATGAGGTGTGTTACTGCGGCGGGGTTTACATTTGTTGATTACTGGATTCCAAGTTGTAGACAGTCTGTATCCATCTTCCCGGTTGAAATTTTTATGTTTTTTGATTTCAACCGCTTCACGTAATACCCTGGAGGAATAGTGACGATCGGTAGATAAGACCTTTGGGTCATGTAATTCGATCCAGTGGTTTGTTCCAGACTCCAACAAATGCTCAGCTATGGCAGACTTGTTAATTTGTCGGCTTTTTACAGCTGTGATATGTTCCTTGACCCTTTCAGCGATGGTTCGTTTGGTCTGTCCGATATAGGAACTACCACAACTGCAGTCGACCTTGTAGACGCCAGGTGTTTGTAGAGGAATGACATCCTTCGGGGTGCGCAGATTGTGTGCTACCTTGGAGAGCGGACTATATACAGTCTTTATGGAGTATTTCTGTAGTACTGTTCCAACTTTGTCCGTCACTCCCTTTATGTAAGGCATGTAAGCCGGTACTCTGCTTACTTCTGGTTTACGGTCCTTCCTCTTCAGACGTTGTATCTTCTTGTTGAATTCGTTGCACATAAGTACCTCCTGGACATGTGACAGCTCACTTTTCAAATGTTCAGGGTCACAGAGGTCATACGCTCTGTTTACTAGTGAAGTTACTACGGATTCCAAGTGTCGCGGGTGATGATACGAGTAAGCGTTGAGATACCTATCTGTGTGTGTCGGTTTTCTATAAACGGTGTGTCCCACCGTAGCGTTTTCCCTCACTGTCACTTTTACGTCGAGAAAGGGTAACGACCCGTCTGCCTCCATTTCAAATGTAAACCTAATATTAGGGTATATGGAGTTTAAGCTATTTGCGAACTGTTCTACATCTTGCTTGTCGCCCTTCATGATACAGAATACATCGTCGACATACCTCTTCCATAGCTTTACATTTGATGCCTGCATGTCTATGGATTCTTCGAAGTGCTCCATCCAGATGTTGGCCATTACCGGTGCTACTGGGCTACCCATAGCCACTCCGTCGATCTGGAGGTAATGTTGTCCACGGTATAGGAAGTAGTTTGCTTACAAACAATTTTGAAGTAGAACAGAATATTTGTCAGACAGACCGTTTGCCCTTAGTTTTCTCTCAACGACCTCAAGGCAATCCTGAACTGGAACATTGGTGAAGAGTGACTCCACGTCAAAACTTACCATCACTTCGTCTGGTTCCTTTTTCACGCTTTTGATAATGTCAATAAAGTGCCGAGAGTCCTTCACGAAAGATGCCATCTTACCTACCAACGGTTGCAGTACCTTGCTGATATGTTTCGCCAAACCATATGTGGGTGAGTTTATTTGACTCACTATCGGTCGCAATGGTACGTTCGTCTTGTGGACTTTAGGCAAACCGTATATCTTGGGCGCCTGCACGATTTGCGGTTTGTATAGACGTTCAATTTCATCCTCCGTGAATATGTTTTTATGGTCCTTAATCAAAGCTCGAATGCGTTTCGTAACTCTGGCTGTCGGGTTATAGGACACCGGCTTATTAATTAGTGTGTCCCTTAACAGATTCCGTATTTTGCTATCATAATCTCTAGAGTTCATCACTACAGTGGCGTTTCCCTTGTCGGCCTTCAGCACTAAAATATTCGTGTTATCACGCAACGGTTTTAGTGCTTGACGCTCTTCTGTGGAGATATTGGGTTTCGGCGGCTTTGACTTTCGTAAAATAACGGCAACATCCTGTCTAAATGTACCTGCGTCGTTAGACGGTAACTTGTTGCGCGTTATAACCTCCTCGATGCTACTTATGACACTCTCATACGGAATCCGATTAGGTGTTAAAGCATAATTTAACCCTTTGGCCAGCACGCTTTGTGTCGCGCTATCAATAATGCAATCTAACAAATTAATTACCGTTTCTTGTTGGGTAGGGTGTATCTTTTTGCCGGATTGCCTCTCATGACGGTTCATTAATTTGTCATATTTCTTGTTGTGCCGTTTAGTACGCAGATCGTATATGCGACTAGCCTGGTTATAAGTAACACGATCGCACAAACTAAAATCACTAGTTGATAGCACTTCACTACATTCGGTATGAACTTTGTAGAGGTCACACTGCACAACATTTAACTCGTACCGACCGACAGTTGCGAATTAATTGTTTGTGTTTATAGAAAACCGACACACACAGATAGGTATCAAAACGCTTACTCGCATCATCACCCGCGACACTTGGAATCCGTAGTAACTTCACTAGTAAACAGAACGTATGACCTCTGTGACCCTGAACATTTGAACAGTGAGCTGTCACATGTCCAGGAGGTACTTAGGTGCAACCGATTCAACAATAAGATACAACGTCTGAGGAGGAAGGACCGTAAACCAGAAGTAAGCAGAGTACCGGCTTACATGCCTTACATAAAGGGAGTGACGGACAAAGTTGGAACAGTACTACAGAAATACTCCATAAAGACTGTATATAGTCCGCTCTCCAAGGTAGCACACAATCTGCGCACCCCGAAGGATGTCATTCCTCTACAAACACCGGGCGTCTACAAGGTCGACTGCAGTTGTCGTAGTTCCTATACCGGACAGACCAAACGAACCATCGCTGAAAGGGTCAAGGAACATATCGCAGCTGTAAAAAACCGACAAATTAACAAGTCTGCCATAGCTAAGCATTTGTTGGAGTCTGGAACAAACTACTGGGTCGAATTACATCAACCGAAGGTCTTATCCACCGATCGTTACTATTACTCCAGGATAGTACGTGAAGCGGTTGAAATCAAAAAACATAAAAATTTCAACCGGGAAGATGGATACAGACTGTCTACAACTTGGAATCCAGTAATCAACAAATGTAAACCCCGCCACAGTAACACAGCTCATCAGTGTGTAGACGTCACAAGTGTTGTGTGTCGACGTACCGACAGTTCGGATAAAAATAAAAATAAAAAACAAGTGAGGGTAGCTGCCGAAACCCGCGCTTCACAAGGACGACGCTGAGATGACATGAGGCCTGCCGCGACTAAGGCTGTTGTAAGACGGCCGAAACGTCGGTAAAACATAGGTTTATATTAAAAAAAATTATACCTTAAATTAATTAAATATCGCAATTAAGACCCGTTTCAATTAAATTAAATTGACCGTATCTCTTTAATAATCAGGTTTTTGCTGGTCTACAGCTGTTCCCCCCGTGGGATCTCCACCTTATCGTGGTGGAGAGGCTCAGTAACCGTGGTTGGGTCACCCACGGTGAAGCTAAGCGAGATCCCGGGAGTGGACGCTCCGCGTGGGTTTGACGGAAGCCTGCGCAGGATGCGTCCAAAGATGCGGGTGCTAGGGACAGTTCTTCTGTCCCTCGCAGTCGGGCGCGGTCGCGGGAGGAGAAGCGTGTCGGTGTTGCGTTGCCGCGCACCCTATCTTTCGCGACCAAATGGGGGCGCACCATTGTTGCGTTGCGGTTGGGCCGCAGAGGAAGAGAAGATGCGGTGTTGCCAGGTTGCCTTCCTCCCTATCCCCTGCGGCCGCTGGGTGTTTTGGCGGCGGAGCCCAACACCTTCATCCGCCGCCAAGTGGGTTTTGTTCGGGGCCCGCCTGAACATCTGGCGGGGGTACCCATCGGGGGATAGCGACGAATGCTTCGACGATACCCAACCCTCCGACACACGAGTACATAAGGAACACGGGTTGGTTTTTAGTCAGTAAGAGTCTGACAGTCCTTCGCCCTTATCCAGGGCGGAGGGACCCCATGAGGATTTTCCAAACCGATACCAAAAAAAAATGGTCTACAGCTGTTCATTTTTAAGACACTTACTATCTTTAAAATGAACACAAGTACCTAGATTAAGTTCGGAGATTTATTAGTCCGCGATTATACTCTAAAGAGAAAAAATTGCACGGAAAGTGAAGTGGGTTCATCGGTAATCTCACAGTGTAGTGCCATGCCATGTGTAATAAGTTCGTTCCTTTCATTTGGAAATACTATGTTAATTATCATAATACATTAATAATACATATTGCGATGGTAGCAATTTAAATCTATGCAGCTAAAACTATTATATAATATCGCTATAACTTTGGGTTTCGAAGGTCAGTTGACAGTCGCTCTGTGGAAAAACTAATATTCATTAATATCTGCTTACTACAAAACGTTACTAAACGGACCCTGGGTTGCAACTGGGGTAACGCTAGGACGATGATGATATCTAAAAATATTTTATGAGATGGGTGATACAACGAAGGACAACAGATCTGAAGATTACGAAATTTTATGTTTCGCAGGGTCTTTAACCGATTTACGTCGAATCTTCCATAAACGATTCAATCCCTTACCAAAAACAAAAGATAGTGTGAGTTATCCTGGTTCCGTATCATGTAAGTATTACTTGAAACATGTATGTTTTTCTTGAATATATTGTCACTGACACATTATAGGTCGGTAATATCACCATAAGTCATCATAGTCTGCCATAGTTCATTATTATCTATCATAAGTGATATTAGGTCGCTAAAGCCTTTTAAACACATTCACATCACCCAGGACAAATTTCTGAAGATAAGCACGATTATTTATTTGTGACTGAATGCAATTTATCAACAATAGTATATATTTAAAAAATGCATAAGCACCTATATATATCATTTACCTGGTTACCACAGTGCAGACTCTGTCTAGGTTGGAATAAATTATATTTTAACAGAAAAGTTTTGGATGTTTTCCAAAACAGTATTTGTTGCAGACTCCGTTATCAATCAGCTTATAAGAGTTCACTGCTGGACGTCTTGTATACTCCTTTTTAGGGTACCTTAAAATCAGATTGTTGGCTCAAGAAATAGATGTTCTGGCAAATAGAATAACATTTTGTTTTGCTGTAAAAACGCTGATATATTTAGACGTCAACGCCAGCTATCACGTCATTTGTCAGGCAAAATTCGAGGTTAAACCAAGTCTAAATATAAACTAGAGCTGAGGACTAACTTTTGAAAGTCGAAATTAACCGCCGGCACCGTATATACCTGGAAACACATCAAGTTACGTAAAACTTGTGCTTCCACTGAAAGGCTGCTCTTTTGTTAGAATTCTACGGTAGGTATATTTAGAATGCCTCTTTGGTTTCATGTTGTAAGTTTCTAGCGAGCGTGTTGACCTTTTGAGCACGATGCTGGAATAGTGTACTCTAGGTTTTTTTGTTTTCCAATTCGTATATTCGTATGGTCGCTGTATGGATATGATTTATTTGGAGTGTAATGGTATACGCTCATCATCGGTTACATATAGATTGCACCATTAGTTCAAATATCTAATTTTTCTTTCTTACCTCTTGTGGTAATTCTCGCTTACCGTATTTTTTTCTGGGTCGACTCTTACCGAGAAATCAACATCATCCTAGAGTTGTACCGGTTGCAATCCAAGACCTTTGGACTTTTGAGCCCGGGGTCAGCTTTCCTGCTATGACGTCTCTATATTGTCCGATCTTTGGCATCCTGAGTTGTAAGGAGCTCCTAACGGGGAACTGTTACATAAGCTGTTGTCTGCCTGAGATTAGCGATTTCAAACATAGAAAGCTTTAGTTTTAGTTCATCAGTATAGTTATTTAATCGTTTCACTAAGAAAAAGACAAAGCACGATAGATAAAGAATCATTATAGGTATTAAACTATTCGTAAGCCTAGTTTTTAGATATAGAGATACGCATCCCCGAATCCAGTTTAAGAGACAATAAAATTGTTTCAGAGTATAATAAAGTACTTACTTTGCTCCAAGATGGCTCCTACATATTTTATAGGTTCCTTCCAATATGAGCGCCGTACACACCCCTATAAGATTTACGTCGTTGTCACTAAGTAGCTTTGTTTAAGGCTGCTATTTTAGTGCCTCGGTAAAAGAATTGCCGATTGCTTATGGCTCTAAACTCGTGAAGGTAAACTGAAAATCTTATATAGGCTTAATATAAGTACTTTTGTGAGTACCCAAGGGAAATATTGAGACCTGATTGAGGTATCTAAAAAGGTGTATTGGTTTGTTATGTAATTTTATATTTCGCTATTTCGACCACGTACATTTAAACTTAAATATTTTAACATAAAGGTAGTTACGAAGTTATTTTTTATACGCAGGTATGTTGGGATATATAAATGCGGGCATCACTGGCTTTTCGAGAAGTTAATTGCGTATTAAATTTTTAATTATCGCGTGAGTTTAACTGTCAAAAACACGTGAGGAAACCGGAATGTCTGAGAGCCCTTCATAATGTTTTCGAAAGATATGTGTAGGTAACCAGCCCACACCCGGCCAGCGTCTAGCCATGGCATATCTAACCCTTATCTCTTCTCGTAGTGAAAAAAGGCCCGTGCCCAGCAGAAGTACACAGTACTTTCTAAGATAGCGACATTGGAACCTTTAACAAGCGTGATTTTTTTTTTAAGGTTGGCAACGCACTTTTGATCTTTCGGGTGTTGCAGGTGTCTATTGGACGGCGGTGATCACTCACCATCAGGTGACCCGCTTGCTCGTTTGTCTTCCTATGTAACAAAAATGAAGATGGAAGCCATGTATGAAGTGTTATAAAATTATTATTATACACTTTATATCAATATTACTGTTACATATGTCTTTATCGAATCTTCTTAATCTTTAGGACCATTTAAACCACGTTTAGTTTTTTTTATTTATTTATTTATATTCATGGAAAACTTACAGCTAAGATAGCAAAACAGTGATCACTAGTATCTAATTGTACACACATCTAAAACTATTTCGTAGCCCCATTTGCATGAGTGTAAGAATTCCGCCAATATGAATTTATACAAAATAAATTAGCGGGTCTTAATCGCGTACAACGTACGCACCGAGCATGGTCGCGGAGAGTCTCTCCGCGACCACGCTCGGTGCAAAACGAGCGAAACGTCGGAACTAAATAGGTATTTATACCTTAAATAAGTTAATTGTACGCGATTAAGACCCGCTAATTTATTTTGTATGATGTATACAAATCGCAAAAGTTTAAAATCAATATGAATTTAGATTTAATTTAAAAAGAAAAGTAAGAAACAACAAAACACAACAGTGCTGTAGCTTAGTGCACATTTGAAACTTATGTTACCGGTGCGACGCTCGCGAGCCGCAATCGAGTAAAATGGCAGCGTGCAAGCGGATCACAAGCGCCGTGCGAATAGCGCATTTGTCAGAATAAGACATCTATAGGAGTATCTAGGGTTATTTTTCAGGGTGGGCCAAGGTCTTCAAAATATAAAAGTGTAAAGTGCCTAAGGTAGAATCCAGCCTAGAATTTCGAATCGGTAACCAAAATTCTGGGGTAGGCACTAGACCACACTGGGATGGGAACGGACCACCCTGCCCTCTTTGCTATATACGCCTATAGACACGTACTAAGCCTGGCTGACGAAGTAATCAGACAAAGCATATAGCAAAAACTACACTCGGTCTAATTGAATTCGAACGTAACTGTTTTATCCATGATAGAATTATTCGCCAGACCACGGCCCCCGTGCCGCGGTCGCACTACTGCCCACTGATTTAGATGCCGCCGCTAAATTAAAATAGATCCAGTTTTCATTTACACCCGTTTTAATTAAAAGCCACCGGTGGTCGCGTTCTTGTGGTGGAATAGTTCGTGTGTTTGTGATATTGCATACGATATTAATGTTATAGCTGAAATAGTTGGTATGATGATTTTGCGGATTCATCGGCCGAGATATTTCACATTTTTTGTATAAATTTAAATTTTGCAACATCCACTTGCGTACACACTGGTCACAATAACGCATAGAATGATTACAGTAAAACACAAACTCTGGCTACGTTTAAACTGAAGCACATCAAACGATGTCATAAATACTCATAAGAAGATTGCAGATTCACATTATACACTTGCCACATACCCTAAGAGGGTGGTGGGGTATGCCTTTGCGTAGAGAGATTATCCACTGGCTGACAGATTTTCTTGAAAATAATGGCATATAACTTCTAATAGCGCTGTTCAAAATCAACAAATTCATATGTCAGTTTCCTAAAATAGTATAAAGAAATGGAAGAAATCTTTGATTTCTACTTGAATCCTACTCGAATCAAAAGCAGCGTGTATAAATATTAATCAAATCCTATGAAGACTCGCAGCCGTCGCGATTCACATAATCCAAAATTTGGCAAAGCTATTTAATATACCACTTATTCTTTAACAAATTGTATGGGTATTTTCCACTTTAGCAGCATAAACCGAAATATCCATAAATCAAAACTAAATACCTTATACTTGATAATGTCATCCCCGATGTCATATTTATTTGTCACGTAAAAGCAGGCTCGACTCGTGACAGACTAAAGCCTTTTCAACCTTTCGATAAAAATAACTATTGGCTTTTGACTTTTGAAAGGATTCGCAGGTGTCAATATTATAATTGAATTTTTATAGTTAAACGAATAAACTGAATATTGAGTGAACTGTATAGAAAATAAAGTTTTTTTTATGCTTTTACGTTCTCCTACTAACTCCTATCGAGCCAACTAGATATTTGGCTCGATAGGAGTTGCCTTATTTGTAATTAAAAAAAGGTTTTTAGAGCAATTATTGCTCTAAAATACTGCTGACTGACTAAGGTCATAATCATCGTGCAAATGGTATCGGTTTCATCCAAAACTTTTTCTTGGAGCTCAGGGTCCGCTTTCAAGTCAAACCAGATAATGATGACAGACCAGTTAACTCTTTCATAGAATAACTTCCGTCTGACCTCCTCGACTCCAAACAGTAGCGGTATTCCATAGCTAATACCAGTGTCAAAATATTCAATGGTACTGCCGCCTAATATCGACGGTCAGCGATCTTCACGATGTGGACAAACGTCCTCTCTAAATCACGGGCCAAGTGGTAATTAACAATTTATTACAAACAACACTCCGGAAACTCAATGACGCACGCAGTGAGTTTAAAATCAATACTCTCTCCATGGCAGTATGTTGATTGGTATTTTCACTAAGCTATAGTTCCTTCAATTTTAAAAGAACTAATATTACCCTGCTTCCTTTAGATGGCATTTACATTTTCCTAACAAAGTGAAGTATACAGCTTGTCGCGGCATCACTTGAAAGGCTTCGAGCTATGTTGAAACAAATGAATGTCAGTACTTATGAAGAAAACAATAAGGCATATGCAGAAAGCCACAGAATATCAGAAATCTAATATTTTAAAACCTGTCCTCACGGTTTTTGTGGCCGCAGTCCTCCGAAACGGCTTTACCGATTCTTTATTAAGATTAATGCCACTTGGTGATTGGGGCATCCCAATCTAAATATTGTTTTCTATCTTATATAAGACACAAACACACTTCACACTAGTATAATGTTCAAAATATAATATAATTTAGCATGGTTCTATCCATCCCTCTCAAATAATCACGGCTTTTGTTCTTATAAGAAGTACATTTCATTAGAAGTATATTTCACTGTGTAAAATGGACAGACTGGTGACGGTAATCACACGAAATTGTCCTGGGTAGAAATCAAACCCACAATATTAATCTTAGCAGTTAGGTTCACAAGCTACCACCAACCAACAGTAAATACAAGTGCTTCACCCGCCGAGCTGGCCTTTTCGTGCTAAAACTAGGAGGACTCTACTTCATGTTTATTTATGACGCGTAGCCTGTTTACTGGTAATTAAACTCACTTATTAGGACGCTGAAAGTATTTTGCAGGCAGCTTTAACTCCCTTAGAGATGGATGCTTTATTACGTCTAAGACGAGATTCAAGCCATTTTCGTTCTGTTCAAAAATGTTCACGATAAAACATATACACACCATTACTCCTTTCAAACAAACAAGCTTTATAGAAAATTCAGCTGCATTCTAGTTAACTATAAATCTAAGCGGGTTTATTAGAAAAATAAAACAAGCTCCATAAATACAGAACCTTATAAAATCCATTACTACTTTATAAAGCGCTGATCAAAATGTAAATGTCCATTCTGATGTCAGAAACTAACAGTATTTTTTTTCACCTATTAAGCTTGTTTTCAAAGTAAAACAACTCGGGATGAAAATGCGAGAAAACAAAATGCAAATCGGTTGTGCAGCGTTGAAAAATAGATTGCGCAGTGTTATAACTTTGTATGCAGTAAATAGGACGAGGGCAAAGAAGGTAAATTGAATGTTAAGATAGTTGCTAGTGGGATACCAGCGTTGAAACTTTGCTTAAGTTGGAGTACTCAGATCCAAGTGTCAACTTAAAATATATATTTTTTTTATAGTCTCACGCCTGTATCCCCGAAGGGGAAGGCAAATATGTAATATTACACGCACATTTCGCCATGAATTTTTAGGTCCCACGTAATAGGGGACGAGCCTGAGGGCACATCATCAGACTCCGTGCTGCTACTGACAATTCGGAAAATCCCAGTAACACTTTTGCCCAAACTGGGAATCGAACACGGGACCACCGATCAGCAGTCGCATATGCTATCCACCGGACCACGGAGGCCACCAAAATATTTCAAATATTTTTGTTTCAAATATGACGAGACACATTTTTTAAAACGTCATTAACTGAACATATGTCTGTGGTGATAAAAGAGCGTATTTTTGTATTTTACAAATCAGTTCTTGATACATAATAACAGGCTTATCTTATACCCAATTAAATAAGTTTAAGCATATTGCAAGTTTTAAATTGTTTTGTTTTTATATTTCACTTACACTATTTTATTAATTACCTCTGGCTTTAACGTTAATATTAATTGTGTAGCAGACTGAAACCAAAAGTAATCGTTTGATACATTTAAAAATAGAAACATAAACAATTAAAGTCACGGTACACTGTACTGGCGAAGTTGACAGGCGCGCTGAAAACCCACCGTTCGTATTTTATACCGACGTTACCAAAATAATATACTATACGACATGCGACTAAATGGTAAAATTTAAATGGCAAATTAATCGCTAGACTAAAGCGGAGCCTTAAAATGTGCGATATTCAACTTGAATTTCACCGTTCAAATAATATACACAAACTTGATTTAATAAATATAAATAATTATTGAACTTACTCTGTGAATATCCAAAGCAATTAAAATGTATGGGCCTTCACGTATCAAAGAACATATCCAATGGCAAGCACTAGTATGAAGTAGTCATCATTGACCTGGAATCATCAATGTTAGTATTAAAATGGGTCATACGATCTAGGCAAAGGGTCGGTAAAATATCTACTGGCTTACTGAAGGTCTTTGTGAAAGTATTTGATGTATAAGCACGTTTATTTTACTCTCACATTTTAACAACTAACTGACTGGCGTCTAGTAGTTAGTGACGTTGAATGCCAAGCCACAAGTTGGCGATTCGAATCCCACCGAGGACAATATTTTGTTTGAAGAGTGTGATTACTTTTTTCTGTCTGGGTATAAGGCTGGGTTTAATTAATCAGTATGTGTATATTAAATTCTTGCGTTACTGACTGACTGACTGACACAACACAGCCGAAACTATTGGACGCAAGATGCTGAAGTTTGGCATTTATGTTCTTTAGGGAGTGAAGGAAAGCACTAAGGGAGGATTTTGGCAATTCACCTTTCCTTAACTAAAAATACCACGAATAAACCACGAGCGAATATTTAGCTATTTATACATTTATTGAATGTGTAAATCCTATTTATGCCACTGCTATTTTTCATCAATCAACCACAACTAACCTTATTAGTTGTTGTTATATTCTCTTTCATTTAAATCTCCGATGCAATAAACCAGGGAGTTTTAAAATTGACTCTGGCAACACTCAGCACTAACACAGTTTACCGGCGCCAGGCAGATTATTAACACGAAGTGAAGTAGTTTGGCGATGGCATGGCCCTGTAATATATTGTCATATCTTTGGGTTGAACAGTTTTACGGTAATTTAATACTTTTATCTCATTATTATTTTTTGAGGGAATTATTAAACCGGATCTGTAATTTTTTGTCATAATACTGCAACTGTAATTTTATGTTACACTAGAGGAAGCCAGCAGCTACGCCTGCATTTTTTTTTAAATTTAGCCGTTTTGGCCGATCCCGTGGGAATTTCGGGAAATCCCTTCTTAGTGCACCCCTACGCTCCCCAAGGAACATACATGCCCAATTTCAGCTTCCTGCGCCCAATAGTTTCGGCTGTAGCGTGTCTGTCAGTAGTCATTAACGCAAGGATTTTATATATTAAGATTAGAAAAGCTCTAGCAATCCCAATATCTTCTCTTTTGTAAGGACCAAGCTTGTAACTACCACCGATGCCCTGCCCAGCAGTTCAGAATCGTTTTCAAATATATCTTTAAAACTTACAGAAAAGGCAAATGGCAGTGTATTTTAACTAAATGCTATTTGTCTAATTCACAGCACTCAATATTTTCTTAACAGTATTCCAATCCACTTCGTAGCACGAAGTGGATTGGAATACTGTTAAGAAAATATGGAAAATTCAGAAATTAATATGGAACACAAAAAATTCTATTAAACAGTAATAGGGGCGTCGTAAGCAGTAATTAGTTTGTACGTGTTGCGGGCTCGGCGTTTTGCGGAACGGTAGCACGCCAGGTCATTGACCTCGGGGTTGCGTAAGCCAAGTACACTCAGACACAGAAAAATGTGATAACTTTCCTGTTTTTTATACTAACTAAATATGATGTCATGAGAAATCATGTCTGAGAGTTCTTCATAATGTTGTCGAATGTCTCTCTCGCACTAGGCTAGCGCGGTCCACTTTGGCTTTCATCATCAGCCCTATCTATAAACTGTCCCACTGCTGGTACTTTATTCTGTAGTGAAAAGAGGTTTGTGCCCAGCAGTGGCACAGTTTATAGATAGGGCTTATGATGATGAATGAACAGATCATAAGAGTAGATCTCCTTGTTCCTCGTATATCTATTCTGGCATATCTAGTAAAGCTCGAGCTTCAAGACGGAAAATATTGGAAGCAACTGGAATGACTCTAGGCGAGGATAGTGATTTCTTATTCAAATGCTGTCTTGTCATGTGCGATACTCTTTTAAACATAAATATCATAATTTACGACACAACGATCTCTACAGGTAAAAATTACTTTTTCATTGTTTTATGTCGTAAATCTGTAACATTTTGCCCATTATTATACCAAAGTGAATTACAGACAATTTAACAACACAGCTGTAGAGGTAACTCATTAGCGTTGAGGTTAAACGTACCAAGTTGTTTCCAGAACTTCCCCCGTGAGAAAATTAGCGTTCTTAAGCCGAATATAGCAAGGTAGCAAAATATGTGTAACAGTAACATTAACCTATTACTTAAATTATAATGTTGTAGAAAATTAACTTTACATAATAGTTAATATTCTATAACATTATGATGTTCAAGTGACATTTTTGCTACTGTCATAACAGTGAAGATTTGTGAACATGATTGGATGGATGTTTGTTAATCTTTCACGTAGAAACTTCTGAAGGGATTTTGATGAAACTTTGCTGTATTACAGCTTAACCCACTGTCAGCTTGGGTATCGTGACCTATTTTATATTGCTTCTCCTCGTGTTTTAGGCAGTGTGGTCATCAACATGTCGATTTCACACGAAAAATTCGAAAAAACATGTCCCAGGTTGTGGACTTTACACCAGAAATGTGCTGTAAACTGTAATCCAGAAAAGTTGTTTCGAAGGTTATTTATTATATAGTCAGTGCATCACATTTCCTTAGGTTATATGACACAAGACTTTCTAGATGTGCAAAAATACAAAGCAATCAGCCGTGGACAAATAAATACGGAAGATGCAGCAAAAACGACACTAAACAAAACACGATAGACGGATTAAAACAACTCCTTTCGTTCCTTCTTTTCATTATAATACAAAATGAACGTTTCACCTAAAAGAAAATTGAAACAGCAAAAATAAAAGTATTTCTATGAAAGGCAAAAGAAAATCCACGGTCGGCAGCAAGCGTCGACTTAAAATATACAAGATATTATTTGAGCGAGTGTAGCGGAAACTATCGCAAACTTCCGTACTGTAATGTCGGCGCGGCCGCTAAATTATCGTCGAGTTACGTACCACTGCCGAATACTCTGGGAGCTAGACTATTAAGTATTTTTTTACTATACTATCTTTTGTTTTTAAGGCGAGGTTGCAGTACTTTTTAAGATTTTTGAACGTCTGAAAGTCCCATGAACTATGATATTTTTAATGAATAAAAATTAAAGTATAAAAGTTGAAAATATCTTCTAGTAAATCGTAAAGATAGAAACATGATTTGGAATGTTTGGCTCGATAAAAAAAATGTCAAACATGGCACTAAATCACAATTTTAAACGTGTACTGCTTAGAGATTCCATAATGATTTTATATGAAAGTATTATCAACAGAAACAGCTCTTTATTTTAAAATAAATGGTAAAAACAGATTTCGTAATTTCTTTATCATTTTTCTCCAAGAAAAAAAATTGTCAAAATGTTGGCATTATATCGCTCGCCGGCCGTTCATCAGTACTAGATCGTCTAGGCGTGATTGAGGGCGGACGTACGTCGTTGCTCCGCAAAATCCCCCTCCGACCCCGCCTTTACGTTTTCGCAAAAGTACAAAGTAATTCGTATTCCAAACTCAATCGTTCAAACCGTAGACATAATAATAAGAAACCGTAGACAGGTTACTGACAAGGTAACCGGCGCTTACGAGTGGCACGCATCGCGAAAAGCGTACGCACACTAATATAAATATGTCAAAACGATACACTAAGAATTAGTTAAGAAGTGTAAGTGAGATAGCACATCTAATCGCAAGCGCGAAAAAGAGATAAACATATACTCTCTGTACCGACGCGCATTGTGACATCATGCTGACCGTTTCACAAATAATAATTTGACTCAGATGCGACATGATCACTTTGTCTTGAGTAAATTCAATTCGCCTCAAAGTAAATTTGATTAATTCATTTAAGGTAGGGAAATAAAAAGTCGATGTGATTTATTTATAACATTTATTAAAAAAGTACATTTTATTCTTCTTATTTCATTCAATGGAAACCTAAAACAGTACGTTAATATAAAAACTGTGCGCTGCGTACCCACCGTAGCCCTGGCAATACCCCTGGGGATATGGTGGGTCTTTTAAAGCTTAACCGTACTCCTGGCTGAAATGCTCGTAGTGTTGTACCAACGTGCTACGTCGACATTAAACTGAACAGTGTTATCTCTCGTATGATAATGACTTACTACTTACGTTTTTGTATTTTTAGACAAGCGAAGACAAGCGCTAGTACGATGATATAGTGCAACAAGGAGATAAATTAGAGAATAAAACGTTTAGGTATTACTGCTAATGGTTATAATGCTTTGTATATTATAGGTATAATCTATGGTACTGTTGAAGACCCGTCATCATCATCATCCTAGCGCTGTCGGATCATTCCCACTACTTCTATTGAACAGTTCTATGATAAAACTAGTGATACTTTTTTCCCACTAGTTATATTAGCACAACTTGATGAGAAGAATATAACTAATGGGAAACAGTTATAGGAAATTTCCCACTAGTTCTATGTATGTTTTACACGGGTAGTGTCACAACATCGCGCTCACATATCCGAATAAATATGTATGTATAAAAATGTGTTAAACGAATGAACGTCTACAAAACAATTGAACGTCTACAAAACAAATGAACGTCTACAAAACAAATGAACGTCTACAAAACAAATGAAGGTCTACAGAACAAATGAACGTCTACAAAACAAATGACTACCAGAAAGTGATCAGCTATCGATAGTGATTGCAAAAAACAGGTGCATGCGATTTTCGACCTTATTGACAATTCATGACAAACCTTTTTTTTTGTTCTTTCTGGCATTATTACGGTAATAAAATTATAAATTCTGACTAATGTCAATTAGGTTGAAAATCGCATGCACCTGTTTTCTGCAATCACTATCGATAGCTGATCACTTTCTGTATGTCATTTGTTTTGTAGACGTTCATTTGTTTTGTAGGCGTTCATTTGTTTTGTAGACGTTCATTTGTTTTACACCTTAAACAAATGAACGTCTACAAAACATAATTATTCATTCGGATATATGAGCGCGATGTCGTGACACTACGGATCATTCCCAGTAGTTCTATTGAATACCCTTGTAAAAATATACATAGAACTAGACTGGGACATTTCCTATTACTTATTCCATTAGTTCTATTCTCCTCATCAAGTTGTGCTAATAGAATTAGGACAGTTCTATCATAGAACTGTTCAATAGGGCAACTAGGAATGATCCCACAAAATAGTAGAACTTGAAATTAACGAACTGAAATTAATAAACTTATTACACAACAATATTATCTGGGAGTACGGTTAAGCTTTGAAAGACCCACCCTACCCCCAGGGGTACTGCCAGGGGTACAGTGGGTCGGCAGCGAAAACTGTGCAGTACAATCTACTTAGTTGTTTAATACAAAAAGGATAAAAACAAGAACAAGTGAATGGACTTTGATCATCCGTCAATGTTTGTAACTTATGTATGATTTTGTATTTCTATAATAATAATATATTGTGTTGATTCAGCCTCAAATCACTTTTATTACTTGACAAAAACACACATCAGTATTTTATTATTACGAATGTCCCATCTGGATACTTTGTTTTTTAGTTTTTGAACACGCACAATACTGCTTCTCTTTTACACTCGCTAAATGCCTTTTTTTTTATTCACTCTATTATGTGATACTGAATTTATTATAAATTGTAAATAAAACGTTGTAATATTGTAATACTCATGAATGAGAAGTGATTCCATAACTTTTAGTCATTTTCCTACTATAGTTTGTGCAAAATCTCATTACACACGACGGCATTTTCAAATGTAACGTACACACACGCGAGTAAAAGAGCGAGCGCTTCCAACCGCAGCGCGTATGTGACTAAAGCCAAATGAGACATTTAGCCTGTTTTTAATGTGCCACTTTTGAAGTTCGCATAACTCATCTACGGTTTTTTTACGCTGCGCTGTGACACATGCACACACGAAACCCCCCCTCCCCTCCCTCCGCTCACTCGCTGACGCCACCGCCGTGTTTTTGTTTTAGCGGGGGGTGAGGTCGAGCTACGCACTGTACTGCAACCTCGCCTTAAGTACATGCCATCATAATCAGCCCTGTATATAAACCGTCCCACAGCTGGGCATGGGCCTCTTCTCACTATGAGAAGGGTAAGGCCATGTTCCACCAAGCTGGCCAAGTGCTGGTTGGCAGATTGATGTCTTTCGAGAACATTATGGAGAACTCTCAGACATGCAGGTTTACTCACGGGGTTTCCCTTCACAGTTTAGCATGCGATAATGAACAAATATAATTAATTGTTAGCTATCGCTTGCTAAAAATACTACGTGTGATAAATGAAAAAAATTGTTTCGTTATTTTTTTCATTCTAACAGCAGAGGAGCCTACCTCTGGTTGGTGGAGTACCACACCTTATTTTTCCACAAATATTTAAGTCTTATGTGATGGCACTGATGGCATATATTATAATTATAATAAAGGCTCTTAATTGTTCTCTTCATGTTGTTAAATGATTAAAATAAAACATAATTAATTTAAAACGTTTTGTGCGCAAACCTTTCATAACCATTTGTTTGCTTTGTAGTTTATGAAATAATATATTATATTTAACCTGTTCGTTGTGGTTCAGCGTTACACCGAAACCGAAGGTTCCTAGGCGATTTGGGAAAAATGGACTGTATTTAAAGGATGGCGAGTTCTGGTCGCCTAGGATTGGAGAGGGAGAGAAAGTATGGTGTAGAAAGGAACCTCTTACCTTGCACGGCAATCTTCTTCTTCTCAGAAGGGCAGTCTCCTGGTGTTTTCGAGATGAAGCTGCTTGATTCACTACACTACACTATTCGTTTCACTTTCACTCGCGAGCGGATTTGTTAGGTTTTCTTTGGTTGTAAGCGGTAATAATTATATATGGTGGTGCGGTTCAGTGCGGTACGGTGCGGCGGACATCTCGGCCTCATCTATCATCGGCTTCTCGAATCTTCTGTCGCCGTTGATCAGGGCGGCCAATAGCGAGGCGTTTCGGGAGGGGATTTATGAAAAGGATCGCTCGGATTGGCCGAGCAGCGATGAACTATTGACGTTGACGTGATTAGTTCTCGATGGAAAGGTAGATGGCGCTACCATATCCCCCCGGCCCTAAAGGGTTGCCTTTAAAAGAAATAGAATTGAACTTAGCTATGTTGGGTGTACTACCGCATAACCCATCAATAGGCTAAGACAGCGATATGACAATAAAATTAATCTAAATTAACTTTAGCGAAAACTACAAACTAAATACTTAAACTAAGAGGTAGATCCAACTTCAGGCTAGACCTCACTGAGTTGGAAGCGGACAGAGACGTACAACAGGGCGCACGTAGCTCCCCTTAGCGGTTTTCACGGTAACAACGCGGGTTGTACCGTCCTTGGAAGTATGCAATTTCTCTACGATGGCTAACGGCCATGAAAGCGGCGGAGCATTATCATGTATTATGACGACCAACGTATCCTCCTGTATAGGGGATGCAGGACTATTTCACTTGGATCTAGCCTGAAGCTGGTGTAGATATTCCGCACGCCAGCGCCGCCAGAACGACTGCACGAGTTTATCCAGCAGAGTATGTCTCTGAAGCAAGCTTGAAGAGTCTGCTTCAGGACCCGGAAATGACAATAATGGCACTGTGTTCAGAAAATGTGCAGGGCTTAACGCGGATGGTTCTGCAGGGTCGCTACTCAATGCCGTGAGCGGACGTGAGTTGATCAGTGCCTCGACTTGTGCAAGGACAGTTAAAAGCTCTTCGTAAGAGAGGATCTGTTGACCTATAACTTTGAAGAGATGCGTTTTAATTACTTTGACCATGCTTTCCCAACATCCACCGAAATGTGGTGATGCTGGTGGAATAAACTTCCAGTCAATATGATTTATGGAAAGTTCTTCCTGAAGACGAGTACGATATTCTTCCCTGAGAAACTTATAAAAGTCGCGTAAATAAGAGCTTGCGCCCACGAAACAAGTGCCGTTATCCGTGTACAAACACTGTATAGGGCCGCGCTGTGAGAGAAATCGTTTAAGGGCTGCCAGAAATGACTCCGTGCTTAAATCTGTCGCAACTTCAATATGCGTAGCGCGCGTCGTTAAGCATGTAAAAATACATTGCCAGGCTTTACGGCTTTTAACACCACGACCACGCACTGGCGTATACTGCAGTGGTCCTGCGTAATCACAACCAGTGTGTGAAAACGCTTTAGCAACCTGGTTGACGCGCTGGCTAGGGAGATCGGCCTTGTGAGGGAAAGTCGGACGCGGATGAAATTTGAAACAGATGTTACATTTATGTATTCTGTGACGAATTAATCGTCGCGCGGCCAAAATCCAATACTTATGCCTAAGTAAGGACATAAGCAACTCTGGACCAGCATGGAGGTGCTTCTTGTGATAAAAATCAACAAGAAGGTCGACAACATGATCATGTCGCGGCAGAATGCAAGGATGTTTGTAGTTATAAAGTTTATCCGAATTTGACAGACGACCCCCAATGCGTATGACGCCGTGTTCATCGAGAAACGGCTTGAGTCTAAGGATAGCGGGAGAACAAGGTACATTGTCTTTCAAATTTTGAATGTCGTTACTAAAATGAACAGCCTGTACAGCCCGTAATAACTTACATTCTGCGAATTTGATATCAGTACTTGATACAAAAGTCTCAGTAAGTAGGTGCCTAAGAAACCTATAGACATAAACGATGGTGCGGAGTAACTTAGACCACGAAGACATGCATAGTGCGAGTGCATAGATTGGAGACTCCGCAACCTCAGCAATCACGGGATAAGAAACAGACTTCCGTTCGGGTACATCTTCGTCTTCTGCACTGTGATCAAAGGGTTGCATGGGCCATTCTGACGGATAATGGGAAATCCAAGAAGGTCCACGATGCCACAATGGATGATGCAGAAGATTAAGTGGAGTGACACCACGAGACAAGCAATCTGCGGGGTTCTCAATACCCGCGACGTGATTGAAACAAGTAGCAGGAACCAGTTCAATGAATTTGCTAACGCGGTTGGCAACAAAAGTCTGCCAGCGATGAGGAGAAGAATGAATCCAAGCGAGCACTACTTTGGAGTCGGAAAATGCGTATATTTTATTAATGGGGTAGTGGGGCAAAACTGTGTCTTGAACCTTGCGGAGCAACTGAGACAGCAGAAGGGCCGCGCACAACTCCAGCCTCGCAACCGAAATGGTTTTAACAGGCGAGACCTTAGACTTGGCACAAACTAACTGCACCGAGTAGTTAGAACCAATGCGGACTTGCAGATACATGACTACGCCGTAAGCACGCTCGCTGGCGTCAGCGAAACCTATTAAGTTGATGGTACATCCATCGACCAACCCAAGATGACGCGGAATAGTAACTTGATTGAGCGCGGTAAGCTCAATACAAAACTGGCCCCAAGTGGCGACAATATGGTCAGGGGGTGTTTCATCCCACTCACACTTTGATAGCCAAAGCTCTTTGATCAAGAGCTTGGCGTACAAAATTGTGGGAGCCACAAAACCCATTATGTCCCATAGTCGAGCCACTGTGGACAGCATAGTGCGTTTGGTGCACTTATCATCGGGTGGTGAGACGTCAAACCGAAAACTATCGCAGGATTTGTCCCAGCGTAAACCGAGAACCTTATGCGGTACAGACTTCTCAAACTCAATGTCTGGAGAAGCCTTATGAGAATCTGGTATGCGTGCGAGAACCTCCTTAGAGTTGCTTGTCCATTTGACAAGATCAAACTGGCCTCGCTTGAAAAGCTGAATAAGCTCTTCACAAAGCGAAATTGCTAGCGGAGCGGATATGACACTACAGGCAATGTCATCCATGTACAAAGCGGAAGTGGCAACAGCCGCTGCGGAGGGAAAGTGATCGCCTTCATCAGCGATCAACTGGCGAACAACTCGTAACGCGTGATATGGGCTAGACTTGAGTCCAAAACAAACACGATTGAACTGATACACGGATAAAGGTTCTTTCTTGTCAAAACGATAAAAGATCTGTTGAAATCTACGGTCAGATTCGCGAACGCCGATATTGAGAAACATTTGGCGGCAATCAGCTGACAGAGCGATTTGGAAAAGACGAAACTTTATTATGATGTTAAATAAATCACCCTGTAAATTGGGGCCGGCGGCGTGCAAAATGTCATTAATCGACTGACCCGATGTAGTCTTACAACTAGCGTCTAAAACCACACGAAGTTTAGTAGAGGTTTTATCTTCGCGAACTACGCCGTGATGCGGGATATAATATGAGGGTAGAGAGTTGCCCTCGTTGTTTACAACTACACTCAAAAAACCTTTATCTATGTAGTCACGAATGACGTCTTTATAGGCGCTGCGTAACTTAAGTGATGCATCAAGTTTACGTTCCAAACAATGGAAACGTCTGAGCGCAGCAGCGTACGAGTCGCCTAACGAATAAGGGTCACCACAGAATGGCAACGCCACAACGTATCTGCCACTGTCGTCACGAACAGTGGTAGCGCGGAAATGTTCTTCACACTCGAGATCTTTACGGCTCAACGAGGGCGGTGCGGTAACCTCTTCAAGCTCCCAAAACCGCTTGAGAAGAGAATCAATATTATTTTCTTGAAGAACAGAACAACAGCAAGACGTAACGTATTGAGAAGTATGTAATGTAGGTACGGTACCCATAATCACATACCCAAATACTGTCTCAATAGCGGGCGGTAAGTTATGTTGCTCACTACGTACCACTTTAGTTAGTAGCAAGTGCGGGAATATTGCAGCTCCGATCAAAACATCAATGTCTGCCGGATTCGCAAACTCCGAGTCTGCCAGCGGCAATGACTCGAGGTGTGTGAGTAGCGATACGTCCACATTAGCGTTTGGCAATGTGTCCGTAATACGCTCCACGATAAGCGAAGAAATGTTAAAATTAATGTCCCTATCAAAACGCGAATGTATTTTAATATCTACGGAACCCTTGTAATGTTTTTCTGAACCGCCGTTCCCTTTGACTATTGAGTTAGTATTTTTAAAGTTATTCCACAATCCGAGGCGTTTGAACAACTCAAATGTTATTAAATTGGTCTGAGACGCGCTATCGAGTAGACAACGTACCATGTGCGGCGACCCATTAACATCATAAACGATAACTTGCGCTGTCGCTAACAGAACAGTCTTAGACGTCATACACCGCGGCTTAGCACTGCTCTGATCACTAAAAGCGCGCGAAGGAAGTCCGCGCGTGCACGCCACCCGCGCAATGGATGTCGTACACAACGATATTTCATTGTGGATCGTGGGAGGCGCAGTTATCGTAGCCTGCACCTGCGACGTAAATGTGTCAAGGTTAGCGGCTTGGCTTGACAACAGGCTACCTTTATCGAAATGTAACAGTGAATGGTGTCGTTGATTACAAATCGAATCAAATCGAATCGAATCGAATCAAATCGAATCGTTTATTTGCGTAATACAGGTTACATTTAGTTGTTACAAAATACATGTTAAGCTCTCTGTTTACTACCATTTCTGGTGTGCAAATTTCACAGGAAATAAAATACTCAATTAAAATAATTATGAATAATTTCAAATTTCACATCAATAACATTATACATTTTAGTTTTAACAAAATTAACATTACCAAATCAATAATTTAAATTCATTTGCAAGTCAACGTTTAACAATTAATTACATCGTCATTATACGTGATTACATTGGTCATATACGATTGTAATAGATTACGAATAATTTTTTTTTTTTTACGATACAGTGTCAGTCAAAAAATCGTTCACAGAATAATATGTCTTTTCTAATAAATATGCTTTAAATGTCCGCTTAAATAAATTGATGTCATTTATAATTCTAATGTCATTCGGGATTTTATTAAATACTTTCGGAGCCATACCTAAAACATTCTTATTATATAATGCTGTTTTGTGAGGTTGTACATGTATTTTATTGCACTGTCTTTTACTCTTAAAAGTTTCGAACATTGAGGGGTGCGATTTAATAAAAATAGCCATCTCGTAAATATACAGTGATGGTAGGGTTAAGATATTTAACTCTTTAAAATGTGGCCTGCAGGTTTCTGGGAGTCGTAATTTACAGACAGCTCTGACACATTTCTTTTGTGCCTTAAAGATTTCTTCCCTATTAACAGAGTTCCCCCAAAAAATAATGCCATATCTTAATGCTGCTGAAACATAAGCCTTATAAGCAATTAGGACAGCTTTTTTATTAACAACTTTTGCTAACATGAATAATGCATAAGAAAATTTATTTAATTTCTTACACAGCTGATCAACATGCGTTTTACATGAGCGGCATCTCGTTCTACTAGAACAATCACTCGTTTTATGCTTCATACTTACGCAATTAATGCATGCTTTGTTATCTTTTACGCACTTGAAACGAGCAGTTGGATTTAAACAATCGAATGCGGGACACTTGTAGAAATGGTCGTGCACTATATTACTGCACAGACACTTCTGTGAATTAATTTTATTAGATTCCGAGCATGTTACGTAAGATTGTGGATTAGGGACCGAGTTATTATTACTATTTCGCGCTTTATTCAACCTTTGTATGCTGCTGTTAGTGTTAGACGGGCTTGGTGAACTAGACTGCGTATTATGAAATATTCGACACTGATCTTTGATGAACGAAATAAAACTATCTAGTGTAGGTATTTTATTATTGCGTTCCGTCATCTCGAAAGCACGAATTGTTTCAGTGTCAAACTTTTTTAAAGCGAGTTGAAGCAACATAAAGTCGGAAAGATCTACCAATTTTAAGTTCCTAAGAGAATTAACCGCGGTTACGAAGTTATCTATTACAGCTGGAAATTCGAGACAGATCCGACTCGAAGGACCAGAAAAATGGTTCGGCGTTACACCGAAACCGAAGGTTCCTAGGCGATTTGGGAAAAATGGACTGTATTTAAAGGATGGCGAGTTTTGGTCGCCTAGGATTGGAGAGGGAGAGAAAGTATGGTGTAGAAAGGAACCTCTTACCTTGCACGGCAATCTTCTTCTTCTCAGAAGGTCTCCTGGTGTTTTCGAGATGAAGCTGCTTGATTCACTACACTACACTACTCCTTTCACTTTCACTCGCGAGCGGATTTGTTAGGTTTTCTTTAGTTGTAAGCGGTAATAATTAAATACGGCGGTGCGGTTCAGTGTGGTACGGTGCGGCGGACATCAGTTTCCGAGCTTCTCGAATCTTCTGTCGCCGTTGATCAGGGCGGCCAATAGCGAGGCGTTTCGGGAGGGGATTTATGAAAAATATCGCTCGGATTGGCCGAGCAGCGACGAACCATTGACGTTGACGTGATTAGTTCTCGATGGAAAGGTAGATGGCGCTACCACGTTGCATTAACATTAATGGACAATTAGTTGATAAATTTGCTTTAATCGTAATTAGTTATCAGCCTGTGAAAATAGTAAACTAAAAAAATGCAATTTCTAGGTTACAGTGGATTTAAATTGCTAAGCTCGTTATAACATGACATTCAACTTACAAGCGGTCAAAAGAGGTATATAGAGAAAGTATTATAAATATACATATTTTAGTAATGTACTCTCTTAGGAAGACCCTAATATAACAGATAATACATACATACATACATAGACTCACACCTGTTTCCCACAGGGGTAGGCAGAGACTACGGAACGCCATTTACAACGATCCTGACATACCACTCTTGCTTCATTCAATCCCATCAAGTTTCTCATGCATGCTCTTCTGAACAGGGTACTTTTGACCTGTCCTTTTTTTAGAATGTCTCCAATCTGGTCAGAGAACGTCCACCTTTGTCAGTCTATCGTCATCCATCCTCTCCATGTACCCCAACCATCTTAACATGCCTTTCTCAATGCTTGTCGCTACTTATTTTACCCCCCAAGAGATAATATATTTCAAAAATTTGTAGACAATGTTTTTTATCATAAACTATATGAAATAGATAGATAATGTTATATTGTACACCACATACAAATAATATTACAGAGACAAGAGCGTAATAATTTAAAGTGATAAATGCACGATGCACAATTTTTAAATTATTTAGTATGTATGCAGCATTTAATAATAATCTTACTTTAAAAGGTCGAATATAAAATTAACCTTGCAATAAATCTTCTATTCACAGAAGTAATTGAAATTATAAATTTAATAAATGCCCAATTAACTTTACATTTTATATATTATTTTATATTGATAGTTTCCTTTAATCAAAAGTTACATTAAAGAATTCATTTTAAATTTTTAACTAAGACATTAAATGCTCTGGTAATAAAAAATATTTCGTCGTAATGTCAACTATTTTAATATCAAATTAATGTGTTAGTTCATGAATGAAAACTTAGATCGTTACTCATACGACTAATTCATTTTATCTTTTATGAAAAGCGAGATTTTGCGCAAATCTTTAGTGTTTCTTTTACTAACTTATTAAGATTAATTGGCCGTACAGATTGAATTAAATTTTTGAATTTGTATTAAAAGAATTTTGGCCTGCTATTTTGATAATGAAGTTACCGACGTAAATTTTGAATTGAAATTTTAAGTTTATTCTAAAATCAGTATGTGTAGTTAGTAAAAAGATTCAAATTGTGTTTCAATCACTTCGATAGTTATTTTTCATTAAGCTGCAAGGAATAAGTGACAAGACAACGTCTGAAAGACGATAACTTCATGACTAAGGGAGTCACGACCCTCGACAATGAGAAAGACGACCTGAAGTGTAAGAGGTACGTGATCAAAGACTTGTTACATACATATATTACACTCATGCCTTTTGCATCGGGGTAGGCATACAACAGAACGACACATGCTTTTATACTTACAAACCTCATGCGCTTCCTATATATTAATTACTATTTCTTTATTCATACAACCACACAACCACAGGAGTCAGGGACGTGGTCGAGGAGATAGAACGACGTAAGTGGAGATGGGCGGGGCATATTGCCAGAATGAGCCATGACCGTTGGGTCAGGAGAACCCTTGAGTGGAGACGCCGCGCTAATAGTCGGGGCAGAGGAAGGCCGCCTAAGAGATGGACTGACGATATCCGGCAGCAAGCCGGTACTAACTGGATGCAAGTGGCAAGAGACAGGAGAAAATGGAAGATTGGAGAAGAGGCCTATGTTCGAAGACGAACAACAAGAGGCTGCAATAGATAGATAGATAGATTTCTTTATTCATATACTAATACATAGTCGCCGGTTGTACGGTCGCGGTCGGTACTTATTTATGTATTTTTTTCAAATTATACTATATTATACTATTTTCTCCCATCTTAGCCTAGCTACGGTAGGCTAGTTTTGTTCAAAGATCTCGCAAGTGGCTCGACACGAAACGTTTACTCCCACAATATAAGCACGTGTAAACATCAACAAACACGAATTATGTTATTCTTTCTACAGAGAAACACACTAAATGATACTGAGTTTACTGTTAACTAGTACTATTTTCTTTGTTTTCCGATGTAGCTTTCATGGAATATTCTTGAGTTTTATGCTACTATACTAAGATTTCGTACAAATACAAAATTATTTATGGTTGACCATGTATAGACTGGAGGCTGAAAATAAATCTATGAATGGGGACTATTGCCTTTAGTTGGGGATACTTATTTGGCTATGATTATTTATTTACCTTCTATGATATGTTCTTATACTACTAGAACATCTTACCATATAGTAAAAGATCCGTAGAAGAGCTAAGCCAAGACTTTCACCGATCAGAAGGTCCATTTTCGTATTTTATATGACATTGAAATTATATTTTGAACGAGATGAAATTATATTTTGAATTGACTCAGAATGGGTATTCTGCAACGGTATTCTGCTAACCTTATGTCATTATCGTATAATTTGAAATAAACAGTAAGTAGTTCGTCGTTGACACATATTTTGACACTTGTTTCAATTTATAATCTGGTTACAGTATCATTCAAATATCAGTTAATTTAGGAGAATACCATTTGTGATGTAAGTATGACACTGACATTATATCGAAACTGTATTTTGAACAAAATTAAGGAGGATTGGGCCTGGTTATTGGATGTAAAGTATTTTATGTAAAAATTTCCATGTTAAAAATATATCGTAAATGGGTTGGTAAATAAATCCGGTCCAAGTCAACCTATAACCTGTGTTGTTCTCTCCAACTCATTCAATTAAATATACTTCTGATTAAATTGACTGAGGAATACATATTAACTAAGTGTAAAAGCGCGATTTATTAAATTGAAAATGGCTTGACCTAGGCTAATTGAAACATCGCACGACCAACAAAGATATCAAAACAGAAAAACATCATTCGCTCAGTCAACCGCAATAGGTACAAGAAGTTGTACACAATAGTCCGACCCAAGA
Organism: Euclidia mi; assembly: GCA_944739405.2. Lineage (NCBI taxonomy): Eukaryota > Metazoa > Arthropoda > Insecta > Lepidoptera > Erebidae > Euclidia > Euclidia mi. The sequence continues at coordinate 107,319,061 of OX123185.2, read as the reverse complement.
GACATAACACTGTGCCGGCGGTTCTAACCGCAGAGATCTAGCTTACTAACAACTTTGTCGACACTATTGGCTTACGTCCGAACTTGTTCACAAACAAGTTGTCCGTACCCTTAATTATGATAATTGAGACAATATTTTTTAGGGCTTTGTTGTCCTTCATCAGACTGTCGTGTTCAGACTGACTTATCATCGAGCCTAAACTATTGAAGCTAAAATATGAGAAATATGAAGTTTGGACGGTGGGTTCAAGGTCTTTTCAATATACAATCCACCCCTTCGGGGGTAAAATAAGGGTTCAAATTTTAGGGGATGCCGCAGACGACTGCTAGTAAGGTATAAATTTTTCTTCGCAGGAAAGAATATGTACATTTAGCAACTGAAAACTATTGTTGCGTGAACATTGGCTGTAGCTCAGTTTGCCTTAGATCGAAACTAGTGTTTGTTCGCGTGGGTATCGGTTATCATTCAACAAAAGTAAGCCAAGGTAGCAATCATTACTCAAACATCACACTATCCTTAAAATATTTTTTGACGAATGAATGTGACGTACGAATTCAATAGACAACACAATAAGAAGATGGACTCTAAGAAGATGACGCCATATTTGGTCGAGCGAGCGCGACCGCAGCCGTGCTAGTTCGAAAACAACTTCATGCTTAGAGCGCTGAACTATGTAAGGAGATACCATAGAACGGACTAGTAGCGGCATTAATAATAGAGAATCTCGTGAAAGCCGAGAAAGAGAAACAAATAAAATATTTGGATTTGGCTCACGAGATTGTCGACATGTGGAATGTGGACTCGGCGATCATTGTACCGATAGTCGTGTCATTTAATGGTCTCATTGCCAAGAGCCTCGATCACAACCTCAAGAGGCTCGCGTTAGACGGCTGGATTAAGTCCTCTATACAGAAGGCAGTATTGCTGGCCACGGCTCGTATCGTCAGGAGGTTCCTCTCTCTGGAGCCCTAACCACCGGTAGCTTGGTCCCACCACACCCGGTCACCCGATACCGGTGAGCCCCGTTATTTTATTTTATATTTTTATATTTGTTTTTTCTAAATGACATAGAAATGTAAAATATCATTATGAGAAAAGGTTAAAATAAAGAGAATAATAATAATATTCTACCACATTCACACAACACCATCTACTCCCAAACTAAGCAGAGCTTGTACTATGGGTACTAGACAATGGATAAACATACATATATACTTTATTTTTTTTTGTAAATACATATATATTATACATTAAATCTATATAAATAATTTCGTCGATCATTAAAATGTAAAGATTTCGAGTCGACAACATAATTATATCCGCAAAATTCGGATTGTCGAGTATTTTGTTAAATTCTAACGGCTATGACAGACAAATCGCAGGCACCATATTGGCCATTTAGCAACACGTCACTGACACCAGATAACATAAAAGACTAACAATTTTCTACGCAGATGTTTTTAAGCTTGGGGCACGCAGCTATAACTTTACGAAGCACGAAGTTATGTGCGTATAAAATTTTTATATACGCTTGCGAAACGATGAAGACTTTGTGAGGAAATCTGCATGTTTGACAGTTCTCCATAATTTTTCTCAAAAGATATATGAAGTCTGCTAACCTGCACTTGGCCAGCGTGATGGACGTAACCCTTCTCATAGAGAGAAGAAACCGTGCCAAGCAATGGAAAAATATTTTTGCAAAGTTAATGAGGTCGAAATAGCGAACAGTCTATTATAACATACTATTTGTATACATCATTCAAGTTTATTTAACATAATTTATTTTTATTTAGCGGCAGAACATAGTGAACTATATACAACATGTAACAAGTTTAATGCACATCTTGAAAGTACTTTGTTCAGAATCAGCTACTGAATCCATTTCTGACATTTTTAATATAATTTTTTTTAATCCTAAAATAATTAAAATTACGTAAATTATAGTCACTCATTGCTTTGAAAAGGCAAAATATACGAAAATAAACCTTAAGTCAACGTAGAACGGCTTCTTTTTAAATGCATTTGCTTAGTGGTTCCACGTACAGGAACGCACACATTAATACAACATAACAGTCGGTACAAGACAATAACACACAATTGACCACTAAAATATCTATCATCTTTCTTTCGCTTACGTATTAACAGCGGGAAAGAGCGAGACGTAATGTATCTCACTTGTCACCGTCGCGTCGGTCGCCCGCGCTGGTAGGTACAGCGCCGGCTGGGCGGCCATTGTTGCGCTTAGATAAATAAAATTTGTAATCTACCTGGATTCTCTGTGAGTGTAGTGAAAAAAAATGTTTAACAAGTTTACTTGTTTATTTACAAAATGTGTATTATCAACATGATGGTGCCCCCGCGCGTTTTACGTAGAACGTTCGAGATCATCGTGAAGTCGAATACAAGGAGCGCTGGATCGATCGCGGCGGTCCTGTCCAGTAGCCTCCTAGGTCGCCTGACTTGACGCCCCTGGACTTATGCTTTATGGGGACATACCTATTAAACCACTAGTTGATTGTGTCGAGACAACAAGTGCCGGGGAGTTAAAATAAGATATCAGCTGCTTTTGAAACAGTGAAAAGAAACATTGTGTGTGTGAACTAAAGGAATATTTAAGCCGGGTGGTGGACACCTGATGTCAGCATTTTAAAAAGAGGACGCCGAACAAGTGACAATAAGCCTGTGAGTCATTTGGTTATTCTTTTATTGTAAAAAAATTATGATTCACAACTTTAAACACGCCGTTCTTCTTTAATTCTCTCATTGATACCCTTTTACTTTAATTTCTAATGTATCAATAATGCTAACTAGGTATGATTATTATGATTAAATTAAGATAGTCACAATAGCCACAAACGATGTTAGAAAATGATAGACCGTATCGTATTTCGCTGTCGTTTGTTTACCACAGCAAACGTTTCGTGTGATTGTGTGCGTACGCAGGTTTGTAGTGACCACGCATTTTACTTATATTGAAGTTAATAATTTCGATCAAAAACAATGTTTAGGCTAATAAAAAAAATATTTCAATGCATGCATTATGATAATAACAAGGTTTTCTAATTGGGGTGTCTGAGGATGTGCGTTATTTCCGTTACACGTTGTATAATACTTACCTGTGTTTTACAAATATTTTTTTTTATACTTATTTATTTACGGTAAACCCAAAAACGAGTTTTGGCTTTTCATGCGGTTTTCACCAATAGACAGAGTCATTCAGGATAAAGGGTCGCATATGTTATTTGTATTTTTTTATGTAAAATAAGATTAATGCAAAATCCCTGCTCACTCCCCATTGTTGTGGTCAAGTGGCCGCAGCAGAATCTTATCAAATACGTACGCTCCGTCGACACAACTTACCCTTTTATCTGCAACTTCGTTATCAACATCAGTTATTTCTGTAAGCTCTACAACAAACTGGAGAGTTTCAATTGACTTGTATTTTATGTTGTGGAAAATATACCGGTGTTTTAAAATTAAATATAGGCAGAAGCGTCTGGCTAATTTCAGCATGAATGGGTCGGCTCGACCGGGGTACTAATCTCTCACAAAATATCAACGTAAAGTAACAATATTTGTACATGTCTAAAGAAATAAAACATCTTACTTACAAATGACATACCTTTGGTGTAAGCAACAGAGTAATAAACTTGAAAGGAATCATTTAAATCAAAACGTCGTAAATACCTTGACTTTATAAAATCTTCAATAGGGTCCTTATAAAATTACAGCCAAGATTACAGCATATTTTTAATTGGCTCTAAAAAAACAGTCAACTACTTTGATCGTGGCTTTTTATTTAAGACTAGGGGTCCGTCCCGGCTTCGCACGGGTGGACATTTACTAAAAAGTAAATGTCCACCCGTGCGAAGCCGGGACGTACCCCTAGTTATTTAAAAAAATAACTATCAAATATTTTCTATAAATATATATAGCCTATGTTACTCAGGGATAACGCCGCATTACAATGGTGAAAGAATTTTTAAAATCGGTTCAGTACTTTTTAGTTTATTCGTTACAAACATACAAATCCTTCCTCTTTATAATATGACTTTTTATATAAGATTTATTTAATGGTTAATTTGGTCATAATACAAAATGATACTTGCTAGTCCAAAAGCAGTCGTTTCTGCATGCTTCAAGTACCTTTGTGTACTGATGCTTTCGTTAATAGTAACAGATTCTATGAACTAAAATAAAATGCGTTCTCGAAAATTTTATGACGACAGAGAGAGCCTTAATGTTTTAATAAAGAAGTAACAGAACGATACCAAAATTGAAATGTCAGCGCAGTAACATTGTGTTTTTGGTCATTATTCTTAACCGATGGCCATAAAAGATGGCAGAGCTATAAAACTCATCTGTTGTTAAGCTGTAATATCTACAAGAATATATACAATTTTACGAATTACTTCTGATAAAAAATACTTCTGGTGATTCGAAGATAATAATGCTATTGTATATATGTTATGTCTTGGACTGCAGAGGCTTACTGATTTTAGTAAGTAAGCTACAAATAACAATGACCTGCAGACCGAATTTCAACCTCAGTAGCCAGCCTCAACAAAAAGATAGTATAGTGTACAAGTGTTTGCGCAAACAAGTGCATTCTCTATTCCGTCACTCTCATAGTCTTATGAGACTTGAGTGAGTCCCCATGGGCAGGCATATCAGACACTAGCGGAGAAAGATTAGACGCATGACCAACGTAAGTGCTACCTTCTCACACAGTGTCATATCGGTGAAAGATGATTTGTTGAGAGCGCCACTAGGTTAATCAAATGTTCCTTCTTTGATAGCTGCAGCAATCTTAGCTGACGCGAGGTAATTAAACCAAGAAAAAGATCATACATACGTGCACAGAGCCCAAAAAGCCGTAAGCATTGCATATCCTGAAAGTTAATTGAAAAAAAAAATCAAATTTCATGCTTGTATGCGGATGATATCATTGTTGTATTTGGGGTAGAGTCAGATTTTTAGACCATGAGACCTCATATACCTAATTGTCTGAAGACTTCCGCAAGGAGGCAACTACAAGAAGATGAAGCTCTCAAACATCTCGATAAACCTAAAAATCTTTGCACACACTTCTTCTTCTTTTTTATGATTTAGGGTGCGAGGATGAGCAGATAAAAATAATAAAAGGCTGTTACCTGCCAGACGCACAGAACAATAAATAAGATAGAATAGTTCTTAAATAAAATTGAACATTGAAATTAAACTACGGTTTACGGATTTTTGCACGATATATTGGTTTGACTGAGATTAGATTGAAACCGATTGATTTAGAAACTACCTTTTTATACTACTAGCCGACGATTCAATTTTAGTTAAGTTTACCACGAATTAGATCACAAATAATCCATCTGAATTTTCTAGTCTTGACAAAATTATTTAAAAGGAAAGAAAATGAGTCTTAATTTACTAAAAGACCCAAATAACCCAGCGATTCTATTAGCCCATATTTACTAAAACACGTCTTGAAGATAAATTAAAATATAAAAACACATTACCACACTCTGCAATAACAGCTAAATCGTTGAAATATTGTATTTATATGCAATAAATAAATATTAATGTTTAGTATTTAAAGTTTCTCTTATAAGATAGAAAATATAATTTTGTTTTATGGCAGATGCAGGTGTTACTAACACATCAAAAAAGAGTCCATTTAAAAATAAAAGAAAGAGGCTCCAAGCCTTTTCACAACTTTTCTATTTTCATAGCTGTCTCATCGGAAATTCATTTCACTCGGACTAGCTTCGCACAGTGGAAAGATTTTTAAATTTACTTTAGTAGTTTTTGAAATTTTGTTTATTTCTGTTATACATAAGATTATGTGAGTCTATAGCAAATAGTCAGTTATATAATAATGATACAAAGTGAATGCCAGTTAATATCTAGATTCTTCTAATTGCAATTTATAAAGAACAAAATGTTACGAGGAAATAATTTTACTTTAAGCTTATGTATTGTTATATTTTATGTGGAAAAGACGGGTGTTTTTTTCTATCATTTAGTAATATCTAGTTTCTTTCTTTGATTAAGCTTTATCTATGTCTTATTAAATTTATACGAGTGGTAATATAACATAATTATGACGGAACCAAGAAAAATCTAATAATCATATTATCTTTAAAGGATCTTGAACAAAGTACTTTCTATTTAGGAATATGTAATATTGTTAAAAATGCTTCACGTTCAAATACAGCGTATAATATACTTTCGTAAGTTATATTATAGATTCGAACCTAAACATGAATAATCTTCTTGAAACTTTCGAATAAAATCTTTTATACGTCTTTGCGACCCTTTGTGCAGCGGCTGTACCTCGTAGACTATCTACAGTCTACGCCGTAGACATTTTGTAGGCGGAACCATTTCAAGCTGCTACGAGCTGACATATTGCTACGGGTTATTAGTTCCAGTGAAAAGACTATTGAAATAAAAGTCGGATTACGGTCTTTGAAAGACTTGTGTATTGACATATTTGAAAAGCGTATAAAGTACAAAACTAATGCTTGTAGAGCGTTATAAGGGAAAACAGCAAGTCAATACTTATTAGGGATTTGTGGGGTATTTTAGAGATACTCGTATACAACAAATTGACAACCACGCAACAAATTGACAACTCAATTTTCGTCCTATTACGAGCTTCTTTAACTTAGTTTTTATAAAGTAATAAATTTTAATATAATACAAAATATAAAATTATCAATAATTGGGTTCTTTATGAAAAAAGGCAGTCCAAAATTCATAAAAAATACTGTCCGTAATTTTAAAAAGAAATAAATACTACCATGCGCCCTGAATTAACACTCAAAACCTAATTCTCTATTCATTAACCTAATCTGGCATCGTGACTGCTCCCCATAAAGCAGTGGGCAACGATAAGCATTAAGTCCGGATAAGACGCCGTTATCGTATGGAGTAGTGTTGTGGGCGCGGCTAGCAACGAGCCAGTGGCTGTCGTAAGCTATTTATTACCGGGAACAATCAAATGGTAAGTGGGAAATTTGAACTATTTTGTACATGGTAGGCTTTAAATTATTTTAAATGCTTCAAATTACATCATATGTCGAATGGACGGTGAATGGAAAATTTTAATTAATTTGTGCAAGCTGCTAGCAACTATAGTAGGTACTTTAAAATATTTTTATTTTTTATATTGCTTAATGAGACTTTAGCATGTTGATGTTCAAGTTAAAGATAAGCCTTGTTTATTATATTATGTTCCGTGTAGTGACGGATTAAGAATACAAAATGTCATTACTCCAATTAATTCCGTGAGTGTCTTAAGAAGCAACTTAGAAAAATTCATAAAGCAGAGTAGTATATTTGCGAACAGACGGAAGACTCGATATCCAACCGTATACCAACTCATCTGTCCAAATCATCCGTATACCAACTCATCTGGCCAAATCATCCTATAAACTCACAGTGGTAGGTAAAGGAGTCATATGGTCAACTTCTGGACACAATCCTAATTTCATCATGAAGAGGGTTCCATTTTAGACCACCACGCTGGCTAAGGTGGGTTGGCAGACTTTACATATCTTTCACTAAGATATGCATGTTTCTACACGATGTTTTCCTTCGCCGTTCAACAAACCATAATTACCAATAAGATACACACTTAACTACAAAGAAAACAGTAATGCACAGCGAGGGATTTTGCTTGAGACCATCTGTGTGTGAGGAGACTGACACCTCTCCTCACTAGACTATCGCTGTACACCCAGATTTTAAAACTTTCATTTTAAGAACTAATATTTATAAATTCCTCGTTTTATCCCAAAAACTTATTTCTCTTACCAACATAAATATTTCTCATAATATCTGAGAAACTTAAACAAAAACAATGTGAACCCTCTAAACGCAAGGTCGAGGAACCGAGAGTCCCGAAAAAGGACACGTGCGACAAGGACGGTTTCATCAAGGAAGAAGAGGAAGTCTAGCTGTCGGAACCATTGCGGTACTGGGTTAGCATGACATACTGCTGAGTCCCGCATTACCAACCACACTGATGTACGTGTCCCGGCTGCGTCACTCTACGAAGGACGAGGAGGTCGTGGAGTACCTACGCACGAAGACCAACTGGACCTTGAGAGTCGAGAGGTTGGATAAAGGCAGCGATAGCCTAGTGGAGATACCAACAGAATGCCATGCAGAGGGTATCGGTTTCGAATACTAGGCGCGCACCACTGACTTTTCAAAGTTATGTGCGTATTGGATTATTAATTATCGCATGTCCCGTGCCTCGGAGAGCACGTTAAGTCGTCGGTCCCGGTTGTCATGAAGATCTTTCACAGTCGTTATAGGGAGTCAGTTCCTATAATGTAATATGTATTTGTATTAAATTTATTATTACACCATTTATTATTTCAACCTACCTATTCGACTATACTATCATTAATTTAATATGTGACATCTTTTTTAAATTAATCAACTTGGACTTTTTTATATTTATTATTTATGTATCGTCGACTACATATTATTTTTCCCTATCATTATAATTAAATATGCCTAGCCACCTAGGCTGCAGCTGAAAATCAGCGTTGCAATTCCGCATTGTAACATAAGCTGAGCTGTGGCCTATTAGACACAATACTGTACCGAACTTTGCGATATACATCTATAAATATACATCTGTGTTTCATTTGCGTTTGTTTGGTTTTTTATTATTTTCTATGTTAGAATTTATTATTTTCATAAGTGAAGCACAATTTAACATTAATATTATTTTTTTCTTAAATTTAAGACTATGATTTTTATGTTTTTGTGATCTAATAAACATTTCTTTCTTTCTTTCTTCTTTCTATCTCTAAATAAACTGACACTAGTCTAAACCATGGAATATCGCTATCTCTTTGGATTGCGGAGGTCAGACAGGCAGTTGCTCTGTGGAAAAGCTAATATTCAGTCAAATCCGGTTAGACTAGTAAGCGGAACCCGGGTTGAAACTGGGATAACGATAGGAGAAAGATACAACTATATTTGAGTCAATCCCCAAAAAAAACTGTCAAGCAATATCCGCCACTCTCAAAAAGAAAAATACACCATAAAAAATAACGCACATTCCACAGATATGTAATAAAAATATGACAAATATTATATAAATACCGCAGCAACGCCACGTCGGGTCGGCGATACGAATATCTCGCTAAATATGATATGTCGGCTTAATTTGATAAGTTCCAGGTCAAGGGTAAGTCGGGTACACTTAGCAACAAATGTAATTATGTCACGTTGTATCAGACGTTCAAAGTAGCACTTAGAAGCCGGTTAAGTTTTAACCTGTTTCTATTACAAGGTATTATATATTATACTTCCGTGTTAATTTTAAATATTGTTTCGGGAGCGATGGTGAAATTTTGTGTACATATTTTGTAACTACTTTTCTTCTTGTGACAAAATTACTTGGATATTTTTTATACGCACTGGGAATTGATACGGTATCAGTAATTACATTGAATATATTGCTATTGGTCAAGTCAGACGCCAGTTGCTCTATAAATAATGTAATATTCTATCAAATCTGACCGGGCTTGTCAGCGGACCTTAGGCTCCAAGGTCTTGGATGCAACAGAGTTAACGCAAGAACGATAATTTTATTTATATTGACCCATCATTATATAACCTATTTATTTAGCGAAACGTTAACCGACAATTACCTGATTGTAATCAATTTACTTCTAGTTGTCAAAGCGATCGTTCAAATATATTGATGCTTCAATAAATCGGATAAATGTTTCAATAAAAAAATTAAATAACTAATTGATTACGTAGGTACTGTAAAACAATTTTCAGTGAACATAAAATGAACACAGTTATTTCAATTGGAACACTCTTGGGCTTTACTAACTGGACATCGATCACTGTTAATTTTCTATATGTACAGCTAACCAATATTCATATTTTTTATTTGTTCGATTCCAATACAGGACAACGCTTTGTGGTAAACAAATTTTACTTTTGTTTGGTGTATGGGTCTCAATGTCTGAAAAGTGTTTTTCTTATGCACTTACGAGATACATTAGACATTTCAGTGGATGTTCCAATCACTCAAAAGAAATTGTTATTTTAATACAACATAGAACCAACCTTGTAAGTAGGCCATCGTTTCGTGACACAAACAAGCCAAGTGTTGCTAAATGTCTATTTGATTGATCTGTTATAGGATGTGTTAGGTACTACAAAACACTGGACTGTGGCCGTCTAGCTCTGTGATGTGATTTTATATATTAATTTTCTTTTATATTGGGGCTGGTACAATATTTGTGGTTCGGCAATACACCGAAACCGTAGGTTCTAGGCGATTTGGAGAAGGAAAATGGACTGTATTAGGGCGAGTCCTGCTCGCCTAGAAAGGATGAGGGAAGAGGACATAGGATTGGAATGGGAGAGATGATTGTGAGTGGGTATAGGATATTCCAAGGACGGGGGGCACTTACCTTGTACGGCGATCTTCTTCGTCTCAGAAGGGCAGTCTCCTGGTGTTTCGGGATGAAGCTGCTTGATTCACTTCACTACACAAATCACTTCCACTTGCGAGCGGTTTATATAAGCGGTAATAATTATAGCGGGAGCGGCGCGGAGCGGTACGGTATGGCCGACACGTATATAGCGAATCGAATGTTCTCGAAAGTTCTGGACTGTCTCTCGCGTCGACGATCGCCGCGACCAATCCGCGAAAGGCGTGCCCCTCCTTAGGGAATGGGAGACAGGGACGGAAATATGGTATCGCTCGCACTAGACAAGCGTGGAACGATTGACGTTGTTGCGATTAGTTATAGATAGGAAGGTAGATGGCGCTACCAATTTGTACTGACGCTATTATGATTTACTAGCTTCACTTAGGTTTGAAATGCTCTTTTCCTGTCTATAGATTGATTGGTAAATACAAGAAACGGTGTTGCGAGTTTTAGAATGCAGTTGGAAGCTTTTATTAGTTGGTGTAGAGGTCTGGCTACCGAGCCAGAAGTCGTAGGTTCGATTCCCAAGACAATTTTTTTATTATTCTGTGTCTGGGTGTCATTTATCTATAATATGTACATTGATATCATAAAAAATACATCTTAGAATATTTGAGTATGTCTATCGGTTATCTGGTTACCGCAGTACACTACGCTCTAACAAGTTTAAGATCAGATGACAGTATGCAATTCCTAGGATATATTTATAATTTCAATCCTGTCCATTCCGCTCCATGTTCAACATGTGACGTAACAATCTAGCGGCCATTAATCTATCGTGGTTTATCGACGTTCTCGTCTGATCCAACTATTGCATTAGCTCGTCACGCCGTATAATTACTTCGTATACGATGTTGTAACGATACCAGACTGACTAATAGCCGATCTAATATATTACATTACAAAGATATTTATAGAATATTCACCACACGTATAATATTTGTCTCAAAGTTTACAAAGACCATATACCTAGATATAGACTACAGATCTTCTTCTTTTCGTGTCCATGGCAACACTTGTCATACGGCTTTAGCCCAGTACTCGGCAAAGCGTATCGCATTTGGCCTTGTTTGATACATATCGTCGAGTGCACGATTTTGGGCTTGTAGGGCACGTCTGCATATGGCTCATTGTTTGTGATGATACGCCGCAGTCGCACTTGTCCAAATACAGAAGATTCTGTCTCTCTATTTCTTAGAAATAATAAAAGTCATTCAATTGAAATCGCCTATAAAAATACATAATCTTATAAAATATCTTGTAAAATATAAAAAGGTCATAAAATGAATATAACTTTAATTTTTTATCGCAATAAAAACATTTAGTAGGTAATCACAACAAAAGCCGTCATTAAATGTGCCACAAAATCTAATTAAACGACTACTTTTACACTCAAAAGTAATAATGTAACTGGATAATAAAAAAGTTATTAATTTTAACTTACTTTATTGTAACCTTTTAACTCGTAGACAAAGCAGAAATGTATCAGAACAATAAAAGTAAGATATGATAACGTTTTACGTGTTGATGTAATAATTAATACCCTAGGTGATGTCCTACTCCCAATGCTCTTTGTTTCAGATCATAGGGCCGTATGTAAGTTGTTACATACGGCCCTATGATCTGAATGAATGATCTGAATGATGGTAGCTAGATTACGGATAAACATACTACTTCATGCTACCTAATACATACATACATCATACCTTATTGAATGATCATGATCTTGATGCAAAACGCCAAATACAGAAGACTCGACCGGAACTTAATTACACATATAACTCCAATTGGCCTACTGCATCATCTGTGACCGCATATTTTCTACCAAGCTTGCCAGCCACATCCTAGCACATGCCAGAAAAGAGGTTTAGTTCTGTATGCGGCCGGCTCAAGATCGGTTTGTGTGGAGAGTCTAATTGGTGGCCTATAAGGCTTTCTACACAGATCGCTGTAGACGTCTCTAGACTGAAATGATGATTCTTGCGTTAATGACTGAGTCACATATATCGCACAGCCGAAACTACGGGGTGCAAAAAGCTGAAATTAGGCATGTATTTTCTTTGGAAAACGTGGAGGAGCTATATAATCCCACGCTGACGGAGCCGTGGGTAAAGTCTAGTAGGTCTTCTTCTTCTTCTCGAGTCGTTAGTACAGAATTTAAATCAAATAAACTGATATCAAATGGCACCAGTCCAGTATGTGGTCACGGCAACAGCATTGTCGGTAGCTCAGCATATATCGGCCATCGAACATCTGTGCGGACACTACACTCGAGCACAGAACAAATAATGTGCTTAACACAATTTTCTCCGCGGCCGCGTGGGCGGCAATCAAGACGAGGACCTCCATCTTAGCAATCAGGGATTTCATAAGTCAACTGACCTGTCCAGGAATTAATGATGGTCTGCTATACCTGCTAGTGCCTTCGATTCCCACTGAAACTCATACAAAATAGTTAAGCGGATCTTAATTGCGTAAAATTAACTTATTTAAGGTATAAATACCTATTTGTTTCCAACGTTTCGATCGTTTTGCACCAATCCTGGTCACAGAGAGACTATCAATAAGGTTGAAAAAAAGGTCTTTGTCTAGATCGGCCCTGGTGTGGTCAATCGCCGAATGCTATCGCTGTTTGGACGGCGTAGATGTCTAAAGTCTAAGCAGTTGTCTGAGAGACATTCACATGTTTACATTCTTTCGAATATTATGGTTTTAATCACCACTGATTGACTAACTGAAAAAAAAATTGCAATCCAAAAACGTTTGATATGGCTCATATTAGTATTTGCTTTTTCAATATTTGTTAAGTCCTTAATGATACAGTACTTACCTCTAGACTATTTCAAAAATATATTCGAAACATAGTTTGACGTTATGGTACTTTACGTTCATAATGCGGTAACAGTCTGACAGCTTTTACATTTGCTGCATTTTATTTTGATTGGACTTTTTCTAAAAATATTAATGTAAAGCTACAAATAAACAATTAAAAGAAATAAAAAATTGATATTGAATATCTCTGATCCAAAACCCACAGTCTGATTGAAGGTGTAATTACTTAAATAAATGTTCTCTGCTCACTGTACCAATATTAAAATAAAATTCAGCTTAAAGGCATTGTAGTTTTAATTAAACTTGTTTTCAGTGTACGTCGATATTACTTAATTACGGAGAATAATTACAATTTGTAACTGTGCCAAGATTAAATTAAGGTTTTTGGAAATAATTTTCACAATCATTCTATGTAATTGTGAAATAAGGCAGCGAAAATCCTAGTGCCTAGTGGAGACACCGACAGACTGCTACGCAGAGGGCCCGAGTTCGAATCAACGGCGTACGCCAATAACTTTTGGGAGTTATGTGCGTATTAAATTGTTAATTATCGCTTGCTAAACGGTGAAGGAAAACATCGTGAGGAAACCTGTTTGTCTGAGAGTTCCCATAATGTTCTTGAAATACATGTGACGTCTGCCAACCCGCACTAGGCCAGCGTGGTGGACTATGGCCTTACCGTTCTCATAATGAGAAGAGGCCCGTGCTCAACAGTGGGACAGTTTATATACAGGGCTGATGATGATGATGAAATAATACATTCGTTTTTATGTTTAATTTGGTAAACTACATACAAGTAACGTCATCTATCGTATAAAAGTAAAGACACTAAAACCAGTGCCATCTAGCCGTCACCAACGGAACCTCGAAGAAATATTGCTACGAATAGCTACTGAAGAGCCTAAATCTCGCTATTAGAAGTAACCCAGGCGATCGATACATCCAACTGGTAATCCCGCACAATAACAACTTATTCATAATTAGAAACAAGCCTCGGAGACAAACAAACACAAACTGTCATTATAACGATGGAGTTAATTTGGAATTCAAAATGTATTACTTGTTGTCGTAGGTAAACGTGGGTTTTGAGACTTTAAATCACCTAATTTTATGTTTTCATGCTCAGTGGCGTGCCATTGGAGAGGTCTATATCCAGCAATGGACTACGGCAGGCAGGGTGCTGATGATGATGATTATGTGTGTGTATAGACACTAGAGTATTTCTGAAGCTAAAGTCAAACTTTTAACGATGTTTTTTTAACATCTAATAAAGCATTGTCTATCTAGACCGTTATGAGGAGCTCAAAATTAGATATCCACTGCTCATCGAGCCGTGAACCATTAAACTCAAATGCCGGGAAGGTCTGTAGTTCTGTACCTCTAATTGATACCTAATAAGTTGAGACTCGTCAAACTTGGGTGAAAGGGTAACCGTCTCAATTTAAGCGTCGATACTACGATTTTGTATCTCTCATTGCACGGTTACTCATGTAAAAAGGTTATTCTTGTTAGGGTGCATAGGAAGTAAGCGTTGTCTTTGGGTTGTACTGTATCCACCAAAGAGATTGGATAATAGTATCCACGTTACAATTTTACCTATTTTTTTAACTTGCCCTTACCTCCTTTCAGGTGTATAGATTAGGAACTCAGATTGGAGACATTTTTAAATGATAGGTTTCCTTTATAATTGCTACAATCTCAGGCATAAATTACTCATGCTAAGTAAAGTTTAGTCGGAATAATAGAGTGCTTATAGACTCTTTATGAAGGGAAAACATTATTATCTCGTATTTTTCGTGAACATAATCCTCCTTTTATAACTTATGTAACTTATAAAAAGAGGATATAATATAATGGGGAAATATCTTTCTTCTCGGCTTTTATAATAATATACTGCTCGAGAAATCTTGGCCTTTCGTTTTTCTCAGTAAAATTAATCCACGAAACCAAACTAATGATTTAACCTTTTTTTTTTTTTTTCTTTTTTTTTAAAGGACTTTGAGCCATTGTTGACTATGTCAGTCCTATAAACTTATAACTTAATACAGAAAGTATATGTATAATCTTAAAATAACTTGTGTATTACACTCTGCTACACTTAGATATTATTATTACTATTAGTTAACTTATCTATTAGTTTATATAGGACCACAGCTGCTTCCGACGTAGGATTAGACAAAATACTTAGAAATATTCCAACATCATATTCATTTAGTTTAAACTGAGATTTTAATTGAGCTCTCATACTATCTGTCCGTGCACACTCTGTTAGTAAATGATGTACATCTTCAGCAACATGACACGTCAAGCAATTGGGTGAATCCGTTTTCCTAACCAGAAACTTAAATTTATTTAATGGCATGTGACCTGATCTCAATCTACAAGCTATAACAATTAGTCTTCTACATAGTTTTATATTAACAAACCATGGTATCTGAAATGGCTTGCTCTGAACAGCTTTATACCACACCCCTTTGTTAGTGGAAATACTGTTAAACTCTGACTCCCAGGTGTCCTGCATAAGCCCTTTGTACTTTAATAGTATGTCACTACACTCAGAAAAAACAAATGTCTCTGTACCACTCATTACAGTCTCCTTAGCTAGCTTATCTACCTCCTCGTTACCAGTAATACCTATATGAGCTGGAATCCATTGAAGTCTCAAAGTAAAGCCCGCAGAAATCATATTCTGAATCTTTTTTAAAATGGCATAGGCTATCGAAGCACCTCTGCCATCAGAGGTACATCGAGCCAGATGCTGCAATCCACTCTTAGAGTCAGTAAATATTACTGACTTTTCAAATCCCTTGGCCTCCACGTATGAAATCGCCTCTGAGACTGCAAATAGTTCCACAAGCATAATGGAAAGATTATTATTATTACCAGTACACAAGCTATATTTTTCTTTTATATTATATATTGGATCATAATACGCTGCACCTATACCGTGCTCAGATTTCGACCCATCTGAAAATATTGGATGCCAACCCTTATATTGATCATTTAAATAATTTAGTACATTAACTTTAATTATATTCGTATCATCATAATGTTTCTTCGACAAGGGCCTGTTTTCTATATTAAATTGAATGAAATCTACATTAAAATTGGACATCCACGTGTTAAGTGAGTACATGAGAAAAGTGTTTTTTGTGATTATATTTGCCTCTGATTTTATTTCGGAATAAACCGATACCAATAACGGTTTAACTTTGTTATTCCAATACCTAGTTCCACACAGTTGTTCAAGTATCTTCAATGCTTGTGTTAATAAATGATTAGCAGAAGATAACAATTTTAAGCCAAATTTTGTAGCTAAATATCTGCGTCTTATGTATAAAGGTGGCACAGCTAACTCTGATTCCATCACGTGTATTGGTGTCGTTCTAATATACCCACCAATTACACGCAATGCAATGTTTTGGATTCTGTCTAATTTTACTAAATGTGTCTTAGCTGCATTGCCGTAAAGATAGCTACCAAAATCTATTCTACTGCGAACTAGAGATAAATAAAGCCTTCTTATGTGTTTTGGATGAATTCCCCATGATTTTCCTGACAAAATTTTAAGCAAATTTACTAACTTTAAACATCTCTCTCTGATTTCATTAATATTTTTGCCCCATAATAAAGATCTATCTAACCAAATTCCCAAATACCTAATACTTTCTACCTGCTCTAATATGACATTACTGGCTGTGATATTGATTTGATCCCTCCTTCTACCCCTACTAAATAAACAGCATTTAGTTTTAGTAGCTGAAAGTTCTAACCCAATATTATTAATATGCTGGCTAAATATCGAAAGGGAAACTTGAATATCATTGATACATTTGTTTACATTTCTATGTTGAGTATAAATAACAAAATCGTCTGCATATTGTAACACACTGGCCTGTTCGAAACTACTGCATATATTAGAGGTAATTATATTAAATAAAAGCGGAGACATTGGGTCACCTTGAGCTATCCCTTTATTTGTCCATCTAATATACTTACAGGAACTATCCTCATGTTTAATATTTAAATATCTCTTATTTAGGAAAGACCAAATGTAACTACATATCTTAGAACCTACATTTAGATTATCAAGAGTACGCACTAATTGTGTTACACATACATTATTGTAGGCACTCTCGATATCTACAAAACATGCCAATGTAGGATAGTTCTTTGAAAATCCTGTCTGTATATCTGACACTAATCGAGCTACACAGTCAAGACACGACAGTCCTTTCCTAAAGCCAGTTGTATTCTTTGAAAGCAGTTTATTGTGCTCTGTATACCATTCAAGCCTTTTAGTTATTATAGTATGGAATACTTTGCATACGCAGGACATTAATGAAATAGGTCTCAACTTCGGTAAATTCGTGTTAAGGTTGTTTAGCTTAGGGATAGGCAAAATCTGTATATGTCTCCATTGTTCTGGCACTATAGAGAATTGAAGAACAGCATTATAAATTTTAAGAAGAAATTGTTTGCCACCTGATGGTAATTGATATAGCATGGAATATGTGATTCTATCCTCTCCTGGTGCAGTATCTCTTTTTCTTAAGGAATTGTTCAATTCCACTATTGATATTTCTTGCTCCAAATAGTTATTATCTGAATAAAAAATAGGCGCAGATTGTTCTACAAAATCGGGTGTTAGTGAGTGCAATAAATCCCTTGACATCTCTGTTGAGGGGTGTGTATGATTACTGCGAATACCTTTAACCCAACGCATTTTATGCCACATATCAGAAGCGCTAGTCGTTTCATCAATTTCACTACAAAAGGATTTCCAGTTATTAAATTTGGCCCTTCGTATAAGCCGACGAGACTCTGTTATTTGCTCTTTAAGTTTATCGTAATTATTAGGCGTTGGGTTACGGCGAAAGTTCTTCAATGCCAAACGGCGTTTGGCCACGGCTTGGGATAGTAGAGGATTCCAATAAGGCTTTGGCGTGAAAGAGGATCTAGCGTTCACCGGTACTTTAGTCATAGGGATGCTTCTATCCGTAGCTTCGTTCACTATATCTATGAATTGATTATAATAACTCTGTATGTTATTGTTATTACAACTGTCAATTACGTTAACCGAACTTAACTCTTGTGTTACAATATTGCGATATTTTTTCCAGTCGGCTAACTTAAAATTACGGTGACTAATTACTTTCTGAGTATCTAGGAACTTTAAAGAGAATTTAATGAATAAATGGTCGCTGCCGAGGTTTTCTCTCGTCACATTCCACTCAAAATAAATGACAATGTCGAAGCTAACAAACGTTACATCTGGGGAAGAACTCTGCAACAACCCATTAACCAACTTAAGTCTAGTCGGCTCTCCATTGTTAATAGGAATTAAACTGTGTTCTAAGGAAGCATCTAATAATTGGTATCCACGAGTGTCATTTTTGTATGACCAATTGGTCATATGACCGTTAAAATCGCCAGCTACTATAGACCTACTATTGAAATGGCAGAATAAACTTTCCCAGTCATGTTGTGTTGTATGAACTGAAGATGTACAATATACAGAGGCAACATAATCTACATATTTGCAATTTAACAGTCTTACACAAATAATTTCAATACCTGTATTAGTTAAATTAACTCAATGTATATGTGACTTTATAGATTTGTGTACTAATATCGCTACACCACCGTATCCATCTAACCTATCGTTTCTATATATATTATAATTGCTTATACTAAATGTAACTTCAGGGTCTAACCAGGATTCGCTTACTAGACATACTGATATTTTTTCCTGACTTAATAATGACTCAAACATCTGTTTCTTAGGTACTAAACTTTGTGAATTCCACTGCCCAAAATTTACAACAACACTATCTAAACTATTATTAGCCATTGAAAATGGTTTTGATAATTTTAGATATAAATTCTCCATCTCTTACAGTCTTAACAATACAATTAACTATCTCGTCAAATAACAATTTCCATACTTCACCAATCTTCTCATCTAAATTTTTATCTGTATAAAAAATTTCCTTCATTTTGCGGCATATTCTCCTGAATGTATTTTTGATTCTATTACATTGACTTGGCTGACTTTCCTCTTCTGATAGTGTATCCGCACGTGAATCACTCTCACCCATATCTACTTCAGATTCACGGTCACTCTTATTTAGGTCTTTCTTCTTATGTTGTTTCTTTTTCCTTTTTTTGTTCTTCTTCTTTAACTTCTGGTTGCAGACTTCATTATCTGATAATTCAACCTCCTCCTGGATTATATTTTGCTCAGTACGTAATGTGTTTGATAGTAATATGTCTCGATAACTTGTTGACTGAGAGTTTAAATTAGGTTGTCTTGTTATTGGTTCAGTTTCAATAATGGAATCTTTATATTCCTGAATTGTCATTAAGGCTTTTCTATAGGAACATTTTTCCTTGCTCATAATGTCACGGATAGCTTTTTCTTTATGATAAACTGGACAACTTTTATCTAAAGCCATATGCGATCCTCCACAGTTGATACATCTATATACTGTAGTTTCGCAATTAATATGATTTTTGCCACATTTTGGGCAAAAAATCTTTTTCGCTGGACAATACCTTTTTGCGTGGCCATATTTCCAGCACCCTGAGCATTGTGAGACCGGGAATGTATAGGGTTCAACTTTAAAACGGCAGCCAAATCCATATATATAAGTAGGTAAATCAGAACCTCTAAAACCAATTCGAATCGCCTCACTCTCCACCCATTTACCCTCATAATTTAATCTTTTGAGACGTAATAAGGATATAATGTCAAACTCACAACTTAAAGATTCTTCTAGCTCCTTTACATCAATTTCCAAATCCATTTGCTTGACTACTCCATAACAGAGGTTCAATTCAGACGACAACTGGCATTTTAGTCCCAAATTGTGTATTTCTTTGCAATTTACTAGGAGATCAGCATTTGCTTGAGAATCAAATGAAATTAAAACTTTGAAACGGCTTTTATATTTGATTCTTTGTATATTAGTAACTTTGTGTTCTTTCAAAATCTTTGCTAAGGCAATTTGTTTGGGTAGCGGTTCATTAGAGGTGACACAAACTTCATATTTGTTAGTTCCCGCTTTTTCATCATGATTTTGCATATTTCCATCCCTAGAAAAACTACGAATCAATCTTTTGGCTCTTCTGTTTATAGTTATAAAGCCTTCATCATCCTCATAGGCTTCACACCCGTCACTTTCATTCCTTATTCTCTTGCTTCGTTGCATCTCAACTTCTTCCATATTAACCAACTCCTTATCTTGCTGTATCTCTTCTGATTCATTATCACTACTATCACTTTTAGGCAAACTCGATATTAAACTCATATTACTTTTGTCACTCATTATTAACAAATGTGGGTACTTGTAAATAACAACGTAACATTGCGATACGCGGACCGGTTCGACTAACGCGTGCGCTTGACTCAACGACCCGCGCGCAACTCAATGATTTAACCTTAATAATACTAAATTCAAAAATAAATTCCTTTTTTTTTTAATTTAAATTGTCTTTCGGGATATATACCACGTACCTTTGTTTGGAGTAACCGATATTTCGGCCCTGTTGCAAGCGCCATGATCACGGATGTACTGATGGTATTGCGGGTGGATGAATGTTACGAGCAAGTATAACGGTCTACCCGCTTTCTTACTCATTTTTTGCGTTCAACACCACTAGCACTGTTATCACTATCACATTGTATCCGATCACGACATACCACACTCACTACGTCAGCTCGCGGTTTGATTTTGTTCTTTTCACGGGTTTTACATAGACGTACCACTGGATGCCAAATACTCGACAGTTGAAACCCATCCTCTCTATTGAAATTCTTGAACTTTTTAATTTCAATTTTTAAAATTAAAAAGTTCCATCTTTGTATCATGAAAACCATAAAACTACCTCCAAAATCTATCCCTTCTCCCAGCATATCTATCTGTTTATTACAGAAATTCAGGAGAATAGGCCAGATAATAGCCTTGCCCCGATAGCCGATCCCTCGGCTATGTGAGTAATACCCGACCAAACTAATAGTTTAATAACACTACCCGAACAAAGATTATTTCGCCTTTATAGCTATCGAGAGGTTTTACAATGCCCAACTTCCATCCGATACGACATCGACTGCAATATTAGGGCAACTGACTGTTGTTTTGTCAAAATAAAAAATAAAAAAGCATACTCAAAACCATATTGATACGACAGTAACTACATTCACATTGAGGAAGCTGCATTTCAGTATTAATAATAGCATAATCGTTTTTCGAAAAATGATATAACATGCATCTTTTAGTAACTTAATAATTATAACGTTTTTGATTGTGAATACCTATTTATGACTTATTACTATTCATTTTTCCACAATGTTTCGTTTAAACTTACGATGTTCTTAAAATGTACTAGTTCTAAAGTAAAAGATATAAAGATTAGTTGTAACTGAGTCCACACAGCGCGTTGCGTCGACGCAACGCAAATATTTTGACGCATAGCCGGCCACATAGGCGCTGCGTCACCGCAGCGTTACGCCGTTGCAGCGGCGGCGAGGCACAGTTGCGGCAAGCATTAAATAGGCTTGCGTGTATCCTCCCTATAACGCACAAGCAACTGAGCGCTGCAGTTCCGTCGTGTGTGCGTTGCGTCGACGCAGCGCACCGTGTGTACACTATGATTATTAGTATGTAAAACGACGCAGCGTAGAAGCAGCGGCAGCGCTGCGTCGACGCAACGCGCCCTTTGGGATGGCTCTA
The DNA here is from genome assembly GCA_944739405.2 of Euclidia mi. Taxonomy (NCBI): domain Eukaryota; kingdom Metazoa; phylum Arthropoda; class Insecta; order Lepidoptera; family Erebidae; genus Euclidia; species Euclidia mi. Next base: position 107,297,019 of record OX123185.2, on the reverse strand, counting down.
AGTGTTCAAATCTCTTACATGAAAACTAGCGCCGCCCATTAAACGCTGCTTAAACTTCGTGACAACAGATTCAGAATCGCGCTAACGAAATGGGAATGTACACATGAATTAATAGCTACACACAAAATACCGGCCAGACCGCTAAGATCGATATTCCAGCTAGTCTGAGAATTCTCACTGCAGTCTGTGGAGGAAGAAAGGTGTGGTGTTCCTCCAACTAGAGGGAGGATCCTCTAACCAGGCTTGATGATCTTGCCTGGTGGACTGTCAGTCCAACGGACGTATTTGAGAAGTTGTATATATGCGTCGTAGCGCGCGAAAGTTGATAGCGCGGTTCAGGATTGTTTGAATTCTTCCCGCCTCGTTAGTAGCCGTAGTATTAGTGTTGTCTTAGTAGTTCCGTCGTCATTGGGTAGATGGCATTGTGCGGGTGTTATGTAGCTGGCCGCAACATTAGATATTATATCCAGTTTAATTCATCTATGTGTAATCCTTTAGAGAGATGACGTCCCGTATAATATTCCACGTCCGCATCTGATTTGTCGGTCTCTCCGTGCAGTGTCGTCCAATATGAACACACCCTAGCTAGATTGAAATTTCACTCCAAAGAATTTTTATTTCGACGTTTATTTATGAGGAAAATTCTTGTCTTTTATGGTGCTAGTAAAGATGGTTGTAAAAATAAAGTACATCTGTTGGGGCCTTGGTGAGATTCTTTTGAAGATTGATAGGAGTACTAGGATGTTATGGCTGTGTAGGCGGTTTAGATGAAATTGGACACTGGGCTAGATACATAGAGCAATTTTTCTAAGACACCAGAAGATAAAAGCTTTTGTATAGATTTGTTTAGTTTTCCCCTATATGACACATTGTAACCTTCATGTACTCTTCTAGTGACCATGGTGGCTGTGAACTAAATAATACGTTAGATTGTACTTAGGTATAATAAAATAAAATAATTTCAGATCCTTCTATAGTCCACTGCCGGACATATCGCACCCCTAATTTGTGTTACAATAGCATTGTGAGTCAATAAGAGGATAAAGAAAGATTAATAACAAACAAAATGTTGGATCGTAATATATTTCTGACAGTCCATTTACAAATAGTAGCGCATGATCTACACCCATAGCCGTAAATCTGAATCCTTAATCAATATAATTCACATTAAATACATTTTACCTCCATGCCAAAACCTAATAAAATTTGTTCTTCAAATCACTAGCTAACTGGAGAGTAAATAATGTAACTCTATTCTAACAGAATAATATTGTAATATAATATAATTATACTGAAATTTATACATCCAATTTTGTTGCGTGTTCATCGCTGATTCTGTGTACGTTATCTCGATTAAGTGTGATATAATAACAAACTTGTAAATAAGCTGTCTAACTCTGCTAGGCACAAGCCTCGCCTCAGTTCTATATTCTTTTATTACATAGTAATTATCTGAAGCTAAGATTTGTATTAAATGGCCGTAGACTATATTTATTTCAATAATATAACATAAAGGTAAATCTACATTATGTCGAATAGCGAAAACTAATTGCAATTGCATTGAGCTAGTAAAAAGTATGTATAAGTAAATCGTAATATTTTGTATTACTATTTAGTCAAACATGGCAATAACGTGTTATGACGTCACTATGTCATATTGATCTCGAAGACTATACTAGCTCGACCTCAAATAATTTTATAACTTTGTAAGTAAGGTATTAAAAAGAACACTATTTTTTATTATTAATGTTTATGCTATTAATCTTATTTAGTTATTTCATTATTGTGCTGTATTTATCTTTTTTCAAGAAGAAAAAGGCAAAGACGAAATTTGTCTTCCGTGAGAAAAATGCGATAATAAGACAATATAAAAATCAAATTTTCAAGACTCTGGTAACCAGAATAGATAAATTTTGAGCCCAAAATGTATTTTATCGACCACAAGAATGAGCCTAAGATAGTCGATTACTTGTTAACTTGTAAAGTTCACTGAGCTGAAATAATTCTCCTTGCAACTTCACTACTTATGCTACAATTTTGAAAAAAATACACTCACACAAATACGATTTCTTAGTTCATTGGTAATAGTTAAGATTGAGCATTTATGCAATTTTCAAATGGATTTCCGAATTGATTGAGAAAAAAATACTTAAGTAAACTCTTATTATTTTACTGATGTAGGTATTCTATTCCATAAAAACAACTTGTCAAATTCTAAGTCTAGAAAGAAAGTCTAGTCAGAAACTACTACCACTAATGGTAGTAGTTTCTGAGTTTCAATGAGAGCAGTAGCGGACATAGTAAAGCCATTTATCTCGCATTAGCTGCGGAATCCTAAAAATTTAAACCTAATCCTTTACCTCTTTACTATGGCGTAACGCACAAAATATTTATTAACAAACAAGTCTGAAGTAGGTACTGAAAATATTTGAAAGTGTGAAAGTGTCGGCTTACGACAGACCACTGCAAATGAGGCGGCATGTTTAATTAAAATAATGTTAGTTTATTATTAAGTTACCGCCGTGTGGTTGACGGCATAGAATACAAGTGTCACCACCCCCTATCTTCCCGTGGGTGTCGTAAGAGGCGACTAAGGGATAACACGATGCAAATACCATCTTTGCGTAGAGACGGAAAACTCGACATCAAACCCTATACGACTGCCTCGTTGGTCTCGCGGCATAAATGTGCGCGTGGGATCGGGATCGTGGGATCGTGGGTCCCGGGTTCGATTCCTAGGTCGGGCAGTGTTATTGGGTTTTTCTGTCACGAAATTCTCAGTAGCAGCACGGAGTCTGGAAATGTGCCCGGTACGGCAATAGGCTCGCCCCTTATTACGTGGGACTAAAGTATATCTGGCGAAAAGTCGGTGTAGAAATACACCTCTGCCTACCCCTTCGGGGATAAAAGGCGTGGCGATATGACGATATATGTACCTTACGTTTTTAGATCAAATTGACTACTTCTACTTTACACTAAAGATTTAGAGCCAAACGACGTATCATGTAGTAATTACATATGATAAATATATTATTAAGATGGTCGTGTTCTCAAACCTGCGCTAAGAAACAGTAACATACGTGGTTATTTGCGTATTACATTGAAAAGTGTTGTTTTTTAGAACGTATCTCGTAGAACACGTTAATCCCTGTATCCCAACTGTTATAAAGATCTTTAAGAGTCGAAACTTACGAGCAAGCAAAAATTATATACTCGTACAGATTTTTAAACCATACTTACGTTACGTTGGGTGAAGAGGCTTAGATGGCAGTTTGTAGAAAGGCTAATATTATGTCAAATGGTTAGACTACATTTCAGATTTTGACGACCAGCTGGCGCAGCGGGACTGTGACGCCGAAGGTCACGGGTTCGATTCCCGCTCAATTCAAACATTTGTGTGCGTGAATATGAATATATATATATATATATATATATATATATATATATATATATATATATATATATATATATATATATATATATATTATATATTTTTCAAAATTGTAGCATAAGTAGTGAAGTTGCAAGGAGAATTATTTCAGCTCAGTGAACTTTACAAGTTAACAAGTAATCGACTATCTTAGGCTCATTCTTGTGGTCGATAAAATACATTTTGGGCTCAAAATTTATCTATTCTGGTTACCAGAGTCTTGAAAATTTGATTTTTATATTGTCTTATTATCGCATTTTTCTCACGGAAGACAAATTTCGTCTTTGCCTTTTTCTTCTTGAAAAAAGATAAATACAGCACAATAATGAAATAACTAAATAAGATTAATAGCATAAACATTAATAATAAAAAATAGTGTTCTTTTTAATACCTTACTTACAAAGTTATAAAATTATTTGAGGTCGAGCTAGTATAGTCTTCGAGATCAATATGACATAGTGACGTCATAACACGTTATTGCCATGTTTGACTAAATAGTAATACAAAATATTACGATTTACTTATACATACTTTTTACTAGCTCAATGCAATTGCATATATATGTATATATATATATATATGTTTATCCATTGTCTAGTACCCATAGCACAAGCTCTGCTTAGTTTGAGACTAGATGGTGTTGTGTGAATGTGGTAGAATATATTATTTTTATTGATTTCGGGTTTTAAGATGAATGTCTTGGATATCATTGGAATATAAGTAAAAAAAAAGAAAATATAATATAACGTTCTGTCTGCGAAAGTCCAATTTCAAGCAAAAGTACCAAGCATTCTTCCACGACCAAAAAACTAAACTCACTACAGATTACGCAGAAAAAAGGCTAAATAAATACTCAATACTCAATACGTTTATTGCACACCATAATGTTACATAGATGTTATAAAATAGGTATACAGTTCATTATGGACCCTGTAGGGCACGGCAGCGTGGGAGAGAGGATGAAGTCACATAGAGCTCAAATATCGGTAAAGTAATAATTTTAGTTAGGTTTAAATAATTATATAGGTACTTATCTATTTTCTTGTAATTATTTTACAAATCTATTCCAACTTTATACTCTTAAAAATTACAAATTGTGTATTCAATTTACTTCCTATGTAAATGCATTGATTTTAACATTATTTACTACAGTCTATGCTTATCAGTTAAGTATTCGTTTATTGTATAATTCGCTTTATTTATTAATATCTGTTTTAACTTGTATATGAATTTTTTATGATTTGGTTCATTTCTTAAATATTCTGGGAGATTATTATATATTTTTATTGTCATAACGAATGGGCTTGTTGCGTGCATAGTTAGTTTAGAGGTGGGTAGATTTAGTCTATTTTTATGGCGTAATGAATATTTTGTTTGGATGTCTTGTCTTTTACTATAAAAATCTGGATATTTACGTACTAATTTACGCATTTCTAATATATATATGGAAGATAAGGTTAGAATATTATGCTTTTGATAATGGGGTTCGCAACTGTCGGTTTCGTCTATGTTGAACAGTATCCTAATAAGATTTTTTTGTAATGCGAAAAGTGTTGGTGTGTCTGTGCTATTTCCCTAAAGTATGATGCCATAACTAAGCCATGAGTAGGCATATGCGTAATATGTTATCAAGGCCGTATGTATATCAGTAGTTTTCTTAATTTCACGCAAGGCATAAGAAAATTTTGATAATTTGAGTCTGAGTTTCTTTATATGACATTTCCAATTTAAGTGTGCGTCTATGTTTAAACCAAGTAAAGTGAATTTTGTAACTTCTTCTAATTTTATATTATTATATGAGAAATTTAGGTGTAAGGGTGGTTTTTGACGGGGATGAAAACTCATCAATTTGGTTTTTGAGAAATTAATGTCTAGGTTGTGACCTGCCATCCATTTTGATGTCTTTTCGAGGATAGAATTTAGAATTAGGTTTATATTTAAAGCGTTTTGGCATGGGATCAGTAAAGAAATATCATCCGCGAATAGGACACATGGCCCTTATATACATTTAGGTAGGTCGTTTGTGTATAATAAAAATAGGAGGCAGCCTATTACACTTCCTAGGGGGATAGAAGAATTTATTGTTATAATATCTGATCTAATATTTTCTATAGTGTGAGTTTTGTGATTAAAATATTCAATTTCAACTAATTGTTCTCTATTATGTAGGTAAGATGTAAGCCATTCGTGTGCTTTACCACGTATTCCTATTCTGTACAGTTTATTAAATAATATATCAAATTGTACTTTATCATATGCCTTGGTCATGTCCAGTAGTATGCCCACTGCATATTTTTTGGTATTTATTATGTTTAAGGCTTCTTGAACATATTTATACACTGCTAAGGTAGTCGACCGATTTTTTCGAAAGCCGTTTTGACATTCGCTAAATATTTTATATTTCTCGCAGAAGTTGTATATGCGATCACATATGGCTTTTTCAAACAGTTTTGATGCTGTGGGCAAAAGAGCTATGGGGCGGTAATTATTGACATCATTTTTGTTATACTTTTTGTGAATAGGCTTTATTAAGGCTCTTTTCAATTGGTCAGGGAAAGTACCTTCCAAAAATGATTGGTTAATTAGTAGGTAAAAAGGTAGAGTGAGTTCGTCGGCGCAGTGTTTTATTAGGAACGGTGGTAGTTCATCTAAACCGCAACTACGTTTTTTTTTCAATTTTTTAATTATTCTTTTTACTTCATATGCTTCTACTGGACTGAGAAACATTGTATTTTCAAGGCCTAGCCCGCACCAATCGGCAGATCCTCTGCTTGAATGGTTAGAGGTCTGTTTACCTATTGAGGCAAAAAAGTCATTAAAATGATTTGTTATTGCTTTGGGTTCTGATGAGAGATGATTATTTATGTACATTTCAAAGTTTTGTTTTACGCGCCTTGGTTTATTGTTTGTTCTTTCGTTTATAATATTCCACATGGCTTTAGTTTTATTTTCTGAGGATTTTATTTTATTTATATACTGATTCTTCTTTGCTATTATTACTGCTTGTTTTAGTATTTTTTCGTATCTTTTGTAATGTTTTATTAGAATAGGATTTTTTGTAATCGCTTATTTTTACAGGATTTTTTTATTCCTACTGTTAACCAATGCTTTTTATGTTTAGTTTTTAGTCTTACTTTACAAATGGGTATGCATGTATTTAGAATATTTAGTAGTGTATTATTAAATGAATCGTAGTTGCTATTTATATTATTATTTAGTGTTATGATGTCTTGCCAATTTTGTAATTGTAATTTAGACTTAAAATGTTCTATGTTTCTATCATCCTGCTCACTTACTTATTAATATTATTCGTCGCGTCGCAGATTCCCTATCGATTACTCAACAATTTCACTGCATGTAATATCGTTTCACAAAATCGCTGAACCGTAGCCCGCCTAACTGAGAGGTAATTCTCGTAATTATATTTGTTCAAAACGCATTTTCGACCTAATGTCAGTATCATACTTACGACACAAATGGTATTCTTCTATATTAACTAATACTTGAATGATATCGTGACCAGATCGTATCAATTTAACAAAGTGTCAAAGTATGCGTCATCCTCGAACTATATATTTGCAATAAAACGATAATTATATTAAGTTAGCAGAATACCAATTGTAACTCAATTCAAAATCTAATCGCGTTTCGTTCAAAATTCAGTGTCCATGTCAGATAAAATACGAGAATATCGTCATACAATTTGTTACTATTGAAATGCTAAATCGTATCTGGACATTTTGGCGACTGCAATAGAATATGAAATGAATCTCAGTTAATATAGCTCCAGGAATTTTAGGATTAAATTGTATTAATGTCGCATTAGGCTATTTTGATGATGTAATCACAACGTATTTGGTAGTGATCGCTTTAATTTAGTAGTTGTTATTGATCTTTGCTATGCAATTAAGCTATTTGGAAATGAAAGGCTAATTATTGTTCCTAACGGAATTCAAATAGTATATTATTATTTACATGGCCTTATCACCATTACAATATAGAAGGACAACAAAATTGACACACTTGAAGTCTCAAGGAATGGTAAATTATTTTGGAACAATTATCGAATTTAATCAGTTTATTGGCATTGGTATATAATGAATCCACTTCCCTTCTTAGCAATGCGGGCGACAAAACGCAAAAAAGTCGTTCAATCATACTTGCGAAGATTGAATATTAATTGAACGCAGTTATTTGGAAGGCGACAAGGATTATCAAAAAGGTTTAACCACTTTGCAAAAATTCATAGTCACATCACAAGAATACGAATGAAAAAGCATGCGCTGATCTTACACAAACCAATAAAATTATTCTAATGACTATTAAACAAATTATCGTAGAGATGAGACTGTAATTGGACTGTGAAATCAAAGTTATCTCATTCCAACTACGAGAGCACGAGGCTAAATATACTTAAATATATCAAAACTTTGTTTAGATATAAGACTTGTCATTCACATGGATTGTTCTTAGCATTATTAGACATTTTTCAAAGATACATTTCTTTGGGTTTGGGGCCTGACCTCCTCAAAATCACTGTCTTACAATACAACAAACTAATAACTTTCAAAATTATAATTTTACATTATTTTTATGCCTTTGAACATCAACGAAGACTTAACTTAAATGTACTAAGACCAAACTTAATGTGAAGCCTATTCAAAAATTCATCTGCTTTTCAATTTAAGGTCACGTAAACTACAACATCTCTGCGCTTTCAGACGCGACACTAAGCTATGCGTTGTCTGTCAGTCAACGTAAATATTTCAATACAAAAACATATTTTTCACCAAAAATAGTTAAAATGTTTCTTCCCAAAAATCCATTATATTATATCAGAATGAGTAAGTATCAGCCGCAAAAGTGTCCGCAAATCTCATTATTCCGATAGGTCAGGAAGTACAATGGCTTTTAATATCCTTTGAACATAAAACAGGCTCGTTACAAAGTAGAATCTTCAAATAACAGCCATCAATAAGCAGTGTGTGAGCGTAGGCGTTTGATTAATGAATATGGAACAGGCTTGCTTGATTCAAATTCAAAATAATCCCGTGCCTTCGTCTCTAATGACTATCCAAATTAATATCTAGTTAGAACGCTTAGTTTTTAGACTTAGGACATTTGAGAGCGTGGCTTCGTGTGAACGTAGTGTGACTGAGAATACGATTCAGCTTGTGTATTGAGATCATTCGTCTGGAAAGCAATTTAGGTTTAGTGCATGTTTGATATTATTTAGTTCTGTTTTTGAGGAGTTAAAAGTCTTGTATCATTTTGTTGGTTGGCTATTATTATAAACGTCAGATTGTAAATTTATCGTTTGGATAAATGTCAGAATATATGTCGAACTTATCGTTTGAATTTATCGCTAGTATATAATAATAATCAACAAATCGATGTTTGAAAGCCTTGGATTTGTATGTTTAGGATAGAGTGCTTCTTCATAGAACTCTTGAAAACATTTGATTTGAGTGGACATTGTGCGGCTGAAGTCATACCTTTGGGTTGCAATGCACTGATAGTATTATCGTTTTATAGGTATAAGTATATATCGTTTTATAGGTATAGATATAAGTATAATTTGAATAAAGTGTATAGTTGCCTACAGTTTCAGTCGATCTCGCTCATGAATCACTGCGCCGTGTGTTGTGCGTTCGATTCTCATATACGACTTTACTTTGTGTGATCCAGAAATTGCTGTTTTGGGTATGTGTGTTCTTTGGTTGAATGTTTATACAGATCATACGAATACAGGATTTATTGCCAGTGAGAAATATTGTCTGTGACCAAATAAAAGTAGGACAATCTTTACAACAAGTCTCCGCCAACTTTATCTCTTTCTTTTAATAATCACGTCTTTATTGTATTAAACAAGACAACCTAAAATTAAAATACCCCTCAACATAATAAATTATGATCATTCACTTAATTTGTACATGAAAATGCAATTCACATTTTCTCATAATATGTTTAATTAACTTCGCACACACAGTAGTCGCCCTTCAACTACATAATAGCATTGAAGCTTTCTTGTTAAATTACAAATTTTGCCACCGTTTAAATAATATTACGGGGGCTATTGCCAGGGATGGTTACGTCTTATTCAAATTGTTTCCTGTCAATCTTTGTTTGCACAAGGCTCCTCTGCTAAGAACTTGTATTTGCATGTTTTGCACGCACGGAGGATTACCGAAGGGAAACCGTGTTTGAGTGGAATTCATCATTGAACTTTGTGGCGTGATTGCTTGAATAATGTTTGGACTATGGGTTTGAACTTTCTGTATAGTAAATTGTAGTAGCATGGTTATTTACTTACAAGAAATTAAAAAGTTTTGCAGGCCTTCTTTACTACGAAGATAATGGAAAAGGTATTTCCACCGAGATCACTGTAATAGAAGTGTATGGTTTAAAATAATATGGCTTGTCTATAATAGGGTAAGATAATGTCCAAGATATTAGTATCAACTACTATATAATTAAATACTGTTCCTACTTAAGTCTCATTTTATACTTCATACATTTGCCATCCTGTATAATGTACATATTATATTCGTTTAATGAAACGAATTTACGTTATTGTCACACCTGATAAAAAAAAGAAATAAATATTCGAAGCATCGCACCGTTTACAAAAATGTGAACAATAAGCGACGACACGAAGAAAGGAAGGTCCCAAATCGTTATTCCAAGACAATTTTTCTTCTAGCATCTGCACAAATAATCCACCATCTATCCTGGTTCAATAAAATTTTATTTACAGCAAACAGTTCCTTTGATAAATCGTTTTTAATCCAAACAAAAAGCTGGATTATTCCAATTCGAAGGAGAAAAATATTTTTTTATAATGGAATTAGTTCATTTGGATTTCTCGTGAAGGCTTAAAGTGGACATTGGAAATCTCTCGTGATCTCGTTAGCATCAGAATATTCTATGAGGATTAAGCGTTATTCAGTTTGATTTGAATGCGATCGTGCCTTTTGTTATAGAGTGCATTGAATGAGGCAAATGAGTCCTTTTGAAGCTCCCATGAATATGGAGGAGCTGTTCAAGTGAGATATTTTATGCATTTAGTTGTCCACGGAACGATTTGTGTGAGTGCCGTTTGGTGATAGCATTGTTATCGCCTATAATTAAGGCTGGTTTCAGAGTCACACCGGCCAGCGGCGCTGTCCAGACGCGCGCGCTTGCAATTACACTAGTTTAATAGTAGCGTTTCGTAGTCACGCATTTCAATCGCGCCGCGAGTGAGACGCGCGCCGTCGGCCGGCGCTGCCGAAGCACGCGTACTTGAAACGCGTGATACTAAAACTCGTTTCAGTATTCCGCGTGTCATGCCCGCGCTGTTGAGACGCGCTGGCCGACGGCGCGTGCCGCGCGCATCACTCTGAAACCAACCTAACTGAATACTGGATGAAGTAGTAGCATATCTCTACATGCAATTTAAACATAGTTTTATTATATTTTATTGCATCAGCATTCTGTCTATTACATACATGATAAATTAATATACACCACAGGGGCTCCTAAATAGTTTATTTTTAACTGGCAGATTTTTAGTAGCCTACCACAAAGTTACTAGAAATACATATTTGTTTTGAGGGTATTACTAAAATCTTAATCGTATACTAAAAACCTCCTAGAAATCATGCATGTACATTTTATTATTTATTCATTTGCTTTTTTCATTTATATTAAACTTGCATAAACCCACATAAAACGAAGATGATTTTCATGTTAATAAACATGAGTTGGGCAAAAAATCATATATAAAGTGGATTACAACTAGAGTTTAACCAAATCATACACTGAATTTCGTCAAAAATAACCCGTCCATCATTGCACCAGATCCGCCATAGTGACAAATGTCCGGCATCAAAGCGGATTACTCACATAATCCATTATCAAACGTACGTCAATAAGGCCACCTGTGATTTACGCGTGTTTACAACAATCCATTACTATAAAGATGATTGAATTCAACGACTACAACAGATTTATGGAGAGATCCGATCTAGTACTATTAATTTGTACATACGATCCAGCTTGAGTATGATAGCGATGTTATCAATTGGTGTTTGTGTAGTGTGTCTAATACTACGGTGATGTTAGAAGAGCACTAAAGCAAAACTATTTACCAGTGTTTGACATAAGTAATTTAAGTATATTTATTTTGTATTCAACTCTTCATTAAAGGCAAAAGTTATATAGCTTACACCAACATCATGGAATGTCGCAATCTCCTTTGCTTGCGGCGATTTCGCATACAGATCTTTGAATAGGAAACGTGTACATTGAAAAATAAATACTTATTTCACGCTTTTACTCATAATGTAAACAGAAGAATATACCATAATATAACATGAGAGATACCAGAAGAAACAAATAGGTTCAGTATTTTATTTTAAACTTTGAAAGCGCAATGAGAACGCACTTGTAAAATTTCACTACACCTATATTGTTTGTATAAACTGCAGATGATTACATTTCATGAGCAATTACACGGCTTTCTTAGTTTTCTACGGCACCCTAAAAACTGTAATTCAAACTGCCAACTATTGACATCTCAAAGTGAAAACTAATTAAAACCAGAACCCGGTTAAATCTGCCTCTTCAAAGGTTGTAATTAAAGAAAACTGATGCGTCACATTGAACGAAATGAAATATACCGGCGGCGGCGTGCATACTAAGGCTGGGCCCTCAGCAGCCTAATAATATGCAGATGTTTTGCCCACACATCTATAAACATTTTAGGCTAAAATCTGTAAATAGTTATATCCATCTAGTCAAATCTAGGCTCGTTGTTATCTCTGGGCTCTCTAGTACATACAAGTGCGTCGCACTTCGCGGTTTCTTTCAACCGATTTCTAAAAAGGAGGAGGGTTTTTAATTTGGTTGTATATTTCTTGTGTTTGTTAATATATTTCTTGTGTTTGTTAACTCAGTAACAGATTTCTAGATTTTATTTAGTTTTATTTGGCAGGATTATACCTTTTGTCTGGTTTCATCAAATATACATACATACATACATAGACTCAAGCCTGTTTCCCCGAAGGGGTAGGCAGAGGCATACTAAAGGCCCACTTTTCGCCTGTGTTTTGATCCCACGTAATAGGTGGCGAGCCTATTGCCGCTTATCGGGATATTTTGTTTGCCAGAGCCTCGTCCGTTGATCGGCAGGTGCACCACTTGCATCAAATATTGAAGAATGAAAATTGAAGTTAGTTTCTTGACAAATTGCCTGTGGCTTATTCTAAGCAAAATTCTGCCTCGCCTTTACCTCTTACAAATGCCGTAAATCATCAGCTACCTATATAGTAAAACGGGTTTTTTATTACCTAACATAGGGAGTAGGGTCGGTTTTTACTAGGCGCTCCTATACATTTCATACTAATTAATTGTCTCAGTACTGCTATGTAGAAATTTACATTTTAATGGAAACTAAGATGTATTAGAATGGAGTTCTTAATTGATAGGTTGGCGTATAAAATTACGCTTAAAGCTTTGCAGTAATTGAGACGCCAGCCTAAAGTTAACAAAATCTTTAACATTGCAATACGTTTAATAGATTCAACATGAACGTGAGCATTGAACGCTGATTGCGAAGTTGTATTTTTATTTTATCTATTAAAAGAAGCAATAGGTATTAAATAATAACCGAGAAATTGATGAAATACATATTTTATTATTCTGTTTTCAATTTTTTTACCCATTTCAGTGGTCACATGATTGCTTTATGTCACCAAGCGAGAAACAATCATCGAATGCAGGGGATTATTTTTACGCTCTAACATTTATTTGAATTTTATTGTATCAGTATAGGACGTTACTGTCTATGTGGTATTTGTAGTATTATGATTATATATTTCAAGGTAGTAGAGCCTTGCTGATTACAGCATGAATGGGCCGGCTCGACCGGGGAAGTACTATCCTCTCACAGAAAGTCGACGTAAAGTAACAGTACCTAAACTGTTGCGTTTCGTTCGGTGAGTCAGATTACCGGAGGCCCTATCCCATATTTCTTCTCCCTCACCCCACTCCTCATCCTATCCCTTTTCCCAATCCAAGGGGCGGCAACGCACTTGTAACTCCTGTGGTGTTGCTTGTGTCCATGGGCGGCGGTAATTGCTTACCATCAGGCGATGCGTCTGCTCGTTTGCCGCCTATTACCATAAAAAAACCTACTTATAAAGATTTTAAAATGCGGCCAATGGTTATAGATTCTAATGTTATTAGGTACTTTATCATGATTTAAAACAGCATGTTCAACTTATACACGAAGCAAATATTATGCCTACGATGAGATTTTTTTATACAGGTTGGCGCAAAAGTAATGACACTATCCTCCTCCTCAAGTCGGTGCCTCACTGATGAGGCTCGTGGCACCGACGGCAATGCTGCAGCAGGCTAGGAAATGACCCTATAGAAATTCCTTATATGTTTTTTTATGACATCTACTGTCATTTTTATATTTAAAATTTTGTAGTAAACAAATGTAGTGTGTGTAATGTTAGTGAATTACTAAAAATAACCATGGACCGCTTTACTCCCCAAGAACGAGGAATAATCGTGTCAATGTTTTTACGGAATAATTCATCATTGATAAAAACACATCGTGAAGTTGACTCTGCAGCGTATTTTGGTCAAATAATTGAAGATGTTTCCGTATAGACTTCAGATGACTCATCAGCTGTCCGTGTGGTGACGGATTAAGAATACGGATTGTCACCATCCCATATCATCCCATGGGTGTCGTAAGAGCCGACAGAGGGAGCATATTATGCAGAAAACAGCACTGTAAGAGAAGGAAAACTTGATACAAACCCTATACCAACCCGTTTGGCCAGCGTGGTATAGTAGGCCAATTCCTCCTTTCAAAGGAGAAGCCTAGTCCAGCAGTGGACTGTTAAAGGCTGATGATGATGATGATGATCAGCTGCCTACTGATCTCCGAGCGCCATAAAACTCAACTTTGAAGAGAATAATTTTTCTTCAAAATTATATAATTTGGGGTTATTTGAAATCTCGGGTGTATGTGAACAAACCACAGACTCTCGCAGCTTTAAAAGAAACATACACCTAGAAATAAGAAACACATCGCAGGAAGTGTTACGGCTAGTTAAGAAAAATGTCATACATAGGGCTCAAATGTGCTTCCACTCTGGAGGTCAACATTTAATAGACATCATATTTAAATCATAACGCAACTAAACTTCATGGCACAAAGATATATATTTAAAAAACTAATTCTAGTTTTCTAATTTATAAACGAATTTGTAGCTGAACCAAATAGGGCCATTACTTTTGCGCCACCCGTTATTATAATACTCTGCTGTATTCTTCTTTGCATTTTCGTGCATATGAATTTATATCATAGTTATTTATACAACCTGTAACAAATTTAAATGCACTTCCTGAAAGTAGTTTGTTCAGAATCGGCTACTGAATCCATTACTGTCATTTTTAATATTGTTTATTTCTTGTTCTAAAATAATAAAAATAACGTAAATTATAGTCACTCATTTATTTCAAAAGTTGAAATATACGAAAATAAACCTTAAGTCAAAGCAGAACGCCTTCTTTTAAAATGCATTTGTTTAATGGTTCGACGTTCGGTCACACGAACGCACACATTAGTACAACACAATAGCGGCAAAAGACAATACACACAATTTACCACGAAAATATCTATCATCTATCTTTCGCTTACGTAATAATCAACAGGCAAGAGCGAGACGTAATGTGTCGCCCGCGCTGGCCAATGACAAGCGCTGGCGATGCGCTTTGCTTTGACAAGTTATGACAAGTATCTAGGTAGTCATCCATCGGGAATCTGTCAGTGTCAGCGAGAGTTGCGAAAAAATATTGTACATAATTGTGTGAATAAAATTGTAATTATCAACATGACGGTGCTGGTGTGGAACGTTCTGCATCATCTTAATGTTAACTTGTCGCCCCCGGACTTTTTCACTGTGGGAAAATGTTAAATCCCTAGTTTATTGTGAGGAGACAACAAGTGCCTAGGAGTTAAGTTGATACATATTAGCTGCTTTTAAAACAGTGAAAAGATGTGATGCGTGAGGGAACAGTGAAGACAGTGTTAAGTGGACTAAAATAATGTGATTTTATCCTGTAAGTTATTTGATTATTCTATTAATGTAACTATTAATTTACACACGTCGATCTTGCTTTATTCTCTCATTGATATTCTTTTACTTTATCTATCAATAATGCTAGGTAACTAAATAGTCATTTACAATATTATGAGACAATGGATCGTGTGCATGTTATTAACAAACAATAAATAATTTTATACAAAGTCGACTGTCCACTCCAAAGCCGAAAAGTGTGATGGAAAGAAATAGGTAGTCATATCTTTGGAAATATCAACAGTAGCTGACAAATTACTCAAACATCATTCTTGTAAACCCAACTCTATCAGAGTGTTGTATAAAGACTAAATTTGAAACATTTTGTTTATATCGTATCGTAGGTATTTCGTTCCTATCAGATCGCTGTCGTCTGTTTACCAAAGCAACCGTTTCGTGTGTTTGTGTGCGTGCGCAAATTTATAGTGACCACGCTTTTTACTTTTAATCGAGTTTATACTTTCTTCAAAAAACAATATTTACGCAAATAAAAAACTAAATTCAATGCATGCATTATGATTGTAACAAGTTATTCTAATTGGGGTGTCTGAGGATGTGCGTTATTTAATTTACACGTTGTATATAGAAACAGACATACATACTGTAACATACCTACATACTAGATTCAAAGACATTCATCCACTTCTATCAAAGTCATCTCGACACTCATTGCGGGACCACATTTCATATTTAATTAACCGCATTTAATCTTAAAGCGAATCTCGTAACAGAGCGTTCGTTTAAATATTGCCAGCAGTCGGCGTATGAGATGTTATTAAAATTGTTTGGTGTAACAGCGGCCAAGAGATGTGTGCATGTAGTTAGATGAGTTTCAGTGTTTGATCGAATGTTGTTGGTTACTTTCTTACTATGTGTGTATTAAGCTATATTTATTTGGCAAAAGGATGTAGGACTTCTGTTGTGTAAACTCGACTCATTGTCTTTTGCTCTTATTATGAGCAAGGCTTCTCAATGTATAAAGAATACAATAAGCTGTGTTTAGCAGGACTAGTGATATGTGCAGCATGCCTAATGGACGTCAACATTAACTATCCTCACGAGTCTACAAAAGCTGTAATTTGTGAATGATGATCACAAATTACAGCATCCTGAAGTTATCTCGGTTGCATCCAAGATTTGCATTGGACGCTTTCTATTCTAAGTAGAATGTAAAGCTTTTTCACTGGGAGACTACTATCTGACCGCCACAACCCAAAGAGGAAGCTAGTTTTATAATTGGTACAACTGACAGAATATTAATTTGATAGAACTGATTGTCATGGGTTCGAACAGAGAGCCCTGTAAACGGAAGTTACAGTAATATTATGGACTACTTGAAAATGCCTGCAGCAACCCTCGCACATTTTATTGTAATTTGATCTGGTCTTTCAAATCCCGTGGGCATTTCGAAACCTTCTTAATACACCTCCTTAAGCGAGCATATTCCTTTTTAAAAGGTGGGCAATGCACTTGTGATCCTTCGGGCATTGCAGGTGTCTTTTTATTACTTTCAGTCAGGTGACCCGCTTGCTCGTTTATCTTCCTATGATAAAAAAAACTCCAATGGTCTCTTAGGACCATACATGCCAAATTTCAGCTTCTTGCGCCCGATAGTTTTGGCTGTGCGTTGTCTGTCGGTCAGGCAGTAACGGAAGTATTTCCTATAATGATATACAGATAGTTAGCCATTTCCAAGCAATAGTTCCCACTTGTGTGATATACAGGAATGTTACTAAGCCTATTCGATTGATGGTATGTATTTCAATTAATATCAAAGTGTAAAGCCATAAGCCGACATAACTGTTAACATTACGATACTCCATAACAATGAGTGACGGCACCGGTAGCCATGTTAAATGTTATTAATTTGTAACGTCGGCATAAGCAATATTGTTTACACAATGTTCAATTTATAGCAAGAATTATTACTGTACATGTAATAATCGTTGATTTTAGGAGTAATTCTGATATAGGGATGTTGTGGGTTTGAAACGACTTTACGGTTTAATAATAGGAGAAAAGCCTGTTTATATTTTGGTATACAAAGAGTAATTACTAGCTTTGAATATTATAGATAGATTTTCGTTCGCCTACGGTATACTGAATTCATTAAATTATTTTAGGTATTTATAATATTTTACGGTATAAAATTAATGATATAAACATTAGCTATAGCCTAGTGGAGAAACTCGCAAAATGCTACGCAGAGAGAGTTCAATCCACGGCGCGCATCAATGAATATTTGAAGTCAGGTGCGTATTAAATTGTTAATTATCGCTTGTTTATTAAATGAAAACATCGTGAAGAAACCTGCATGTCAGAGTGTTCTCTATAATGTTCTTGAAAGACATGTGAAGGTCTCCAACCCGCACTTGGCTATTGTTAATTATGGCGCAGTATTCACTGAGGGCCGCTTACAACTGCGCCGAGTGTTTTGGATTTGATACCCGCCCGAAACAACACTTGCGTGATCTACAATGTTTTTGTATAGGTTCTGCATATACTAAGAGTACTACTGCTCATTAAATTGGGCTTACATATTTAACTAGTGAAGCTAGTAAGCTTCACTAGTTGTAATTGAAGACAGACGAAATTCTTCATAAGTTCTGAAATGACGATTTAATCAATTATGTTTCAGCAGACGGTTTCGTTAACTTGATAACACTACACACTTTATTAAAAAGCTTAAATAATTTGTTTGCCAACTAAAGAAATCGTTTTTGTTGATATATTGTTATGTATAGAACTTTTTAATTGTACACCATTTATTTGAAAACTCTACCCAAAACATAAAACAACAAAATACAATATTTATTACTAGCGAAAAAAAAACACAACAAAAATATTCATAACACTGCCTTATTATCCAACACTTCCCCACAAAAATGGTTGCATTAGATTATGAAAACAAAAACTTTATCAAAACTATTCGAAGGGATCGTAATAAATGTTAGAATACCCTCAAAATAATATTTTTCATAAAGTACGAGCCGTAAATAACAGGCGGCATTATTATCCTAAGAAAATGTATAGTTGACACTTTCACCTTGTATATTGGCGCTAAGCGTGGCTAAGCTATTGTTCGCTCTATGACGATAGTTTTGTGAAGTTAGCTTTCTTTTCGTTCGCGATTTTCGTTCAAGTTTATGCTTGGGATAGAGCACATTTTGTAGTGGGAAATTTGTTTTAGTTTTCAGTTTAATAATAAGGCTGTGATGATTGTATTATCGTATGCCTTTTAATTGACATAGTACTGGATCTTTGTATTCAGCAACTTTGATAAATTAGCGTAACGACGGGGATGATATTCCCGACGTTACGCATGACATACCGATACGATTACGATGCATCGGACATACCGTTGATGATTTACCTGACGAAATGAAAATATTCACTTCCCACTATAGATACGAAGGGTAAGATCATAGTTGACCACGCTGGCCACCTGCGAGTAGGCAGGATTTGCACGTCTTTCGATATCGTTATGGAGAACTCTCAGACATGCAGGTTTCCTCAGGATCTATAAGTAGCAATTGATTTATTTCATGCTGGAAAAAGAAAATGGCTTAACTGGTTATGTCACTGTGTCAGCCACGCTAATATTATATGATATAAATACAGAAAACGTTTCACCCCTAAAAGAAATGTAAATATACAAATAGAGTTTTACTCCCACGATGGCGTACATCACATCCAAAGTAACTAAGGTTCGCGTTAAGTCGTTTGGTCCCTAAGGCGAGCACCAAATCCGGCCGAACATTAATTATACACGGCCGAGGTCCGACCGGCTAACTTTATAACTTCAAGCCTCGCTTTTATAACGTCACCATGTGTGTGTATGTATATTTATGTGTGTATATATATTTATGAGTGTGTGTGTGGTCAAAAATTCTTTGAATGTTTGACCGTTGACGTCATATACTAATGTGAAGGTATGTTTTTGCAATTGTAAGTCTGCACAGTTGGCGTACTGGTTTAAGCGCCGCCTCGCTGCTTGACACTGCGTCGAGTGATGTGAGTTCGATCCCCGCTCGAGACAACACTTTGGGTGATCCATCATTTGTTGTTTAGAATCTAGATTTTCTTTCTGTGCGTTGGCTGTATTTTTATAAAGTCCCCTGTGACTTTCCTAATGCGGGAGTTGCCTTTAAAAAATCAAAAAGGTTATCTCATGCTTAATATTATTGATCTGATTCTGGATAACTTCCATTGATAGAAATCTCCATGTCTCTAAGTGATGCTAGTTAGTTTGTATCCATAAAACAGCAATGACCGTAGTAACAGTTTCCCGGGTCACTCGCATCGCGTCGTATGACGTTGGTAACTCACTGTGACACTTAGGTAGAAACAGATGCAATGAGCCTCTTTTCTTCTGTATGTATCAAGAAAAGAAGCACAGGCATACATCTATCATCTCTCTTATATGGTGCATGTGTGTGTTTCATATAAAACCCATGAATGTGAGTGTGTCGGTTAGAAATAGTAACAATTTCTAAAGCCTGCTATTATGAAATTTTACGAGTTATGCGATACTTAAAAGGGAAAACGTTTGATGTAACGTAGAATGAAGTTATAGTTTACAAATTGCATAAATTCAAATAGTAATTGTTGCTCGATATTGATCAATTTGTCTTAGAACCCCAATAAACTTGCCAGGAAGTAACCGCTGCCCTTAAATTAATTGTTCTTAGTTCAAGTGCTGATATAAGGCGATTATAGACAAGGGACCACAGAATCTCTATATTCTACAACCGCGTTAATATTGTTTTGATCTGAAAGTCATTTAACTATAGTATTATGCTCATTAGTCTGCTTCTAATGAGCATAAAATAGCGATAGCCTAGCAGAATGACTTTTAAAAGTTATGTGCGAATAAGGCCGAGCGCATACATACAACTGTTGCATCGACTAAACTGTTTCGTCGAGTTTTGTACTTTTCGTGATCTCTACTCAACCAAACAGTTTAGTTGATCGAAGTGCGCATACAATCGATTTTTTATCTCCTCAAATCGACCAGTCTTTATTCAGCAACGCTCGAGTCAAGGTCCTTACAAACAATGTCAATTAACAAGAATGTTTTAGTTTGTGCTTTGCTTTATAGAAATTTTAAGAGAACCAAAAAAAAGAAGATGCTATGTACATCCTGTACTCAGTGATAGATTATCTAGTGGCATGTTTTATACGTTACATTCTAAGCTAAAAGAGCACCCAGACGTTTTATTCAAATATTATAGAATGAGTGAAGAAACGTTTAATGAAATAATTTTACTCGAGGGTCCTTTTATAAAATGCCAAGATACAAGATGGAGATGCGCCATATCAGTAGAAGAGAGACTTAGTGTTAGCCATGGCGACAACAGACGTGGCGCCGCTTCAAATGCTTGTACGAGACTGGCATTCGTGGTCAGTCGCGGATCGTGTTGACAGTATGTGCGCTTTAATATTTTCTTTTAAACAAATGATACACAACAAAACAGTTGTTCAACTAAAAGTTGTATGTATGCGCTAGCCATTACATTGTCAATTATTACTTCCTAAACGGTAAATAAAAACATCGTGAGGAAACCTGCACGTCTGAGAGCTCTTCGTGAAGTTTGCTTATCCGTTCTTGGCCAGCGTGGTGGACTATGGCCTTATACTTCTAATAGTGGGGAGAGGACCGTGCTCAATAGTGGGATAATTTATACACCGGACCAATGATAATGTTGCTCATTACGCAAATCATTATTTTTATTGTCAGAAATAGTTAACCTACGATCTTCGGTTTAGAATGCTAGGCAAGAGTGTACGACAAAAGCCACCACTAGTATATTTATCATCAAAAATTTTCTTATTACGGCGCATTTGGATAAGCTGTGATGTATTACCCAAATACATTCAAACAACATATAATCTGTTGTCTTATGTTCCCATCTGTCCAATACATCTTCTTTTTCTTAGCGTTATCCCAGTTTCAGTCTGGGGTCCGCTTTCTAGTCTAACCGGATTTGGCTGAATATTAGCTTTTCCACGGAGCGACTGCCTGTCTGACCTCCGCAACCCGAAGGGATAGCGATATTCCATGGTTTAGACTAGTGTCAGTTTATTTAGAAGGTACTGACGCCCTGTAACGATTGTCAAAGATCTTCATGACAACCGGGACCGACGGCTTAACGTGCTCTCCGAGGCACGGGACAAGCGATAATTAACAATTCAATACGCACATAACTCCGAAAAGTCATTGGTGCGCGCCGTGGATTCGAACCTGATACCCTCTGCATGGCAGTCTGTTGGTATATCCATTCGGCTATCGCTGCCTCTACATCACTCGACATTATTATCCCATAACTCTGTCCAATACATCACTCGACATTATTATCCCATAACTCTGAATCATTATATAATTCGCGTTCAATAGTGTGGAAGCAATTTCGCGGGGATTAACCACCATGTGTCCCTAATACATGACAGTACGCATTGCTTATCATTGGCTTTTACTCCACTCATTTATTTAATAGTAAACTGATTTGAATGATTTGTGGATAGCTCGGATGATAGATGAAATATTGGTTAGTGATTTTGATGTGACGTATTTATTGGCTCGTATTGGGATTAAATCGAATGGTATGCTGAGGCAATGTAAGCCTTGGTCATACCCTTTCTGCTGTCTCAATAAATCTCCTTCTTGACAAAATGATTTCAATTACATGTATCACATTATAATCTTAGTGAAGCTACGACCAATGTAAGTTTGGCGAAGCGAGGTACTTCTTTTTATTACCCTTAAAATAGGTACCTACTGACGCCCCTAATACTGGTAATTAAATATCGTACAATGAGTACCAGTCACGAAAATTGTATCGTTTACCATGTTCTTTGTCTGCTGGTTTTAATACAAACGTGCAATGTGTTTCTTTAAAAAAATATCAGTCACGAACGAAGGACGCAGTTAAATTCATTAAGCAAAACCTACATCACTACGTAGGCATGCCATAGTTCATTCTTTACACACTGAATTAGAAACGAGTCGTCGTCTTTACGTGATCGCATGCGATTACTACGTGACGTGATAACGTAAGAAATGAAATAAAATTTTATTCTACCTCACGACAGTCACCTCGGTAATGTTCAAGATAATTTGAAGGTCATGCTACGTCTGAGGTCTGTGCGTGTGAATTGTAGGTTATATGTTTATTGCTACTGCAATGCATGGTTATTGCCCTGAAGTTTAATACACTTTTGGATGTTTAACAGTATCAAAATACAACACCATTTAGGTATCGCTGGATTGGTCTTATTATGACTTTTTTTCGCCAATGTTTAGACCCATTATCGGTCATGGTTAGGGATTAATGCCGCAAATTTTAAAGTGAAATCTTTTATTTTGCCGTTGGTATTGGCTGTCCGTGTGGTGACGGATTAAGAATACGGAATATCACCACCCCATATCATCCCATGGGTGTCGTAAGAGCCAACAGAGGGAGCATATTATGCAGATAACAACACTGTAAGAGAAGGAAAACTTGACACAAACCCTATACCAACCCGTTTGGCCAGGGTGGTATAGTAGGCCAATTCCTCCTTTCAAAGGAGAGGCCTAAGTCCAGCAGTGGACTGTTAAAGGCTGATGAGCCGTTGGTATTGCAATTTACAAGTAAGCAAATATAGAGTAATCTGCACCAATGTTCTACAATAGAGTATCTATAGTTTACGAAACTGCCTTGTTTGAAATGTCATGAATTAATTTGTATTTTGTTAAATCTAAGAAGCGCCATTTAATTTTTATCCAATAATATGATATCAGAAAATAATTATTAACACAAGTTAAATATTGCCTTTACTGAAAATTCTAGTAAGACTGTAAGCGAAGCCTTCAAAACAGCTATCTGTATATTTAGATCAAAACGCAAAAATATTTCCATTTACATTTCACAACACATTCCAATCGAAACGAACTTCAAAGGAAAAACCAAAGAAAACAATAGTAGTTTTATGACCGAACCGTAACGAAACATAGGGGTGTGCAGATACACGTCGGATACGGTGCGGATACGGCGCGGATACGGGGCGGATATTACACGGAAATTGTGCCAGCTCCGACTCTTACGTAGCTTTCTAATTACCTGTCGAACGGAGTGAATTTTAATTGGTTGAAGATTTATTTAGTAGAGTTTCGATATAGATTGGCGAGAATTCCGCATTTTGAAAGCTCTTCACGTGTAGAAGGGATACTTAATGGTTTAAAGTATTATGGATTAAAACTGGTTCTAGTTATTCTTATACAAGGCTATTATTAAAAACTTGAATATAATAACTGCCTCGTTGGTCTCGCGACATAAATGTGCACGTGGGATCGGGAGGTACCGGGTTTGATTCCTGGGTCGGGTAGTGTTATTGGGTTTTTCTGTCACGAAATTCTCAGTAGCAGCACGGAGTCTTGAAATGTGCCCGGTACGGCAATAGGCTCGCCCCTTATTACGTGGGACTAAAGTATATCTGGCGAAAAGTGGGTGTAGAAATACACCTCTGCCTACCCCTTCGGGGATAAAAGGAGTGACGATATGTATGTATGTGAAATATAATCTTAATATATAAAATCCTTGCGTTACTGACTGACTGACAGACACGCTACAGCCGAAACTATTGGGTGCAGGAAGCTGAAATTTAGCATGTATGTTCCTTGGCGACCGAAGGGGTGCACTAAGAAGGGATTTCCCGAAATTCCCACGGGATCGGCCAAAACGGGCAAATTTAAAAAAAAATGCAGGCGTAGCCACTGGCGTCCTCTAGTTATGAATATAATTATCATCAGACAGGCTCAGATGTAAACTATTCTAAGCAATGTATCAAAAAATGTCTTTATTTTCAGGTAATTTACATATTGGCATTAGCCTATGTATGATTAATTTTACACAGATAGGACTGAACTTGATGGTTTGCAGTAAGATGAAGTTGTATGTCTTTGAGACAGTGCGATCATTTACAATTTAATAAGTAAATAACTTCGAAAAGTCAGTGGTGCGCGTCGTGAACTTCGAACCCGATAACATCTGCATGTCAGTTTATTGGTATCTCCACTAGGCAATCGCTGCCTTAAGGTGCTTAATAATCTTAGCTCAAAAAAGAGAAAACAAAGTTCAGTTCGTATAATATCGCGTAAGTTGTATTATATTATCTTATTCTGAGAAAATCTAATTTAATTAGAAAATGCCACAAGCTGCTTATTCAAAAACGCTTCGCGAATAAATTCTATAGAACAACATTATAACCACATTAGTTGGATTTATTATAATTTAATATTCATTAAACATATTCTGTTAGCTCTCTAACGAATGGATTTTAATATGAGTCAAACGTAAATAGTTTATAAGGCTTTTGTGGTATGGTTTTCAATGACTATTATTTATCTTTTCACAGACAGACAGAATATAGCTATTTAATTTGATATACTTTTGGTCTTATGTAAATTAATAAGACTTTGTAAAGGGATTTTGTAATAGGTACTTTAGTAGAGCAGCGAAAGTCCAGTGCAGGTGGTATGTGTTTACACATGTCAGGATTAAGACGGACCGTGTATTCCATACCTTACGTTGTTCCGCTCCTAGCCTCCTATGTGTTAATCTTGTATATATGATAATGTTACCTTACTGACTGACAGACAGATAACGCATAGCCAAAACTATTGGGAGTAGGGAGCTGAAATTTGGCATATAAGTTCTTTGGGGATCGTAGGAGTGCAGAAAGAAGGAATTTTCCGAAATTCCCATGGGAACAGGTGGATTAAACTTAAAAAAAGAGCGGGCGTAGTTGCCTCCAGTCAGTCTCCTCTAGTCTTCTACGCAGCGATAGCCTAGTGGAGATATCAACAGACTGCCATGCAGACAGTATCGGGTTCGAATCCACGGCGCGCAACAATGACTTTTCGGAGTTATGTGCGTATTGAATTGTTAATTATCGCTTGTCCCGTGCCTCGAAGAGCACGTTAAGCGGTCGGTCCCGGTTTTCATGAAGATATTTGACAGTCGTTATAGGGTGTCAGTACCTGAAAATAAACTGACACTAGTCTAAACCATGGAATATCGCTATCCCTTTAGGTTGCAGAGATCAGACAGGCAGTCGCTCTGTGGAAAAGCAAATTCAGCCAAATGCGGTTAGACTAGTAAGCGGACCCCAGCTTGAAACTGGGATAGAGCTTGGAGGATGACGAATCTCCTCTAGTCTTCTATAAAATGTACCTTAATGATATTTTACTCTTAATCATCGATCGCGTTGTGTGAACTGAATAAGAAAATCCTCGAATTTACACCAACTCGCTATTTTGCCAATTAGTGGGTCATGTGCCCATTAAAAACCCAATTCAATTTAGAGGCAATCCAATCGGTTCTATGATCGGAACCGAATGCAAAACACTTTTAATACAATTTACGAAATAGCTTGAACACACGTGTTAAGGCGCCGAACGAAATGAACGTGCATTTTTAGTTTTACGTCAATGATTTGAATATTTGATGTTGTGTACAGAGAAATTTGACCACATAGTTTTGGATGAAATTATGGTAGGTTTTAAGCAATAAATTCTACTCATATTCATCGTTTCAGAGCTCACTAAAAGTGTATTAATTGGATATGGGAAGTCGGCTCCAGGCATCGATATATACATACATATGTATGGCTCCAGGCATCATTCCCATCATCTCGCCCTATTTCGCAGAAAAAATGGGAGAAATGAGAAAAATTTAAGCCCATTCCGAGAGTTGTCTTCATATTGTAAAGCTGAAAGTTACCGTTAGAACTGTATTTGTGAAATATCAATTTAAAGTATAGTCATTTTCTTTTAAGTATGCATATTAAATTACTCCTAAGACAAGAATTTGGACCGACGGAATTACATTCCCTCCGGACTTAATCGCCTTGATAAATGTATTTTTTTTAAACAAGTGGTTACTTTTCTTTCGCCGATTTATTGCAAAAAGAAAACATGTAACGCGACAGCAGTGAGTGGTTGGGACATAATATCATATTGAACTGCGATAGCTACATATGACCCATATCCAAAATTAATAATAATAAATTGATTACTGCAAATCCTACATTCAAAACTCAGCTATTCGTCAAATTTAACGAAATTCTAATATATCTAGTAAAATAATATTTCAAATAACAGATTGTGAATTCACACTAGCAATAGCTCAGTTTTATTCAAAACATGTTTCCTCCAGCATCACACTAACGAAGGCAATGACAAGTATCTCTTACAAAAAGGAACTACTAGATTTCAATCAAAGCCCTCAAATAAATTGCATACAGTACTGGAAATTTAAATTTATGTAATGAACAAAATTTGCATTCGGAAAAATAACTGTAAAAAGGGAAATAGGAAATGGACAAACTCATTGGTTCGGTGCTAACCCGTTTGCCCTAGCGGTGTCACATCGACACAAAACGCAACTAAAAATAATGCAATAAAAACGTATCATGAAACCGCAGTGCGTCCTGCCAAGCCTCACTAAATGCATTGTAATAGAATTTCGCCACCGCACTATGTATTAAATACAGCTACACGCCTGGCAGCCTGAAATATTTTTCAGTATTTAACAGCATAAAACCTGAAACTGAATAACAAATTGAAATAAAACATTTTATGTTTTCTTTTTTATATTATTTTTTTATAGACTCACGCCTGTATCCCCGAAGAGGTAGGCAGAGGTGTGATATAACACCCACATTTCGCCATGAATTTTTAGGTCCCACGTAATAAGGGGCGAGCCTATTGCCGTACCGGGCACATTACCAGCCTCCGAGCCGCTACTGAGAATTTCCTAACGGAAAAACCCAATAACACTTTGCCCGACCCGGGAATCGAACCCGAGACCTCCCATTCCCACGCGCACATTTAAGCCGCGAGACCAACGATTATGTTTCTATAACTTTTCTGAATATATTTATTAAAAGTTCATCGCAATAGCTTGGTTCTTTGCTCGATAAATATAGATGACTATGTAAAATCATTTGACACTTGTAAACAAAATTGGATTGTGATTAGTAATATTATAAAAAAAAAGGTATGCGATGACTGAATTCTTTTTATAAAGCATAGTGTTATGAATTTAAACAATAACAACAATACAGTTATCGTACCACCATGTTCGACAAATTGGTGGCAGATAAACGACCATGCAAGGTGAAACCGAAGGAAACTTGACGAAATTATCTCGTTACCTTACGTAAGTGTAATACATATAATAAACATGGTAAGGATAGAAAACCAAAAAAGATAATATCTACGAACTGTAAGAACGGTACTTATGTATTGTTATACTTGATGAGTAGCCGTATGTACTAGTATAAATATGTTACTGCAACTCTAAGCCGATATTTAAAGGAAAGAAGGGAAAATTTAAGAGGATAAAAATTCAGGTGAATTTCCTTAAGCCTTTTTTAAACTTCAAAGGATAACCTAACTCTTATAAACTCGGTTAAAGTTGATAAACATCATAATATCTCATAAACTTAGATGATCTACAAAATTTAGTCTATTTTTCAGAAATGGTAAACAAGTCTTTCCTTAAGCCCACAGGTGAAAAACATCTTCAAAACATCATAATGCTTGATGGAGGGTCAAATTTACGTTTAAATTACGATCCCGTAACCACAACTTAAACTTTTTGCTACGAATTTAAGGCACGACAGTACCCCTTAATACTTTTTCGGGAGAAAGTTTGGATCGTCTTCGTCAAAGTGTAATTTATGGGCAACGTGATTGAGACTTACTTACTTTAGTTATTATACCGCCGGTCTGACGTCAAAGATTTGACAGTGTAAGTATTGATAAGTTAATTTTGAGATTGAGTTTGGGGGACGGCAATTTCGTATGAAAACAACGGTTCAAAATTAGGTTATTTTTGTTTATTCCGTGTCAGATTGGTTTTTTGTGTGCGTCAAAAGTTTTTTATAGAGTCGAACATATTAGGAGGCCGAAAATGGGGGTTTTCTACGTTGGGCAAATATGTGAACCCTGTAGCACGCCCAATATAATTAGGAATAATAAAAACGCACTGTGTGGGATGTAGGACTTATTATGTATTGTAATAGATACTCTTCATGTTCTTGTGTAAATAATTAACTTACTATTGATTTATTTTACGCTATGAGTCTCAAAAGGTTGAATAAGAGATCTTATAAAAATTACCTTACTGACAATTTTTTTCTGTGAGTGTGTTGCCTACTCTGATGTCATTATTTTAGTACTTTTCAGACCATCAAAAGGCCTCCTGCAAGGACTAAAGATGTTTGCTTGATTAATAGCAAAAAATTCGGGCAAGTGCGAGTCTGACCCGCGCACCGAGGGTTCCGTAGGTACGCATTTTACCTTATTTGAGGTTGCTGCTAATTACGCTAGTCCCCTTAATCTGTATGAGCGCCCATACAACTTAGACCCTAGCTTATATGGAGTTTACTATGTATGTATGGGGACACCCTTAAATTTTCCACTTTTTTATTTTTTGTAATTTTTCCTTTATTTGGGCTGTAAGAGCTTTTGGCCAAATTTCGTGATTCTAGTTCAACAGGAACTACCATATAGGTTTTCGACCCAAAACCTATAGGGTACTTACAGTTGACCTAGAATTGTCAATTTTGGTCAAAACCAAGGTCTTACAGCACAAGTAAAGGAAAAATTCCGAAAATTAAAAAAAGTTGAAAATTAAGGTTAATTTTGGTACTTACAAGTTTTCTCAAAAATCTAATTTTGACCATATCTTTTTATTGGGTTGACCCAGGACCCTGATTTTCATACACCTAATAGCAACCATAGACCTCAGTATCTGGTATAAATTTCAATTTGCTAGGTCCACCCGTTCCTGAGAAAATCGGTGGTGACACACGGACAGACAGACAGACAGACAGACGGACAAGAAAGTAATCTTATAAGGGTTCCTTTTTTTTATCTTGAGGTACGGAACCCTAAAAAAGAACATACATGCCAAATTTCAGCTTCTTCCTCTCAATAGTTATGGTTGTGCGTTTTCTGTCAATCGACTGACTGTAACAGAAGAATTTTATGTATACAGAATCAATAATTATCTTCGTACACGTCATTTTGGGTTTCCACAAACCCAAGTTTTTTTTTTAAGGTAATAGGCCACAAACGAGCAGATTGATCGCCTGATGGTAAGCAATTACCGTCGCCCATGGACACAAGCAACACCACAGAGGTCACAAGTGCGTTGCCGCCCCTTGGGGTTGGTAAAAGGGATAGGATGAGGAGTGGGATGCGGGAGAAGGAATACTCACTTACCGAACGAAACGCAACAGTTTAGGTACTGTTACTTTACGTCGATCTTCTGTGAAAGGGTAGTACTTCCCCGGTCGAGCCGGCCCATTCATGCTGAAATCAGCAAGGCTCTACTTCCTTTTACTTTCCGTTTTGTTATGAATATAACAAATTCAAAATGGTTATTGAGCCAAAATGCTTTTAGCGACCTTTTATTTGATTTATATACGTATTGACATATTTTTAATTTGTATTAATTGTAGTAACATTGTATGGCTAAGAAGTGTATTTGTTGAAATAATTACGTATTAACATCTCTGTAAGCACTGTTTTCACAATAAAGACATTTGATTTGATTTGAAAGAATATATTGTGAAGTAACCAGCATATTTGAGAGCACTCTATCCCGCGTTATACCTGGAATATGGCCTATACTTTCCCATACTGAGAAGCTTGTACCCAACAGTTGCAACTATTTTATATAAGGCTGATGATTGTGAAAAAATGCTCAACAAAATAAGTATCGCATTTAATGTATTAATAACAGTACCAAGTCATAATTATTATGTTATTACTTAAAACAGATCACATCTTTATGATACATTGATATTGATGGTTTCTTATAACGTCAAATCTAATTAAGTGACAGTTAAGTGAAATACGTAATTATTTAGAGTTAACTAATGTAACTGTCACTCTTATGCTATTCATTTGTGTATCAGTCAGTGAAATTGTGTCACGATGACCTACAAATATATAAAACGTATGGACAATTTCCTAAAAGAAATCATTTCAGTTAAAACTATTTTATGTTTCGGTTTGGCAGGAGGGTTGTATTATGAAATAAGTACAAACAAAAGAGTGACAAATTTTGTTAGAGCGTATTGTGTATTATTCTGTGTGATGACAGTGTCAATTTTAATATCGTTGTCCATTTCTTTACCAGAAGGAGACATATTAAGATTCATTTTTAGCCTAACTGCTGTTAACTATCTGCTCGTTTGTGTATCGTTTCTTATAAATTCAGATAACCAACTAAAGCTGCTGGACGATATGAAAACTGCCGAGCTGATAATTGGCGACACTGATTTGCCAATATCGCGCTTCTTATTTCTAGCGCTATTAGCAGAGGAGATAATTCTGAACACTATACATTGCATATCTATTAGGAATGCATCTGGTTCACAGTCTGTTTGCATAGCACAGCCCGCGGCTTTCATCTTCGTTGTATTTATATTGTTAACTATACAAATATCATGTTTTGCCAAAATTATGATGTTCGAATTATTTTTCTACCAAATAACTGCATATAGAAAACAGCTGCAACAGATCCTTTCTGAAATCATTATGCCAGGAAATATCGAATCAGCCAAGACAAAAGTGAGGCATTGGATGAGCAAATATAAACTTGTATTAGATATTGTAAACAACCTGAGAACACCGATGAAAATTATGGTTCATATATTTTTAGTAAATTTTACAACATGTACACATTCAAGATTTGTATAATTTACTGTGAAATAAACAAATGATTGATTTCAGATAACTACTGGTTTATTGTATAACCTCATTCGGTCAATCGTTTGGGCGTATTATTTTGTAGAACATTTTAAGGTGGTAAGTTGCCAGATTATTTTTATTTTACTAACGCGAATCTATTTTCTTTGTTTTAACAGTTTCTTAATTTAAAGGCATTATCAACACTACCAAGGATGGCGGAAGTTTCTTTGGCGTTTCTTTTAGGATACGTACCACCAATATTTATTGAATTAACTAAACGCGAAATCAATCTCATGAAAATTACCATCGGACGGCGATTACTTTTATGTAGAGGTACGAGGCGATCCCATTTTACGTTTCGGCAATCATTGATTCTTCGTTTTCTTTCTTTATTGGTCTCACCCACCATTTTTTTGTATGACTTTTTCAAAATGACTTTAGGTTTCTAAAAAACATGTTTCACAAAATCAGGCAAAGGCGATAGCCGAGTGGATATACCAACAGACTGCCATGCAGAGGGTATCGGGTTCGAATCCACGGCGCGCACCAATGACTTTTCGGAGTTATGTGCGTATTAAATTGTTAATTATCGCTTGTCCCGTGCCTCGGAGAGCACGTTAAGCCGTCGGTCCCGGTTGTCATGAAGATCTTTGACAGTCGTTACAGGGCGTCAGTACCTCCTAAATAAACTGACACTAGTCTAAACCATGGAATATCGCTATCCCTTCGGGTTGCGGAGGTCAGACAGGCAGTCGCTCCGTGGAAAAGCTAATATTCAGTCAAATCCGGTTAGACTAGAAAGCGGACCCCAGATTGAAACTGGGATAACGCTAAGAGAAAGAAGAAGATGTTTCACAAAATCAATGTTTTTAAAGATAGACGCTTCCAAAATGATGAAAGTGAAAAATCTAGAAAATAAATATATGATAAATGAACGTAATGAACACTTTGAAAAGTAAATATACTTTTGCTGGCGAAAAAGTGATAGTGGTATTTTGGTTTGGTGAAGATAATGGGTCTGTTAAGTAGATACCTGTATGTTAAGTGAATAACTTTTCCACGAAACTTTTTATGGGCGAGTCCGAGTCGGACCTGGTTTAATTTTTCTTTCTTTGTTGGTCCCACTCACAATATAGCGCGTGCCATATACTACCTTTTTTGTTTACCTAACCTGAGTCTACATGCATTTTTTTTATTTCCCTTACAGATATGAAATCACGCGATGTACTACAGGACTGCCTACTGTTCCTTGAGCACCGCCCCTTCCATGTCACAATATGGCGATTATTTTCTTACGACATGCGACTGATCTTCAACGTGATCATGTTATCTTTATCTTACACGATTGCTACTCTACAGTTTGCGCACTTTTTTGATTAATTTTATTCATTATTTGATGTCAATTTATGAACTTTGATAAAGAATAATAATATGTGTCTGTTATAACACTTGAGTTATTATTATAATAAGTTTGTTAGTTATCCAAATACAAATGTACACCACCCATTTCAAATTGTGGGTTTCGTCAAAAGCGACAGAGGAAAATACACGAAGCAAATTACTATTTGCTTCGTGTATTTTCCTCTGTCGCTTTGCGAAGACACGGAAATCTCGACATGGAACCCTGTATCAAACTGTCCGGCATTCCAAATCTTCCTAATGACGCACGGTGCTACTGTCTAGCAAAATAGGAGAAGCTTAAGTCCAGCAGTAGATTGCGAAAAGCTGTGAAGGAAGGATTGGTTATTCTGGTATCAAATATATTTGAGTTAGCAAAGTTTATTTCGGCTCGAAGAAGTTTGTCTAATATTTATCTGAGAACGTGTCATACTGTGACTGCATCCGTGGTCCAGTGGATAGCACTTGCGTCTGCTGATCGGAAGGTGCCATAGGGGTTCGATTCCCGAGTCGGGCAAAAAGTGTTACAGAATTTTTCCAAATTCTCAGTAGCAGCACAAAGTCTGGCAATGTGCCTGGTAAAGGCAATAAGCTCGCCTCCTATAACCTGGGACCCAAAATTCATACGGCGAAATGTAGGTGTAATATTACACCTTTGCCTACCCCTTGGGGGTCACAGGCGTGAGGATCGAAATGGGGCAGGTATAGAGCACCTAGTTAAACAGTTAATCATCTCAACTAAAATTCATACACTGTTGATCGCTCGCAAGCCTCCCCTTAGACTACACCTGTATATAAACGTGACTAGGAGGAAATAAATTAACACGTTATAATACATATACGATACTATATCAAAATTTCTTTTTAATTTCAATCATCTCAAATTCTAAATAACAGAATTCATTTTCGGTTAGTTACAATCAGTCAAAGTATCAAACATTAGGTCGTTGTGGTGGAAGCAGGAGGTTTTAGATAGGTAATCATAAAGTGGTGAAGATGTAAACCCTCAAAACTACCTCCTGGGCTACGGCAATGATTATTGCTTCTAAGTTTAGTAGGTACTTAAAAAATATATGTATTACAAAACTGATTGAACAATTCTTAAATATTGTTAAGAACTACTACGTCGAGTTGCGTAACTCAAGTGAAACTCGGTTACTTGGATTTCAGCTCAAGTTAACTCGAGCTGCGTTTATCCCGAGTTGGCACATCTCTACGTAAAAGTGTATCATGTTCGACACAGTCGAAAGCTTTTGACAAGTCACAAAAACACTAAAGACATCCTTAGAATTTTCTCCAGGTTTAAAAATATATTTTAACACACTTAAGCCCTACGCATCAACGATGGAGCGACCCTTAATAAACTGAAAGTGGTCTGAACTGCGATATCCCTTTGGGATGCAGAGGTCACACGGCAGTCACTCTCTAGATTAGCTGGCTGAAATATACTGTCATAATATGTGGTTAGACTAGTAAGCGGACCCCAGGCTCCAAGGCGTGTGAGTTTTAATGCAAATGGAATAACGCTAGGACGATGCTGGTTATTTTTAGTATGTCCTCAGTACTCATAGAGGAAAGCGTTCATAGCGAGACTTGGCTTGCCGTTCGTAACAGATCGGCAAAGTTAAGCAACGCTTACACAGGTCGCCACTTGGATGGGTGACCACGTGTGGCATTTACTTGAGCTGAGCGCTACCATGCTTTGGAGGACACGTAAAGCAAGCGATCCAGGTTCTTGTCTTAGGATAACAATCGTTAGGCCATGTCGCAGGCCTTCGGGCGGTTGGCCACACACTCACACGAAGCGTGTGCAGTGTTGTTGCTACCCGCGTCGAACATCATGAAAGTCTACGTGGCGATTTCCTTCAATAAAAGGACATCTGTTTCACTCGGTGTTTTCCTTCCAATCCCGTTACCCAATCCGTAACAATAATTATAATGACTTTCGTTAAAAATCTTAATTAAAAATATAATGAGGAAACATAGATGTCTGAAAGTTCTCCGTAATATCTTTCAACCCGCATTTGGCGAAATATAGCCTATGCTTTCTCATAGTGAAAAGAGGTTCTTACTCACCACTAGGATATAATTATTCTTTATCAGACTGATGATAACGAAAGAATGAGCAATAAATAAGAATTCAAATTAAGGTTCTAATAATAGTAACAAGTCATACGTTATAACTTATAAAAAGGTCACATCTTTATGACACATTGATATGGATGATTTATGATGACGTGAATCTAATTTAGTGACAGTGAAGTTTGATTCGTATTTATTTAGGGTTAACAAATATAGCTGTCTCTCTAACAATATTAATTTGTGTTTCAGTCAGTGAAATTGTATCACGATGGCCTA
Source organism: Euclidia mi (assembly GCA_944739405.2). Taxonomy (NCBI): domain Eukaryota; kingdom Metazoa; phylum Arthropoda; class Insecta; order Lepidoptera; family Erebidae; genus Euclidia; species Euclidia mi. Next base: position 107,261,939 of record OX123185.2, on the reverse strand, counting down.
CAAATATATCAAACGTATGGACAATTTCCTAAAAGAAATAATTTCTGTCAAAACTATTTTATGCTTCGGTTTAGCAGGAGGGCTGTATTTTGAAATAAGTACAAACAAAAGAGTGACAAATGTTGTTAAAGCGTATTGTGTATTATTCTGTGTGATGACAGTGTCATTTTTTATATCATTAACCATTGCTGTACAAGAAGAACACATATTAAGATACATTTTTAGCCTGATCGCTGTTAACTATCTGCTCGTTTGTGTATCGTTGCTTATACATTCAGACAACCATCTTAAATTGCTGGGCGATATGAAAATCGCTGGGTTGATAATTGGCGGCACTGACTTACCCATAACGCGCTTATTATTTCTAGCGCTTGTAGCAGGGGAAATAATTCTGAACACTACATATTGTATAACTATTGGTAAAGCAGCTGGTTAACACTTCATGTGCATAGCAAAGCCCGAGCTTGTCATTTTCTTTGTATTTATACTGTTAACTATTCAAATATCAAGTTTTGCAAAAATTATGATGTTTGAATTACTCTTTTACCAAATAACTGCATATAGAAAGCAGCTGCAACAGATCCTTTCTGAAATCATTATGCCAGGAAATATGGAACCCGCGAAGACAAAAATGAGGCATTGGATGAACAATTATAAACGCATATTGGATATTGTAAGAAACAATCTGAGTACACCAATGAAAATTCTGGTTAGTATTTTCAGCCAATTTAAAACATGTCAACTTACATTTTAATCATTCCACTTAACGAATTATTGATTTCAGATTACTACTGCTTTATTTTATAATATAACGCACTCAATCGTTTGGGCGTATTATTTTGTACAAAATTTTAAGATGGTATGTTGGCAGATTACTTTTATTTTATGGACGCTTATGTACTATATTTGATTTATTTTTTCTTTTAATTTACAGTATTTAAAAATAATACCAAAGTTAGCAGAAGTTTCTTTGGCAGTTATTTTAGGATACATACCACCATTATTTATTGAATTAACTAAACGTGAAGTCAATTTCATGAAAATGTCTATCGGACGGTGATTACTTTTATGTAGAGGTACGAGTCACACCCACTTTACGCTTATTTAACGTGTTTTAATAATTTATTTCGCCACGGATCTTTCAAAATGAATTGAGGTTTCTAAAACCATTTTTCACAAAGTCAATCTTTTGAAAGTAAATCTTTCAAAAGATTGACTTACTGACGCTTCCAAAATGGCAAAATGTCGTTGTTGGTCTCACCCACAATTTAGCGCATGCTGCACACTACCTTTGTTATTATTTTATTTGAGTCTACAATACATATTTTATTTCACTTACAGATGAGAAATCACGTGACATACTACAGGACTGCCTACTGTTCCTTGAGCACCGCCCCTTCCAGGTCACAATATGGCGACTGTTTTCTTACGACATGCGTCTGATCTTTAGCGTGATCAAGTTATCTATATCTTACACGATTGCTACTCTACAGTTTGCTTACTTTTTTGATTAACTTATTTCATAGTTTGATCTGATCGAGAACTTTGGTTACAATTATAATATTTGTCATGAATATGAATTTAAAGTACCTGTTGTTTATCGAATACAAAGTGTCACCTCCACATTTCATGTTGAAGGTGTCGAAAAAGGCGACTAAGGAAAATACATGAAGCATATAGTATCCCTGCGAAGAGATGGTAAACTCAACATAAAACCCTGTACCAAACTGTATGGTCAGCGTTGTATAGTAGGCCAAATCCTCCTATTGACGCACAGTGCTGCTGTGAGGCTAATGAGGAAAGCTTAGGTCCACAACTGCAGTAGACTGCAAAAGCTGCGAAGAAGGATTGGTTATTCGATATTTGAGTTCGCAACGCTTGTTTTGGCTCTAGAAAGTTAGTCTATTATTGATTTGAGAACGCATCATTTTCCGATTCTTTATCCAACTTAAAACGATCCATAGCTCAATATTTAGCCTCTTCGAAACATAAGCTAAAACAAAATTGCTTCACAAAAACCACAGAATAGTTAAGAGAGGTTAGAACGGCCTTGTGGGCGTGGCAGCCTCGCCGTCCTTGTGAGCAGACGCTCATATGCCAAAAAATTTGATTGACGCTGTCAACAATCGTGCTCATATTGCGACAGTGTACGAAGCTCCGCAAAAATAAAAGAATTATGCCGTCTTGCGCTATAATAACGTGTCGAAAAAGAAGCCAGTTATGTACTGGGGCTCGAGAAGGGATTTCTTTTCACCGGTAAGTCCGAAAACCTTAAAATAAAAATGATATTTGTAATTATTACAATAGTATTATGTAATTTGTAGACAAACACGATACTATCGCAAGCAAATAAAAAATATCCATTGCTGGCAATACGTGGGTACCATCTAGTACTACGTAGGCGATTGCGCAATGTATTTCGTTCGCTGCAAACGTCAAAGCTTGAATTCTGCTAAATCTATGGTGGTGGGTCCGATAGTGTTGTACCTACCAAGTTGTGAACAATGTCGATTGTGAGTTCCTTCGTGTGAATTTATTCAAATGATTGTTATCAGTAATATTAAGATTAATATAACTTTGTTTATTACTACCGATTAATGTTTATTGTGGGTTATTAACTTAGTATTGCGGATTACATATCACATATTTTAATTAAGAAAATTGATTGTGACATATGCGTTGGAGCACTGCTGTCAAATGAAATAAATTCGGACCATAAATTTACCGTAGCAAAAGATAGAGGGGGTCTCCTGTATTATTATATAAAGATTTACACCGACAATCTTCGGCAAATTAATGAACATAATATATGTTGACAACAAAGATCTTGCGCACCTTTGTCGGAACTGAATTATTTAGCAACATTAGCTATCAAGATCTTGGTAGAAACAACTTCGAGAAAGAAATCGACCGCAGGATCCAGTTGGGTTGGGCAGCGTGTGGCAAGCTACGTCGTGTTTTCTCTTCGCCCCTACCGCAATTCCTGAAGACCAAAGTCTTCAACCAATGCGTCCTACCTGTTATGACGTACGGTGCCGAGACTTGGACACTCACAGTGGGACTAGTCCACAAACTAAAAGTCACGCAGCGAGCTATGGAACGGGTTATGCTTGGCGTCTCTTTGAAGGATAAAATCCGAAACGAAGCTATCCGACAAAGAACCAAAGTTACCGACATAGCTCACAGAATCAGTAGGCTCAAGTGGCAGTGGGCTTGCCATATCTGTAGAAGGACTGATGGCCGATGGAGCAAGCGTAGGATACGCTTAGAGTGGAGACCACGTCTCGGCAAGCGTAAGGTAGGGCGGCCCCCGGCTAGGTGGACCGACGACCTGAAAAAGGTGGCTGGGACAGACTGGATGCGGAAGGCTGAGGACCGAGTACTGTGGCGCGTGTTGGGAGAGGCCTATGTCCAGCAGTGGACTGCGATAGGCTGATTGATTGGTTGATTGATTAGATATCACCAGGTTGGATTTTATCCTAGTGCGAGCCATGTTACAGACCTATCTAAAGCTATCATAGAAAAATATATCAATGTAAGATTGCATTTTATTTTGAAAAATTCGAATTTAAAAGATAGCAAGCGTATGCTTCTTAATAAATACGTCTTATTTCAGGGACAATAATAGAATCTGGGTTGAAATTTAATTTAAATTATTATTCAACATTAAAATATTATTGTATTATATACTTGTGTCATTTATTTCTTTACAAACTTTAGCTTATGTGGTTGTACACATGAATAGTTTATCACGGACACTGACATCCTAGGTGGACATGATTTTTAACTCTTGGTATTCGGATATGATAAAGGCCATTTTGTATCTTCCCCTTTAATTTTATATTATTATTTATATATATTAAGAAAGGCCACACTATTTGTACCCTATCCCACCATCCCGAAATAAAAACAAACAATTGCAAAACTTAAAGTAACAAAAGAACAGTATTTTATCGATATAAATAATCGACCTTTTGGACACCGAAACATTAATGAGAGTTTGTGAGTGATCGTCAAGCGCGATAGTTCCATGTCAAGCGAAGTGTTTGCGCTAGTGTGACAACCAATAGCAAACTCGCGATCTAAGTAAGTGCAGTTAATTTGTGTGCGTAATGCGCGTACGTATTAGTGTATTGCTTGTAGTGGAGATAGAGAGTGGGAGACAATCGGCGACACGCGTTCTAATACAAATCAGTAACTATTTCCGTTCTAACCTCCTTTAATTGTTCTGTGACAAAAACAAGTCCTAACTTTTTAAACTAGATCCAAACTTGGAGATTGTTGACGTATGTTCATACATACGAGATCATATATCCCACGCAGTTTGTCACCAGAAACTTGGCATTGTTTGAATCAATACTATGACTTTATATTTGTGACTGGAATAACGAATATAGTTTAGATCTCTAGAATAAGTTTTAAGGCCTCCCATCTTTCATCGAAACTTTATTTTGCTAGTTCTATGTGCTGAAATAAGTAGTTTATTATAGTTCAAAGTGCATTTATCATTTGTAGAATTATGTTCATTCGAAGCTATCGTAAAAGAAATTAAGCATTAACTTATTTGATTTTGTCCAAAATCAAATAATTAAACTGGTAAAAAAAAATAAGGTCTGCCAACCCGTACTTGGCCAGCGTGGTGGAATATGGCCTTACCCTTACCCTCATAGTGAGAAGAAGCCCGTGCCCAGCAGTGGGACAGTATAAAGGGCTGATGATGATGATGAAACTCTTCTAAAACATAGTGCAATATTTTTATGTTTTTGGATGCAGATGAATTTAAAAAGACAGTTTAGGCATAAAAAAGTAATTAAAATTTAATCCATAAGTCTAAATAGTTTAAATTATTAGAAGACTATTATATGTCACCTCTTCATATAGTTGCTTGGTTATTGAATTTGTTCATTAGGTACTATATGATATTTGAACAAGATTCTACATTAGTGTAATCAATAGATAAGCTATTATGGTAGGTATATCTATTTAACGCATAGATTCAACACCGTCCAGTTTATTATTCACTTCAATCACAAATTGATCCTTATGAACGACTTAGTTACAGATAAATTACTCAGTGCTTATATAAAGTTTAGTGTCATGATGGCAATGCTAGGGCGCAGCACTATAAGCAACGACTTTGGGAACATTGGTCAAATATGAGAACCCTGTGACATCCCCAATATATTTCGTCAAATGCCACGTTCAATGACATAAGGAATAATAAAAACGCACTGTGAGGGATGTACTTAATATGTACTGTAATAAATACCTTTTGTGTTCGCGTGTTAGTAATAAAACTTGCAATTTTCTTTTACTTGCAAAGACATGGCTGTAAAATGTTGAATAAAAGATCATGTAAAAATATTTTCTGCCATTTTTCTTCCAGTGAGTATGTGGCCCACTGTGGCGTCGCAGTTTTTAAACCGCCCAAAAAAATCGTTTTCGCCTCAACGACCTACCAAAATTATAGTTAAAAGCAATAATGTAATATCAAAAGCATTGAAGGACCGCACACCAAGTACAACTTCAGTATAAAAATAAATACGAATATAGTATATACTCTCTCATAATTAGAACAAGCCAGTAGCCAACAGTGGGACATATTCTAGATAAGGCTGATAATTATGAAGTAATGAGCAACTAAATTGGTGACAGTCAAGTGTAATACGTAATTATTGAGAATTGACAAATGTAACTGTCACTATAACAATATTTTTCAGTCCGTAAAATTGTATCACGATGGCCTACAAATATTTAAAATGTATGGACAATTTCCTAAAAGAAATAATTTCAGTGAAAACTATTTTATGCTTCGGTTTGGCAGGAGGGCTGTATTTTGAAATAAGTACAAACAAAAGAGTGACACATTTTATTAAAGCGTATTGTGTATTATTCTGTGTGATGACAGTGTCATTTTTAATATCCTTATCCATTTCTGAACCAGAAGGAGACATATTAAGATTAATTTTTAGCCTGGTTGCTGTTAACTATCTGCTCGTTTGTGTATCGTTGCTTATACATTCAGATAACCATCTAAAACTGCTGGACGATATGAAAACTGCCGGGTTGATAATTGGCAGTACTGACTTGCCAATATCGCGCTTCTTGTTTCTCGCACTTGTAGCAGAGGAGATCATTCTAAACGCTACATTTTGCATAACTATTAATAAAGCAGCTGGTACACGCTTCTTGTACATAGCAAAGCCCGATGCTTACATTTTCTTTGTATTTATATTGTTAACTATACAAGTATCATGTTTTGCAAAAATTATGATGTTCGAATTACTTTTTTACCAAACAATTGCATATAGAAAACAGCTACAACAGATCCCTTCTGAAATGATTGTGCCAGAAAATATGGAACCAGATAAGAAAAATATGAGGCATTGGATGAACAATTATAAACTGATATTGGATATTGTAAACAATCTGAGCACACCAATGAAAATTCTGGTTGGTATTCTGAGCTAGTTCAAAACATGTCAATTTATAATTGAATCGTTCCACTTAACGAGTTATTGATTTCAGATTACTACTGCTGTATTTTATAATGTAATACACTCAATCGTTTGGGCGTATTATTTTGTAGAACATTTTAAGATGGTATGTACAAAGATTATTTTTATTTATCGACGCTTATCTATTTAATAAGATTTATCATTTTTTTTATTTCCAGGCTTTAGCAATAATACCAAAGTTAGCAGAAGTTTCCTTGGCACTTGTTTTAGGATTCATAGCACCATTATTTATTGAATTAACTAAACGCGAAGTCAGTCTCATGAAACTGTCTATCGGATGGCAATTACTTTTATGTACAGGTACGTTGCAAACGCACTTTACGTTACAGCAATCAACTGTTCATCTTGTTTAAACAACTTTCTGTCACAGACTGGCACTGACAAGCGACTTTAATATAGCGCGTGTTGTGTATACCTTTATTTGACCGTAGTCTACAATACAAATTTTATTGCCCTTACAGATGTAAAATCACGTGACATACTACAGGACTGCCTACTGTTCCTTGAGGAACGCCCCTTCCAGGTCACAATATGGCGACTGTTTTCTTACGACATGCGACTGATCTTTAACGTGATCAAGTTATCTATATCTCACACGATTGCTACTCTACAGTTTGCTCACTTTTTTGATTAACTTATTTCTTACTTTGATCTGATTGAGAACTTTGGTTGAAAATAATAATACGTGACAAAAAATTAGAATTTTAAGTACATTGTTTTTTCGAATACAAAGTGTCACCTCCACATTCCATGTTGGGGGTGTCCTGAAAGGCGACTAAGGAAAATACACGAAGCAAATATTATGCCGACGAAGAGATGACTTGAAAAGTTGTAGCAAACCGATAGCCAGCGTGGCATAGTAGGCCAAATCCTATTGACACATAGTGCTACTGTGAGGCTAATGAAGAAAGCTTAAGTCCAGCAGCTCCAGTGGACTGTGAAAGCTGTGAAGAAAGGATTGGTTATTCTATATTTGAGTTCGCAAAGTTTATTTCGACTTGAGGAAGTTCTTCTAAATTTTATTTGAAAACGCGTCACTTTTTCATTCCTTATCCAGCTTCAATGCATCATTAGCTCAATATCCAGCCTCTTCAAAATCTATATATTAAAAGAATTTGTGTTTTATAATACGAGTCGGCCAGCCCGTTCTACGCGACCGATTCGCATGATTTTTTTTTAAATGAAAGCTCTCGCTGCATAGATTTGTTATCAAGCATTAAAAATTACCTAACTTGCACATTCATGAAGTTATATGCAAAAACAGTTTTCTTCCATACATTTTTTACGTTTTCGTAGCCGTAGTCAATGACTTTCTGCTTCTATATATCTGGTTCTCATTGAGGTAGGCGTTTTGTTATAGGCCTAAAACACGCGCTGAAAAGAGCTCTTTCATTTGATGGTATGCTCATTAAAATTGGGTAAGTTTGAAGGAAGATAGGTGTGGACATTGAACTTATTTTTCAATATTTTTCTATAAATTTCTTAAGATTCCATTGCTTTCTCTGTACATGGACGGTTCTAAATTCAAAAATATTTTAATGGCATCTAATAAGTTCCTTGCGGTAACTGCCAGGAAAAAACGTTATGCCTCCTTAAGGTGACCTTGCCTTACTTTCATACGGGTGTGAGTGGGATGGTGTGTAAAATTATACCCGATGTTGGTCAAATTATCACAATAGTGAATTATCGCTGATGGCAGGTAATATTCCCCGAATGTTACCAGTTAACCTTTAATGTTGGGTGAACTTGATCTCTGATGTTGAGTAATTTTCCTTACGTTTTATGTTAGGAAAATTTTTGTGTTTTTAAATTACGGACTTTCTTCGGGCACCCAATTTTTTTTTATTTGGAACATATTACAGCGGTTCATAGTAGATACTATTGTCACATAATTATATTATTACAAGTGGTAGTTATGGTAGAAATTGTAGCTTTGGTAAGAATAGTAGTTTTGAGAGAAAAGTACTACACTTTTGACAGCACCGGCGGTTTTGGTAGAAATGGTAGTTTTGAAAAATGGTAGATATGATAGTTTTAGTACGAATAGTAGTTTTGGTACAAATAGTAGTTTTGATAGGAATAGTATTTTCGTTAGGAATAGTAGTTTTGGTAGAAATTGTACTTTTGGCATATATGTATTGTAGTTTTGGTAGCAAGGTGACTTACGATTGCTACCAAATCAGCCATTCCTACCAAAACTACAATTTCGACCAAAATTATAAACGTCGTTATTACATTTCTAAATTATGATGGATTAATCACACCCATACACAAAACGAAATAAATAGTGCTTCTCACAGAAATATTTAGATGGATAACAAATAAAACCTATTTTCTTACTTATAAAAAAGTTGTTTATCTATATTTTTAATTTTGATGATTTTGACAGTAAAATATTGACAGATAAAGAAAAAGTGAAGTTAGCGTAAGAGTTACTGATTTAATAACGTACTAGAGGACCCGTGCTGCTCCACAGCATATTTTAATATTATAAAAAAGCTCTTACATATAAGTATGATGAGTACATTTTAGCCTTATCTAATAAGTAAAAAGATTATATTCTTACCAAAAATATAATATATCACAAAACTTCTTTTCTCACAACATTGGCTTTGCGTTGCACCTTAGGTATCGTGAAATTTCCACCTTGGCATTACTGAATGGTTAACTGCGCAATAGGCATATATATCATATGTATAACTGAACATTGACGAAAGAAAGTTCTTCAATATGCCTGGGCTCCCCACCATTCTTTCCATTAGGACACTGTAATGTCATTCGTCCAGGTGCCCAGAAAATAGCAAATTATGAACAATTTCGCCAGTACTCGTAGTCAGTAATCGTATTACTGTTTTCCAGGTGAATTCTGAATTGACACTCGGGATATAGCTCACTTACACTCTGAAGTTCAGCATGCCCTGCGTACTGTCCATTGGCACCCACCACACGTTTGTAATCTGTTGCATTTGTATTGGTCTGGCCATATGCTTCGTCCCCAACAGTGAAGTTAATATATACATCCCACTTAATGACAATGTTATTAGTGGCCAAACGAATTTCAGAATGTTAATTCTCACTTCCATATAAACAATAAGAAATTGCGCGGAATAAGCAATTACCGTCACCAAGAATGGAAATCACTTGAAAATTGTTTATGGTAGAATTAATGAAATCTGAACCCGTTTCCACCCGTATTTTTTAGCAGTAGGAGGACCATCCGGTACCAAATCTCCAACAGGGCCGTCATTGACCAAGATTCTTTGTTCAAACTTTCTCTGAGCATTTTTCAATTTCCTTCAAAGAGCCATCATTATAATTGAAAACACAAGTACTCACAAAAAATACGTTATTAAATCAGAAACTTAAGTATCTAACTTACGCTAACTTCACTTTTTTCTTTATCTGTCAATATTTTATTATCAAAATTAAAAATAAAGATAAATAACTTTTTTTTATAAGTAAGAAAATAGGTTTTTTTTCTGTTATCCAGCTAAATATTTCCGTGAGAAGCACGATTTATTTTGTTTTGTGTATGGGTGTGATTAATCCATCATAATTTAGAAATGTAATAATGACGTTTATAGTTTTGGTCAAAATTGTACTTTTGGTAGGAATGGTAGCTTTGGTAGCAATCGCAAGTAGCATTGCTACCAAAACTACAATATATGCCAAAATACTATTTCTACCAAAACTACTATTCCTACCGAAAATACTATTCCTATCAAAACTACTATTTGTACCAAAACTACTATTCGTACTGACACTATCATATCTACCACTTTTTGAAACTACCATTTCTACCAAAACCGCCGGTGCTGTCAAAAACCTTTTCTCTCAAAACTACTTTTCTTACCAAATCTACAATTTCTACCATAACTACCACTTGTAATAATATATTTATATGACCATAGTACTATGAACCGCTGTAATATGTTTTACATAAAAAAAACTTAAGATGCCCGAAGAAAGTCCGTAATTTAAAAACACAAAAATTTTCCTAACTTAAAACGTAAGGAAAATTCCTCAACATCAGAGATCAGTTCACCCAACATTAAGGGTTAACTGGTAACATTCGGGGAATATTACCTGTCATCAGTGATAATTCACTATAGTGATAATTTGACCAACATCGGGTATCATTTTACACACCACCACACTCATACCCGTATGAAAGTAAGGCAAGGTCACCTTAAGGAGGCATAACGTTTTTTCCTGGCAGTTACCGCAAGGAACTTATTAGATGCCATAAAAATATTTTTTAAATAAGAACCGTCCATGTAGAGAGAAAGCAATGAAATCTTAAGAAATTTACAGGAAAATATTGAAAAATAAGTTCAATGTCCACACCTATCTTCCTTCAAACTTACCCAATTTAAATGAACATACCATCAAATGAAAGAGCTCTTTTCAGCTCAATGAGAACCAGATATATAGAAGCAGAAAGTCATTGACTACGGCTACGAAAACGTAAAAAATGTATGGGAGAAAACTGTTTTTGCATATAACTTCATGAATGTGCAAGTTAGGTAATTTCTAATTCTTGATGACAAATCTATGCAGCGAGAACTTTCATTTAAAAAAAAATCATGCGAATCGGTTGGGTAGAACGGGCTGGCCGACTCGTATTATAAAACACAAATTCTTTTAATATATAGATTTTTTGTGATAGTTGTGTTTTCAATTATAATGATGGTTCTTGGAAGGAAATTGAAAAATGCTCAGAGAAAGTTTGAACAAAGGATCTTGGTCAATGACGTGCCTGTTGGAGATTTGGTACCGGATGGTTCTCCCACTGCTAAAAAAATACGGGTGGAAACGGGTTCAGATTTGATTAATTCTACCATCAACAATTTTCAAGTAATTTCCATTCTTTGTGACGGTAATTGCTTATTCCGCGCAATTTCTTATTGTTTATTATGGAAGTGAGAATAAACATTATGAAATTCGTTTGGCCACTGTTGATAACATTGTCAATAAGTGGGATGTATATAGTAACTTCATTGTTGGGGACGAAGCATTATGGCCAGACCATTACAAATGCAACAGATTACAAATGTGTGATGGGTGCCAATGGACAGTATTCAGGGCATGCTTAACTTTAGAGTATAAGTGAGCTTCAAAGTACTCTGAATTGACACTCGGGATATAGAGTGTCAATCCAGAGTTCACCTGCAAAACAGTAATACGATTACTGACTATGGTACTGGCAAAATTGTTCATAACTTGCTAATTTTTGGGCACCTGGACAAAGGACCTTACAGTGTCCTAATGGAAAGAATGGTAGGACAGCACAGTCATATTGAAGAACTTTCTTTCGTCAATGTTCAGTTATACATATTATAATTATATATCCCTATTGCGCGGCGAACCATTCAGTAATGCCAAGGTCGAAATTTCACGATACCTAAGGTGCAACGCAAAGCCAATGTTGTGAGAAAATAAGTTTTGTGATATGCATTTTTGGTAAGAATATCATCTTTTTTAGGGTTCCGTACCTAAAAGGTAAAAAACGGGACCCTATTACTAAGCCTCCGCTGTCTGTCTGTCTGTCACCAGGCTGTATCTCATAAACCGTGATAGATAGAAAGCTGAAGTTTTCACAAATTATGTATTTTGGTTGCCGCTATAACAACAAATACTAAAAATAAAAAATAAATAAAAAATTTCCCGTACAAAAAACGTGCTTTTTTTCGTTTTTTTTTTGCTCAAAATTACTAACTGTAACAGGTAGACGCTTTAAATTTTCACAATATATGTATTTGTTTCAAAATAAATAATTAAATAAAGAAAAAGTAAATAATAAAGGGGGGCTTCCATACAACAATCGTAATTTTTAAGCAATTTGTTACTCGATCTTAATAAGCAGGTAGAAACTTAGAAAATATTTAAGTGTACATACAACGAACGTGATTTTCTTTAATAGATGATGGTACGGAACCCTTCGTGCGTGAGTCCGACTCGCACTTGCCCAATTTTATACTTATGAGATAAGGCTACAATTCAAATTCAAATTCAATTCAAATTCAATTTATTCTGTTAAATAAAAACAATGTACTCACCATACCTATATGTACCTAAGAGCTTTTTATAATATTAAAATATGCTGTGGAGCAGCACGGGTCCTCTAGTATAACCTTAAACAAAATTGCTCCGCACACACAAATCCTAACTTTTTAAACTAGATCCGAACTTGGTGATTGTTGACGTAAGTTCATACATACAAGATCATATATCCACGCAATTAGTCGCCAGAAACTTAGCACGGTTTGAATCACTACTAAGACTTTATATTTTTGTCTGGAATAACGAAAATATTTGAGTTATCAATATCTTGAAGAAGAAGGCCTTCCATATTTTATCGAAACATTATTTTTCTCGTTAGATGTTCGCAAATATTTTATTGTAGTTCCAGGTGCACTCGAAGCTGTCGTAAAAGAAATTAACTGTGGACAAAATTAATTAAACTCTTCTAAAATGTTGTGCAATATTGTATTGTCTTTGGATGCAAATAAATGTATGGAAGTCGTGTTGATAATAAAAGCAGTATATATATTGAATCATCATCCTCTTACGCGCTATCCCACTTTTAATCTGGGGACCGCTTACTAGTCTAACTGGATTTGGCGGAATATTAGCTTTTCCACGGAGCGACTGCTTGTCTGACCTCCGCAACCGTCAGTTTGTTTAGGAGGTACTGACGCCTTATAACGACTGTATAAGATCTTCACGACAACCGGGACCGACGGCTTAACGTGCTCTCCGAGGCAGGGGCCAAGCGATAATACACATAACTCTGAAAAGTCATTGGTGCACGCCGTGGATTCGCACCCGACACCCTCTGCATGGCAGTCTGTTGGTATCTCCACTTCGCTATCGCTGCCCTAGTATATGAATTAAATATTGATCACAATATAAATCATCCACAGTCTTAATTATTAAATCATCATCATCAGCCTTTGATAGTCCACTGCTGGACTAGGCCTCTCCTTTGAAAGGAGGAATTGGCCTACTATACCACGCTGGCCAAGCGGGTTGGTATAGGGTTTGTATCAACTTTTCCTTCTCTTACAGTGCTGTTCTCTGCATACTATGCTCCCTCTGTCGGCTCTTACGACACCCATGGGATGATATGGGGTGGTGACAATTCGTATTCTTAATCCGTCACCACACGGACAATTAAAAGACGTTATAAATTAGGACACGTTACGGCTTTACAGAGCTACCTAGCTACTAAATTAGTTAAGTAAGTAGGTAGTATGTGCTATTTGAACATGCAAGCAAGCAGCGACATTCTATATTAGTGTCACAGTTGAGCTATTACGGTATATTTCTCTAATGTATATATCCAATACTACCCAATTTATTATTCACTTCATTCACAAGATGATCTTTACGAACGTCAAAATTAAAGATATGGTAGGTACTCTGTGCCTATGTATAGTGTCACGTCAGCTATACTTGGATGCAAGACTGCGAGCATGGACTTTAAGAACTTCTCACGATCATTCTTTTCAGAGCCTTGTACGGTGACAAGTACGTCAATGCAAATTATCATATTGTTTGGCATTTATAGACTATTTTAATAAGCTAGCCAAGAGATATTCAATAATCACGATGATTTGGAGCAATATTTGCCATTCTGTGTTTACGCTAGCAGCCAATAACTCAGCGAATGATAATGACCAATTTACGATACGCCGCACTAAATGACGCTATATAACCACATGATAGAACTTAATGCACTATTGGTAAATTTGCAGTATAATGATGTAGGTACTATGCAGCGTTTGTGGGGCAGATAATATGACATAGGATATGACTTTAAACTGAAGTTGGTATAAAAAAATAATATTGTAACGGCATAAATATAGTACGAAGTTTGCCGGATCAGCTTGCAGTATAATAAAACAAACCGTCTTCCTTCCAAGACCAAGGCTTGTGCAGGCTTTAATATTTCCCTTAATCGACTATAGAGATGTGTGCTATTATGACATGAATGCAGAACACCTCAATAAGTACGACCGACTTTTAAATAACTGCGTTCGATTCATTTACAATTTTCGTAAGTATGACCACGTCTCTACTTATCGTTCCGAACTTAAATGGCTTCCAATTCGTCAGCGCCGGTGTTTGCGTGCTCTTACTCTCTTCTCCATTCTTAGGTCTCCTTCCCCTCCAACTTATCTCACGTCGTACTTCCAATATCTATCTTCTATTCATGATAGAAATCTACGTTCTTCACATAATCTTCTTCTTTCTTGCCCCAGTCACACTACTGGATTCGTTAACTCCTCCTTCTTTGTGCAGTCTATTCTCTTATGGAATACACTCCCTCCTGAAATCAGACTGTCCACCAACCGTTTTGAATTTAAAATGAAAGTACGAGAGCTTCTTTTCAAGAGATTGAAGGAATCAGCACATCACTCACATCCATTACTATAAGTATTTATGTATATGTAGAATGTATGTATATTTAGGTATATATAATTATTTATGTCTATGTATGTATTTATAGAGAACTATTTAATATGTATGTAACATATCCCTATTATGTATATAATAATTATTATGTTACACTATAAACTTAACTTTCAGTTCAGTATTAATGCACCTACCACTTTATATCTGCTCCACCTTAAGGTTGACAGGTAAATGCCTTATGGCATTATGTCATTCTTTGTACACATTGTTTGTGCATAAATAAAATAAATAAAATAAAATAAAAATAAAACATACTAGAAATTCAATGTGAAATTCATCAACGTATTGTACGATGATACCCTGAAATTTGCACTGAGATTGCATATGGCGGCCGGCGATTGCACGCTAATCAACACAATTGGAGTGAAGTCCGCTAACCTGAAATTCAATTCCGATAGTTAGTACCACTGCTATTGGTACTCGAACATAAATTTGTGTCAATAACTCTCCTCGTTTACACTATTTTAAACGGTTTAGAGCTCATAGCATGACGTGACTTTGTGTGGTATGGTATGGTAGCAACTGCTGTCTTCCTAACTCCAAGGCCGGGCATGTATTTTGCGTACTTGACTTACTGATCGTAGTAGATCGGCAAAATTAAGCAACGTTCACATAAGTCGCAACTTGGATGGACTACTGCTTGTGTGACATTTATCAGAGGGAGGACCAAAGGCACGTTAAGCCGTTGGTCTCTTTCTCGTCGGGTTCCTGTCTCAAGTCAGGAATCATTAGGCCATGTCGGCGCCGGTTAATGAAAAAAATTTATCGGCTGAAATTTCTTGCCAATGTTAGGCTTTTTTAAAGAACTGTATAATTTTTTTTCTTCCATACAGCATAGGTACAGGCTGGAGAATACCCAGGATTCAGTTTTTGAAAGTAATAGATATATTGCATTTTATTTATTTAACTCTCGCCTTTTCAATTCACCTTAATCTAAGTTTAGGATTCAAATATATTCAAACACACGTTTATTTCAGACTCACCCAAGTTTACACAGTAAACGCAAATCAAAAACCGCCTGACACGTAAAACTTATGCTTTCAGCAAGTTGAGCTAGGAATCCCTAAAATGTATTGAAACTGTATAAATATACGAGTTTCAGAGGAAACCTTTAAACTAAGCCATTGAAAACTAAAGTTCTGAAGATATTTGACAACGTTTGGATTTCTGTTAAAAACTGCCTCACGGTTTCTTGGTCAAGTAAAGTAACTTATCGAATTTTCTTAGAAATATTCGGAGTTTTGACTTGAAAGCTGTATTGACATTTTACTCTAGCTTAATGATATAGTTTTGTGTCAGTGACAGTCTCGTTTGCAGTCGACAGCAATAAATACTTTCGATGGCAAACCTGACAACTGGACTGGAACTTTGTATATTGATGGTGTTAGCATTAGAGACACAAAGGCAAGAAAAACTTCCAAGAAAGAAAAAGCATGCAAATACTTGAGATATAGCCAAAAATAGCAGAGTTAACAAAAATACTAACTACCTATCTACCTCGTGGCACATTCAATCCTGCTTCGGGAAGTTTTACATAATAAAAATGAACCTAGTTTTGGAGTACCAGGGAACTGAATAAGTCATGTTTATGATGTTTTTCTTTCGTTTGTTGGGTCTCGTTTTCACTAGTATCGCCTGTGTAGCCAGGTTCTGTAGCAATGACCTTAAAAAGTCTTCTAAAGTCCCGGGAAAGTTCAACCATTTTGGCACCTGCATTGAATTTAACTAGAAGTAAATTTTTAAAGAGTTAGAAAAAATATACACTAGAAGCACACAAAACAGATACACAAATGTAAGGAAACGAATAGATGTCATAATATTTGAAGTCTCATAGAAATATGAATTTAATTAAAATAAACTACGGAGTGACAAACAAGCTATTTGGTCCGAACTCATAGTAGCCCTCGGCTACCAAATCGATCAATTGAATTAATTGCACGGAAGTCAAATCTGGTCCACTATTGTCACATTGAAACCGTTATTACACCCCCTTGCCCACTAGGGCCTGAATAGGTCGATGATTAGAAGCAGGAAGCTATTTTAAGCCAAAAAGTTCATTGAAAGAAACTTTCCTTCAACTTGGATATTGTGTAAGTTCGTTAATGATTGCTGTTTAGAGGTTCTACGGGCCACTGACTACAAATAATGCCCGATTCAGAACACATTACCTGACATTAAAAAGGTCATTCGCAACCTTGATGTTTCTTGTTCTTCTTAATTAAATCGGGTATATGAATAATTTACTTTGAGGCCTTCATTAATATACTTGTATAAAACAAATTTGAAAACTATTTTGGGTCCTGAACGCAATATGACATTTATTTGCATATTTCATTAAACTGTTAATTATCGCGTTAAGCTATCGTGTCGCCTTCTGACGAGTCAGTTACCCTTAAATATATTAACACTTGACTGAGCCACAAAATATCTCTATCCATTTACGTAAGACGAAGATGTTGATGATAGTATTCAAAAACTAAAGAACAACAAAGGCTACTCTTTTGTGACAAATATATTTTTAACATATTGTGTGAAATAATTGAATAAGATGAAGGCCTCTACGAACAATTTTGGGCAGGCGTATCCGAGGGCAGCAGTTAGAAATACTAGCTGTTGCCTGTGGCTTCGTTATATAGTATTTTATACATATAACCCTATTCATGAGTAGTCTTCCCGTGACCACGAATGCTCTACTGTTTCACTATTATTCGACGATGGCTATAATATATCGAATAAAGTCCTGCAAAGGATAATATATACATAATTCATCGAATAATAGTGAAACAGTTATTCTAGATCTTATGCCTTAAATAATAATAATGGTAAAATCAAAATAAGCAGCAATGAAATTCGAAACCACCATTTTTAAGATTAATATCTATTTTATTCTATATTGGTTACAATCAAGGTCTTCTGACTACTTTCGGTCTTTTACTCTAATCATTACATTAGTCATTTCCCTTAAACTCACCTTCAACCTTACGTGAAGTTACTTACCTTACTAAAACTATATTGTATTACAAACAAAATTTCGAAGCACAACTTTTACTTGTGCTTTATAAAAATAATTGTTCTTACCGAACAAAACAAAATCAATACATACTGCATTGAGCAACCTCAATTACTTTTCACAATAACAACTTCAATTTCAATAGCATGAGAAAGAAAATCGTGAAGGCAAAATTCCAATTGCATGCAATTGAATAGCTGAATAGCATAATACAATATAGACTTCGCACAATGTTTGCGAGAGGGAACCGCGTTTCATGATTCATACAATGCTACTTCGTATTTCAGATCACAATTTCAAATCGACTTCAATTTGCTAAGAATGTTTTATTAGATTTCGTTTTTTTTTCCAGATTCTGCTCATGTTGTTTTGATTGATTGCGATATAGATAGTTAAGTATTTTGTACACATTTAATCTGACATTATTATTATAAGACTAGGACCACAGACCGCTTTGATTGCGATAACAATGATGAGGACGCAAAGGAACAGGCGAATGGTAAGCGGCTACCGCCGCCCATAGGTGTCTATCGGCCACCAGCGCAGTCACAAACAGTTCATAAAAAAATAGGCGGCGGAGCAGAATGAAGGAGAAGGAAAAGAATTTATAGTATTGTTGAGCCAATGGCAATCTTAAAACCACCTACTTTTAAATTCATTCCAGAGTCGCCTTCAATCTATGCTAAAAATTAAACAATCTACAAAAATTGATTTTTATCCTTTAACCGAAATTGACTTACCATTTTATATGTTAATATTTCATTCCCTTCTTTTCCCACTACCCCACATCATAATCTGACCTTAAATCCTAATAAAAGGCTGTCCACACGTATGGCAGGATGTAATAAAATTAAATGCTCCGGTCAGAACTAACAACCCATCAAACAGGGTCAACCATCTTTTTTTCAATTTTCTTTTCCAAATATTAGTCGTTAGGTACTGAATTTGTTACGAAAAGTCTGCCTTAGTCGGTGCGCAACGAGTTTTAATGCTTATTAACCGACCGACGCTTATACCTAGTCTTGCCATAAATATTGTAACAAAGAAAAAAATATTTTTTTAATTGCAAATACCATTTATTACTTTTACAGTGTGTTAGTTTAATACATTAATATAAAATAATTTAAAATATAAAAAGCTTATTCGAAGTGGTCTTCATTAGCTGCAATATAGTCCTTTAAACGTTGAGGCCAGTTATCAATAGAAGCACGCAATCATTCCATGCGAAAATTCTTCACTGCCAATCGTAAGGATTGTTTTAGGGACTCCAAATTATCATGGCGGTTAGAGCAAGCCGTACTCTCTAAAACTGACCATAAATCATAATCCAGCGGATTAAGATTGGGACTAGACGACGACCAGTCTTCAGCTCTGATGAAGTCCGAAACGTTCGCTTCCAACCAAGACTGCAAGGACCGAGCTTTATGACCCGGTGCCGAGTCTTGCTGGAAAGACCATACTTGGTTATTGAACATGGTGTTGTTAAGGGGCTTAACTACCTTCTCAAGAATGGTATTTTGATACAATTGTGCCGATGTTTTGATAAATTTTTCACAAAAATATGGCTCAGTCACTCCTTCATAGCTAATACCCCACCAAACCATCACTGAAGTCGGATAATGCCGTTGCACGTTGCACTCTGTCGACTAATTGGAAAGCTTTCTTAGAGCTTTGAGCATAAATACGGTCATTTTGTTTATTAAAATGTTGCTCAATTGTAAAAAAAATTCCATCCGTAAACAAACTTTTTCTGTGACCTCCCTTTGCGTACCGCTTCAGTAGTTGTTTCGATATTACCACCCTATTCATTTTTTAATTATCAGTTAAGAAATTACCAGTGCGTCTCTTATAGGCTGCAAATCTTTTCTTCGTCTTTTAAAATACGCGACATGATTCTAGGTGCTATCTTCATCTCCCAAGATAAAATCTTTTACTTGCGGACAGGATTTCTTCGAACTCTTTCTCTTACTGCTTTGACCACCTTTTTCGTACGAACACTACGGGGACGGCCAGGTCTTTTTCTGTCACAAACAGAGGAGGTCTCATTGTACCTATTAACAGCCCGGTACACAAACATTTGACTAATACCAAGTGTGTGGAGAGTTTTAAAAATTGCTTTTGGCTCAATGACTACTGTGTGTAATGCAATCACAGCGATTCGGTTCTCTTTATCACCCCACTTCATTTTAATATTGCAAAATATTGAACAATGTATTGGTGCCAAAACAAGAAAACACAATAAACAATCGAATAAAAATGACAGATTCCAAATTCAAATGTAATATTTTTTTATTTTTAATCGAAACAGTATTTATGGCCAGACTAAGTATAACTAAGGTTTTATTAGGTACTATTATTACCTTCTTAGGTATGAATCATGTGTCGCGTGGTACTTAATCAACATGCAAACAAAGCACATAAAGTAGGCCCATACTCGTAACAATAATTTGTGTATCATACAAATTATGTTGTCCTGTTTGGGGAACAATGCCCAAAATCGTTTAAACCACTACGGTATCCATTCAATCAAAAATTAAAGTTGCTTATATGAAAGCACCGTTTCAAAGTAACAAAGAGATGCGTGAGGGCAATTGCGGGCACACCTCCATATATATCATGTAGGCCGTTGTTTAAAAAACTTAAAATAATGACTCTTACATGTATGTACATTTTTGAGATTGGTATATTTGTGAAAACACAACCGCAGATCTTTACATGTGCTAAATATGCGTTCCCCCGAAACACAAGGCATGGCGATAGACTTGTATTAAATCATATACCAAGAACCACGCTGTTTCAAAAAAGCGCATACGCAATGTGTGTCAAAGTGTATAATGCCCTGCCACAAAATATCAAAGAGCTGCCAGTAAGTAGGTTCAAAAACAGATTAAGATTATGGCTCTTAGAAAAATCCTTTTATTCAATTAATGACTTAT
This sequence comes from Euclidia mi, assembly GCA_944739405.2. NCBI lineage: Eukaryota > Metazoa > Arthropoda > Insecta > Lepidoptera > Erebidae > Euclidia > Euclidia mi. The sequence goes on along the minus strand of OX123185.2, from coordinate 107,240,994 downwards.
TTCATCAATAAATTATTAAGTATGTAATGATTCTGTTGACATCAAATGTTTAATGTATATTTCTTATTATTATTATTATCATTTTTTTTGACATTATTATTGTATCACAAATTTTCACATGCTGTTCTAACAGTAAAATAGATGAAACTTACATAGAATAAGACCATTAATGTACTCTATTTAATGTGAAATAAATGAATCTTGAATCTTGAAAACAGTGACCTAGATTTGCATAATCCAGGATCTAGAAGAAATTCCTGCGAATGCTCGAGTGCATTCAAATATTTGGCGGGGATCTTCGTAGAGCGCGTGGCGTGGAGTGAAGTGGCGTGAAGTCAACTGCAGGCACGTGGAGAAGCCGTTGTTATCAAGGTCTCACGCCAGACTCATGCGGCTTATGTTGGCTGTATATCACACCGAAATGCAACCTTATTTGTTCATTTCTCTTTCAGGCCGTGAGATTAGGCAATTTAGCTGCAAAAACTAAAGTGCTATTTTAACAGCTGATATGCACAAATACCCGATGCCGATATTCTATCAAATGAAAGTTTGACAAAAAGATATTTGTATTTCATCGACCATGTCTTTCGAGTTTAAATCTCAATGACGCGCGAATTTATTAAGGAAAGACAATCAATTTTTTTGCAAGCATTTTGTATTGTTTCTCTTTATCATATACATTACACCGATCAAAATTAACGTTAATTGCACGAACGCGTCCATAAATATCTCTACTTTGCAATATGTCTTTTAGTACCGAGCCTAATGCTTTAAACTAAAATAAAAGACAAGCGATCTGAATTCTGATCCAATCACTATAAAATCTACTTGGTTTTACGATATTCTATTTTGATAGTTATTGGAACATAAATAAAATTTAATTTAAGATTGCAGCTTGATCAGAATTGAAGTATTTTGAGATTTATGTCGTATCATCGATTGTAATTTAGAAAATATACCTATTAATCAGTATAAAATACACAAATACCCGCTAGCACGATATTAGATTTCGAATTTATCCTTGCAAGTACTCAATCACACAATACTTTTAATTACTCGGAAAAATTGCTTTATTTCATTATTAGTAAAAGCTCAACTGTAAAAAATTGCTTATAAGCGTGACTTGATTGTTCATAGCTGTTCGGCAAAGTAAAGCATCATTCGCGTTGGTCACCACTTACATAGATGATCACTTATTCTATGTCGGCCCAGTTGCGTGCATAGGATTTCATGTATATCGTAGGTGCTCCAAACACATTCACTTGATAGTAAACTTCTGAATAAAGCTTTCTATGATGTTGTAAAATAAAAGTTGCTACGACAACCTGATGGGTTCGCCGCCGAGAATTTATTACGGTTTATATTTTTTGCTGAGTTTTAGTTGTATCATATATTTTCTAAATTATGCTGTAACAAGTTGTGTTTTCCTTGTTGGCAGTTAAGTTTTGAGTGTAGTTGTATTAAGATAGGCACATATTTGTTTTTAAAGAAGTTTTATTTTTTATTATACGTTAATGGACACCATAATCATCGTTTAGGAAATCTTACAATTTGTGTAAAGTACAAAGGGTTATAGGGCAGGCAGTCGCTTAGAGCGGTCTCTACCAGGCAACCTTTGGATGGAAATATTATTATACTTTATAAAATGATTTGCAAATCACACAAACAGTGGTTCCGTGTCACTTGTAGTCTCGGTCTATCGAAGAAACATACCCTTAATACCACTAAACCGTCTAACGCATTGATTGAAAGAAAATTTTTTTAGTGGATTTTGGTGTGCAACATAATATATATATATATTTTTTAGTTTATTTAATGCACAAAACACAATACAATCGTAAAAAATATCACATATCACAAACAATGTCATGATCTTGTATGCTATGAATAATTAGTAGCCCTTTTTAGCCAACTAAAAGGTTGTACGTATTGTGACTTTTTATAACATACATACACACATACATATCGTCACGCCTTTTATCCCCGAAGGGGTAGGCAGAGGTGTATTTCTACACCCACTTTTCGCCAGATATACTTTAGTCCCACGTAATAAGGGGCGAGCCCATTGCCGTACCGGGGACAATTCCAGACTCCGTGCTGCTACTGAGAATTTCGTGACAGAAAAACCCAATAACACTGCCCGGCCCAGGAATCGAACCCGGGACCTCCCGATCCCACGCGCACATTTATGCCGCGAGACCAACGAGGCAGTCGTATAGGGTTTGATGTCGAGTTTTCCGTCTCTACGCAAAGATGGTATTTGCATCGTGTTATCCCTTAGTCGCCGCTTACGACACCCACGGGAAGATAGGGGGTGGTGACACTTGTATTCTATGCCGTCAACCACACGGCTATTTTTATGACTACGGGACTTACTTGAATTTAACATTCTTATAGTATCTTGAAAACTATAAACTCTACAAATGCTTGAAGACTTTATATTTCCTTGCTGTCGAAAAGATTTCTATCCATATTCTGTCATCGTCTTTTAATATGCAAATTTCATATTTCGAATGACAGATTTCTTTATTTGACTGTATCTAAATCCGTTTACATAATATAGTATATTTTCAAAAACCAGACACAAAGATTGCAATGTAGAAATATTTTCATATATCAGTGAAGATATTTTAATCCAAAATTGTAGCCGACGTCTGAATAGAATGAACGTGCTTTAACTTGACACCTTTTATTATTCAGGTCTTTTTTTGTATTCTTAGATCGAAGAATTCTTTACTGATATTAAAATCAAGGACTCAAACGATTTGAAAACCTGTAGTTGAAAATCAGCCTCTTCGGCTAAGCATATTATACTGAAATAGGTGTATTTTCGCCGCTTGCAAGGGATTTTCAATAATGTAATTTTCTTTTCTAATCCAATATAATTACGAGTCTACTTCGTCTGTTTTCATTAGAAATTTAGTTATAAATATATTATATCATTCAACTAAACGTTAAACTAGAAAAGGTTGGGCAGATAAATGTTATAATTAGCAAAAAGACGACGTCAATATTCATAATAATTTCACTCGGCTAAACAGTACCTATCGTATAACTCAATTCTATATGCATTTGCCAAAAAAATCTAAATATTATTGTAAAAAGCCTTTAACAGCTATTACTTTTTCATAAATCACCTCCACTTTGCAGTTTCGTTTCTTTTTATCTGTTCGCACATTTCAACTAGTGCCAAGTACTCTATTGCTAACAGTGCTAGTGCTGCTGCACTAGCAAGTTCTTCAAAACATTTTTACAAAAACAGCCGCGTCTATATCAAGCTCCGGTCTCAAGTACCGAAATAAGCATGAAAGTCATTAAAGACATTGCTCTTATCATTCGCTGTATTGTGTTCTGTTCACTCGAAGTACGGCTGTCAGGTTGTCAGACAAACAAAAAAGGCGAGCTACACACGGTCGTGCCTCATTGTGACGCGGACAATAGATCGTGTTATAGAGTGGTACCTGTGCATGTCGATATTTATTGAAATTATTTTTTTAACACGCGTTTTATAGACGTAATGTTATAAAGGCATTTTTGAAGTTGATTGCCGTTTCGCTTGTAGATTTCAATCGGTCCTAGCCTTCTTTGGGTGAAAATTCTTGCACAATTTTTCACCTTATGATAAGCGATTACCGCTGCCCATGGACACAAGCAACACCAGAGGAGTCACAAATTGCCGCCGCTTGAAGATGAGGGAGAAGGAATAGGGAATGGGGCTCCAGCAGTCTCACACACCGAAGGAAACGCAGCAATATAGGTACCTACTGGTTCTTTATCCGGGCGAGCCGGTCCCTTAGTGCTGAAATCAGCAAACTAACAGGTAGACCAAGTAGACTTTATAAGTTTATAATTCATAATTTATAAAATACTTAAGTCGTAGTTTAGAGAAATTTTATATGATAATACATCACTAAACAATAATTACCTGTATTTTCATGAAAGCTTGCATATAAGACATCTTCAAACGTAAATCTTCCTATTTTACGTGTGTTGCAATTTGATAAAACTCTCTCTCAAGACTGTTATTACATGCTTAATGATGTCATAAACTCTTTACGCTCATTGTCGTGAACATTTCACAACTGCACAGACAGTCTCTTCTATATTCCCGGATTTTATAATCGGAACTGGCTATGCGATCGTTTCACATGCGTCGGGTTGAAATAATGAAACATGCGAGTATTAATAGTCTTTTGAATAGATCGGGTATGGGCATTTGTCGTGTAGAGACGTAATTTCAGTTAGCGCCTCCCACTCCAGATAAACAAAAAAAAACATCTGCACCCCATTTTAAACAATAAATTAACAGAATTAACGTTCAGTCTAACTCCTTGACAACTAAAATGTAAATTTGCGTTCTGTGACAAAAGCACAAAACGTGTAAAAAAGTAGTATTAAACCTGAGGAGACTAATATTGCAGCTATAAACCACAAAAAACATTCTGAATGTGAAATGTTGACACAAAACGGCACATATCACACATTTGTCATAAATAAGTGACGCATTTTCAACAAAGTGAAATGGGCGGGTAAGAGCAATCATTATTATAGGCATTCCATTTGTGCGGCGCTTGTGTCTGAAATTATTGCATTTTTGGTTTTCGGTTAAAATATATGAAGAACTGGCTTTTGCCCGCACCTTTGCCCGCATTGAGGTCGTTTGCCGGGAGAAAATGTAAGTTGGCTATTCTGATGTATAACTATATTTTGTACCGCAAAGAATAACAAGCATCCTTACCATCTATAATTCTTACATACAATGTATAATTCTAGTATGTAGTAAGATTTACAGTCTGTCACCTATCATAAATGAAATACTGCACAGAATTAATGCAGAAGCACACATTGCATAAAAAAATAATTTATGACCAGTATTTGTCTGTTAGAAAAGGCCTTGAATTTTAACAATAAGATACAGTATATTGATGTGATAATTTTATGTTTTTGCTGTGTGCCGTCAACATGGTACAAAATGTCTGCAATTACGAGACCTTGGCAGAAAATGTCCGCGGATAAATAATATGATATACATTTCCACTAAATTTTGAGATATTCCATCACTAAGATTTGTGGTACACAATTAATACTATGTATTTTCTGTATCTTTTGTCCAGGCTTGCCCTTTGCTACGTTGATAAAATTATCTTACCCATATTCCTGCGTGCCTTTATCATCTAAATTCGCTATGCTTTTATGAGATGGATTTATTGCCAAATAATTTATTTAATAAAATAATGATAATTTACTAAGAGAAGCTAGTCATGAAATTTCATGAAGAATTTTGCAAAACTGTTCCAGTTATCCGGAGGCGTAATTTTAGAATATTACCTAAATAGCACCAATCTTGCAACAAAAAAACCATCCAGAATAATTTTACCGATATCCATTGATCACAATTTAATAGATACATGATGGTAAAAGAGAACGTATTTTTTTTAAAAGACAACTTCTGCTTTAGGACTAATTCCTGTGTCGCGGGGAACTTTACAAACATACAAGTAACGGACACAATGAACACCCAGATTCGAAACAACAATTTATGAATTACACAAAGTGTTGTTTCGTGTAGGGATCGAACCCACAACACTTCGGCACCGTGTCAAGCGGTGAGGCGGCTGCTTAAACCACTACGCCAACCGTGCAGTCAAAACGTATGTTATGAACGTATGGATATTGGACCAGAAAATTCGTCTTTGAACAAAAATTAGTAAAATAAAACATGCCAACGTTCTCTCGGACCGCGTCTCGTATCCTGATTGAAAAAAAATGCTTAATATCCTGTCCCTCTGGATTTATGTTCTATCCTATCGCCGGAGCCTTTGTGTGAAATTGCCATTACCTACTAGCCGAGTAACAAAATTGATCTAAGGAAAAAATATTTTTACATCCCATGAAAATCACCATCCCATAAAAGTAAGATTTTTTTATCCTTCTGGTCCTTTTTTTAATCCGAATCGATAAAAAGAATGTACATACTTACTACTACCTTTTTACATACTTCAGTTTATCTAAAAGTCAAGTTTCAAGTGGAGAATTGCCATCGAAGTCTTTACGTTTCATAGTATTAGGAAGATTTTTCTTTTAATTTCTCTTTATTATTTTCAGATAGCTATTTGATAAGGGTAATATGTAGGTAGAAAGGACCATTTATTATTATTTGTTAGTCGAAATGAATAACTTTGACATTTTCGCTGAAAATATTAAATTTTACCTTCGCTTAAGCCCCTGAGGATACGAAGGCATCATGTTACTTACTACGTTAATATCTCAAATAGAACCCTAAATTCCCAGTAGACTAATTCAGGAAGCGTTTGAAACCGAGCCCACAAAATCAACTCGTAAACAATGCCATAAAATAAACAAGTCTACTTAAAAGTGTCTAAAATTTTAACTATTAAAATTTCAGTTCTTTAGTGACTGTATTGCCCGAGCTAAAAATTAACGAATACAGCTTAATTATAAGGGCTCCTACAAAAATCTTGAAAGCACTAGAAGTTCTGTTAACTAAGGAAGGAGTTGATCCAGTGGCCATTTAAGTTGGCAACTAACTGTAGGAACTGCAAACTGATAGCTTTTTAATTCCAAGTAGGTGTAAGATGCAGTAACTTTGTAGAGTCGGTACTCTGTTGGAACCTTGTTATAGACGTAAGACTAGTGCATACAACAGCGGCAATAGAGGTAACGAATCTAATGGAATTAAAATGTAATAGGTAGGTATTGATATAAGATAAGCATTAGAAATAGTAATAAGTGTATTACCAAAAGGCTTTCAAATTTGTGCGTGTTAATTAATGTGAGAGAACTTAAAATAACTTTACTGGTGGTGGGCTTCTTATTGCGAGTGCCATCTCGGTAGGTACCACCGCTGTATCAGCTAATCTGCCGCCACGTAGTAACGTCCAAATATGCAATACCGTGTTCCAGTTTGAATCGGTACAAAGCTCGCTGTAAATACTTTCAGATTCTTTAGTTGAATCTCAATCGGCAGTCGGAAAACAGCTTTACGCTTGCCTGATACTAACTCATACTGCACCGGCGTCGGCGTGATGGCATAATGAGAAAAGACCAATACCCAGCAATGGGATACATTATACACGAGTCTGAAGATGATTCTGCACCAATTAAATCTCTTAGCTATTTACACTGATTCTAGCAAAATAATTATCAAATTATACATGTACTAAGTGACGCTCTTCCTTTGTAAACGACTCCTAAAGCAATGCAGAAAAGTAATTTCACTCACCTGAGCCATTCTCAAGCGCCGGTAGCATCCTGTTTAATGAGTGCCCGACAACTTAGTTGTACTCCTAGAGTATTATTCAATTTACAGCATATCCCATTGTCTGAATGACTTGTCTGACTGTAGGTACTTACTTGTAAACAGTACTTACTTACAATTGTGAGTTTTGAAGGGTGCTTTGCAGTTTTATATTAGTTGTCTTTTAAAGCAGTACTTACCTAATTAAGTGAGATTGAAGCGTGATAGTTAAAAATAGATCTCTTAAGAGTCGATTATTTTTTGAAGAAACTATAAGGCTTAAGAGTCATATTAACAAAATAGAATGTTGTATTTTTTTTACTCTACGATGCTTTGTTACTCAAGAATTATAGTTCAATTATTTTAAGTACATCCGTCAACATGGCGCTTGCAACAGTGTCGAAATATCGGTTACTCCAAACAAATGTACGTGGTATATATCCTAAAAGACAATTTAAAATAGAATTATTTTCTTGCGATTAATACCCAATGAACAAAAACTTATATACACAGTCCCCATGGAACCTAATAGTTTCGGCTGTGCGTTGTTTGCGAGTCAGTCAGTAATGCAAGAATTTTATACGAACAGATTATAATCGAGCTGGGAATACCGTTATTTTAATAACAATAAGTCTTAAACACCTAGACGGCATCACTCCCAACTGACCTATTTGCGAAGATAAATAAATTCTAAAGAAAGTAAGGCTTAAGATTTTAATTACAAACTACAAGCTCTCAAAACGTTAAGAGATAATCACCATAGAAGGGTATTCAGTGGTGCAAACCCTTGTAAATCAGCAAGGAGCACTGTTCGCAACAATTGTTAATGAATATTAATGCTAGCGGCCAGAGCTTAGTGGTACTCGAATAGCAGAATTTGAAAATGTCTTGAAGATCTGCATATATTTAAATAGCAGGAGCTTGTGAATATTGTCTAACAATTTAGGCTTTACACATATCTACTAACAGTCATCCACGGCAGATGGCTAATAGAAATCATGTAACACTTCACAATACTTACATATTTAAATAGAGATCCTATATATATAAATAAATGTTCTGTGAAGCTCCATTATAAAGCGCTGTTCATCTGCCTATTTTTCTGTCAGCGGGCTATATTCCATACACCACAATAAGCAAAAAGAAACAATTTTGGCAAAAATGTTTCTACTATCCCTACATCTATACTTAATATTATTATAAAGCTGAAAAGTTTGTATGGTTGAACGCACTAAATTCAGAAACTACTGGTTCGAATTGAAACACCATTTTTATGAACTATCCAATAGTCCATTAATCGTGGAAGACACGCATCATATCGCACATAGCATCACGCTTTTAGCCGCGGTTGCAGAGCAATATAATAATTATAGCCCTGGAGAAGCTTGTTCTATACAATATTAACATTCTCACTCGCTTCCGCTATTCTTCTCACAACAAAACTCTTAAGCTCACCGATTCCGTTATCTCAGTAAAGTGGAGCTTTCCGCTAAGTATTCAATTTCCGCTAAGTATTTATCGAAATGAGAAGACACTGCGCTTCTGCGCTCATAATGACCGACTGTATGCAGCTACACCGACTTTAGTTATGCAGCTGAAACTTGAATCCCAATGCTGTAAACTTACGCAATTAATATCTAAATTGATTTACCAGTATTTAAACCAGAGCGGATTATCAATTTGATTTTTATACTCGTATGTTGCTGTTAAAATCGCACATTGCTCGCAGTTACAAAAGAGATGTTACAATTTTCATAATCAGATCTCTATCTTCCGCTTCCTCTGATCCTAGTTCAATTGGAGTCGGGTTGCCTCATGTTCATCGGGATAAATGTCTTAGCAGTAACGGATCTATGTCTTTTTCGAACCGGGACAGGTCGTGATAATGGCGCCCCCTCCAAACAGTTTTCCAACCAGTTCAAATTTTTCGCTATATGCCGTGATAAGATTTTAACGTCCCCATGACATTTATCTTGAGTTCGCCCGCGGATCGGTAAAACGTATTTGTAAAATTATCGCGATTAATACTAGTCTAATCTACATTTATATCATGCTTACATATTATCTAATACTATACATCATCGTCTACTCTTATTACTATAAAGATGACGTTACAAAAAGTTAGAAAACCATATTACCTGTATAAAATTATCCACAGCAAGCAACAAGCTTTTGTTCAACTTACCTTACCTAAAAGATAGGAACACAGCCGACACTCCAAAATTAAGTCACAAAGTAACAGTGTCGCTGCAAAACAACGCGAATTCCTTTCTCATTGTAGTAACATAAGAAGCAGCCATTAAGCCACCTAGAATGTGTTTAAAAGTGTTAAAAAGTGCAAAGTGCAGGTCATTCCGCCAAACGATCTTCAAACCAGGCTCGATACAAATTGAATTCCGTAATGATTGCGAGGATATGGGTCAAAGTTAAGCGATACGAGGCGAGGTCTATTCACGATGGAGTAATGGCAATTTTGATCGTAAATGTTTGTACTAATTCTGCTGAATGTGCTTTGGTCTAGTGCACAGAACAGTGACGTGACTGAGAGATATTTGTTAACGGCTTTGGAAATGCGCCTGCCTAGGTAGTCTTGTATTAAAATTGACCATATTTTGCTGAATGTGAGAATGGTTTTGCATAGCTTAGTTATGACGAAACTTTGCCAAAATGTATTATTAAACGGGTCTTAGTCGCGATAATTTACTTATTTAAAGGCATAAATACCTTTGTTATTCTCCTACGTTTCTACCGGCTTGCAACGGTTGTGGTATTTATGCCTTTAAATAAGTAAATTATCGCGACTAAGACCCGCTTAATAATATTGTATAGTGATTATGAGTTTCTAAATAAGCTTACGCTTACGCAAGGCAAAACATGAGCCCTATTTACCCCTTAACCTCTCGAGTCATGAATATAAACCTAGTTGCTACCCACACTAAACTAATTTCCGTAAAACAGAATCCAATCTTAGCATAAACCTACAGTCATCTCAATATCCCTTAACTACCAACCCTACTTGAGTTAACCAACAATTTTATCTTGGAAAGTAGAGGGACTATCACGCTATGAATTCTGGGGAAGCACCTAAATATTAAGTGCAACGTAAACCTTATATTGTAAAAACTCTTTGGTAGAAAACGAAAAAATATTTTATGGTTTCTGAACATAAAGTAATATACCTATATATAGTCTAAGTTGTCCGAATGTCCTTTCTTGTCATCGATGACGGACTTATGTCATTAAATAAAAATCTAGTAAATAAAAATACGAGGAGTAATTAAATCATTGGCACATTGTTATATATATACTAGAGGACGCCAGCAGCTACGCCTGCATTTTTTTTAAATTTATCCGTTTTGGCCGATCCCGTGGGCATTTCGGGCAATCCCTTCTTAGTGCACCCCTACGGTCCCCAAGGAACATACATGCCAAATTTCAGCTTCCTGTGCCCAACAGTTTCGGCTGTAGCGTGTCTGTCAGTCAGTCAGTAACGCAAGAATTTTATATATTAAGATAAAGAATTAAATACTATTATGGAAGGTTTTCATGACACATTATTATATTTTGGTTAAAACTGCGTGAATACTACAACATAACGTGTTCAACGAGAAGTTTATAATAATATAAGTTTACAAGTTTCATTGTTATTGGAACACCTGCAATGTATGATGTCTAAAGAAGATTTCGGTTATGTGTATAACTAAGAAGCATGAAGTTTTATCTTCTGTATAATAAAGTGAACCAGTGTTATGTACCTGACATTCAAAGCCTGTTTTTATAAGAGTATTTGGTTGAAAATAAAATAATGGTTATTGTTGTATTGGTGTTGTTCATTTATTACTAGAGCTTAATAAGATTAATAGACATCTATCTTATCACATGTCTTCTGACTAAAGCCTTCGTTTTTATTGATATTCAGACAGTCGTATCCGAGAAGGCTAGGTAAGACGCTGATATAAGACTCACAAATTATTTACGGCAGATACTCGTCAGTCACCTAAATTTTATTATTATACTCGCTGTGCCCGCATATTATGGTACCTACTTCAAAATGAGAGTGTTTTAAAACAATCTTACAAACCCAATTCTACCCCCTTGAAGATACAATAAGCAAATCCTTCCTAAGTGTTATAAAATTAATCCGCGGTCCAAATTGTATGCTTCTATATTCAGCAGTGTAATTATATGTCAGTCAGGATAAGTTATTTTATACTTGTAGAGTAGAGTACCTACTTAATTGTAGAGTACGCAGGAGTGTTAAAAGAGTCTCTAAAGAACATCATATGTTCATATTAGAAAATTGATATGATGTCGATGTCGATTGATACTTTGTTTTTCGTATATAGATAATTTTCACTTATATTTTTACATGCTCGCAACCAAAATATGGTATTATTTAATACACATTTAAAGTGGCGAAAGAGCTATGTTAGCTTCCCATACATCATTTTAGTTAATCACCAAAGTTAGCATCTATAAATGAAATATACATTATTTGATAGAATATATATTGCTGATTCTAAAGGTAAAAATATTGTAACTATAGGAGGTCAGGTTTTTGAGTTATTATGATTAGAAGTTTTATAGGTTATGTCATTATTAACCATCTATTTTGTATAATATGTTGCATCAAATTATAATTTATTGGTAAATAAAACTGAAGGAGCTCGATGGTATAATACTATTTATGCCCACTAGTAAACATAATTAACGACTACGCAAGTCAAGCAACCCCAGGCGTGGGCACTACTCGAATTTATGACCACAAAATATTTTCAGCTCCTCTGTACATAGCACATGTACATAGAGAGAAAAGTCTGAAAAGCAGCGAAAACACTCAGAACACAAACAAACAAGCGCCAATGGGCACCAGCAAGATGTGACAAAAATCAAAATGTCAAATGTCATGTTATATTTTTTACTATAGCGCCCAGTCCTAATAAATGTCGAAAGGAGTTTTTAAAACTGTACTTTATTTAAAATCCGCATAAAAATAAACGTAACAAGCAAAAAATAGTATTATTCATATTAATGAATAATTTTAATCCCTTAATCTATAAACAAAGATTCATGATTCTATCTTGGAAATAATAATTATTTACTCTTGCAACCTTGTGGCTTTCTGACAAACCAAAGAAATGACCATTATGAAAATCCGGAAATCAATTAACTTAATAGCTATTTTTGATGTTATACTTTTTTTTCTAGCCTTATCTAAATTCGGCTAAAATATAGAAAATCGTATAAAAATATTTCATGAATTTTGGTGGTAATGAGTTTTGAAGACACTTTTAGTGCACTGAACTAAAAATCTGCCATAGCTCTTTGCGTGTTTACTTCTTTATTGTATCAATAATCATAGCCTACATTCAAAAGGAACACATCAAATATGAAACTACATTAATATGCATCATAAAAAGGCTTAAAACGTATAAATATGATACATTTATGTTTCGAATCTTTTCTCACCAACAAATTGTTTCGAAAAAATTACATTAGGTTGACATTAACTTTACTTTGCTTATGTCAAATCAGAGTTCGTGCTGCCGTTTTTTGCTTATTTGTTAGAAAGCTCGATACATTTGCATGACATTTACCGCAGGATAGTCGTCGAAAGTAGTTTGTGCTGCCAATATTAGTTGCATCTTACTCACGATAGGGGCGCTGTACAATTGTCATACAAATTTTGACATTTACCTTACGAATACTTTCTCGAGAGTATTTCGTGCTCGGGCCTCAGGAGACCAGCCAGACTAGTTACTTAATTAGCAAATTTCATTTACTTAATTGATGCAATTTTCTCGGTTTATTGACGCCTTCTAACCGTACACTATAATAATATTGCTGCAATATTATGCTCCAGTAATAAAAGTACTCTGAAGCTATTTTCAATCGTGCTTGAAGTAAAAGCAATTTGATTTTAACTCCGGCATATACTCTTCAATCTAAAGGAAATAAGTACATTGTTTTATAGTTAAATAAACTTTGCAAAAATAGGTGAGTACCGTGGTCTAGTGGATAGCGTATGCGACTGCTGGTCGGAGGTCCCGGGTTCGATTCCCAGGCCGGACAATAGTGTTACTGGGTTTTGCCGAATTTTCAGTAGCATCACGGAGTCTGGTGATGGCCGGTAACGGCAAAGGGCTCGACCCCTATTACGTGGGACCTAAAAATTCATGGCGAAATGTGGCTGTAATATTTACACCTCTGCCTACCCCTTCGGAGATACAGGCGAGAGTCTATAAATAAAAAAAATAAAAAAAACATCGTTCAATCAACTTCTTAACAATCTAAATATGCGTAATATATTAACAACTAAAACTATTATGTTTAAGTAAATGTTATGTCTAGGGTCCATGTCTTGTCATCTAAAATGATGGAAGAAGAGGTACCTGAATCCAAAGACCGACGGATCTTTTCTTAACAACAAGACAGCACGCTTTTTGAAAAATGTAGATAAATGTTATCTCTTACAATTTTACAAAGCGACATCTCCTAAGGACTTATTTCTAAGACTAAAACTAAGACTTGAATATTATTATTATCATCTTCTTCTTAAAAATAAAAACGGAAAACATAACCTCATTTAATATTGTAGTCTTGATCTATTTTCAGGAAACAGAGCAAAGGAATTATCACTGGTCATCTCAAATATTAAAACTTCGTCGAAACTTCAGAAAATTTCCGACATCTTTCTAAAATTTCAAATCAATACATTAAAAAGTCGTTAACTGTTATAGGTACAATAAAATAGGGCGGCAAAGGGTGAGCTTCGTCGTATAATGAATTTGAGAGAAATTGTACGCCCTGGAAGAACTTTTTATCACGCAGTTCCTTTTTATTGTGAAGAGGAATAGGCGGTACCGATTCCCTCTCTTATGGAATGTTTATTTTGTAAAGTTTATGTGATACATACGTAGGTAAGGATGATAAAATAAGATTGACATTGACGATTTATTTGAATTATTGGATTTATCCGAGAGGCGATATTGGTTGAAAATTATTGGTTAGGGATGGAATTGGTTATAATAACTGGAACAGATTGGATGCCCTTTCATATTTTTGCCAAAATGTACCTACCTATTAAGTTTATTTCTGTATCACTTAGATAGAAAACAACATCTAACTAATAATAAGATAGTTTTCCAATAGGCATATATTATGAAGAAGTATGAACATTTGGGTAGGTCCAACTCGGTTGGGCGGCGTTCGGGAAGTTACGACATATCTTCACGTCCGATATCCCGCAGTGTCTCAAATCGATAGTCTTTAACCAGTGTGTGTTGCCAGTCATGATCTACGGAGCCGAGACGTGGTCGCTAACTATAGGCCTTATCCGGAAGCCGGAAGGCCATATCAATCAGAGGGCGATGGAGAGAGCTATGCTCGGAGTTTCCCTACGAGATCGAATCAGAAATGAGGAGATCCGCAGGCGAACCAAAGTCACCGACATAGCTCTCCGAATAGTCAGGCTGAAGTGGCAGTTGGCAGGGCATATAGCCAGAAGACCCGATGGCCGTTGGAGCAGAAAGGTTCTGGAGTGGCGGCCACGCACAGGACGTCGTTGCAGAGGTAGGCCTCCCACAAGGTGGACCGACGATGTTGTTGGGGTCGCGGGCAGCGGATGGATGCGGGTGGCTCAGAATCGGTCTATGTGGAGAGCCTTGGGGGAGGCCTATATCCAGCAGTGGACGTCTTTCGGCTGATATGATGATGATGATAATGAACATTTGTAGCAACTCAATTAATTAAGCCTACCTTCTCTGTTAAGAGAATTTTGTAGAATGTGTAGATGGTTAATCTATGGATATTCTATACGCAAATACTACTGCAATATTTGCTGCAGAATTTTGCAGCAAATTTACAATACACTGCGTCTAGTCTTTTATATTTTAATAGGTAGTAGAGCCTTGCTGGTTTCAGTATGAAAAGGCGAACTAAAGCGAGAAAATATCCTCTCACAGAATATCGATGTAAAGCAACAGTTTCTATATGCTGACTATCGCGTGAATGCATGGATGCATCTTAGTCGAAGAGTAAAAAGTATGTAGGTAAGTAAAAGAAAAAGGTTAAAAGCATCCCAAAAACATAATATAATAAGTTTGTTTTTATTACACATTGATATAACTAATCCAAACATTTGCCATCATAATAACTGGACGTAGATTCAACATTATTACGTCAAAAATCATCCTTCATAAGGCGCAGGTCCGGCCGCATATGGAATACTGTTCTCATCTTTGGGCAGGGGCACCCCAGTACCAGCTTCTCCCTCTGGACCGCATCCAATGCTGAGCCGCTCGAATTGTCGACTGCCAAGATATTTGCAACCGGTTAGACCCCTTGGCGCTGCGTCGAGATGTAGCCTCGCTATGCATCTTTTATCGCTACTACTATGGGGAGTGCTCCGAGGAATTGTTCAGATTAATCCCTGCCGCCTCTTTCCGCCATCGTTCTACGCGACAGCATTTCCATCCCCATCATTTAGATGGTTGGCAATCCACAACGGTGTGTTTCTCTAGAAACTTTCTGCCTCGCACCTCTAAACTGTGGAATGATCTGTCGCCTTTCGAACCAATAAGACCTTCAAACCTTCAAGAAAAGAGCGTATTCCTTTTTAAAAGGCCGGCAACACACTTGTGACTCCTCTGGTGTCGCGGGTGCATGCAAAGCAATCTCACAGTGGTGCACACAGTTTACCTAGCTTTGATGATCCAGTTACGCTGTCCAATAATTTTAAAATCGGCCCAAAAGCGGTGTGCAAACTCCGCACCCGACCGCTACTAATGGAATAACCTGACCGGACTGCAGGCTCTTTAAGAGTGCAAGACGTGTTTAGTATTGTGACGGCCGGTGTCATGTCAAACCGTCGTCACGAAACATTTCTATTTTATTATTTGGAAATGAGTTTATAGTCGGTGACGTACTACACACTGTCAAGTATTCGCCAAATTCACCAGTCATTGACAACTAGGCAATGGCCGTGCGGAAAACACATCCCGTTCACGTTCTGATGGCGTGGGTTCAAATCCCAGTCATAACAGTCATGTGACTTTTGGTTATTATGAAATTTGGAAAATGTTTATGAATATTTGGCAAATATTTAAAAAAAAGATTATTATTTTAAATATTTCGAGTAAAAATTAGAAAATTCTAGAAAGTTCTGGAAGGAATGGAAAGGTTAAAAAGAGATACGAGATGGAAAAACAATTGAATAATGAAATGACAGTCAAAATTAGCGGATCTAGAACATTCCCAGGGGTATATAAGGCGGTGTAGACGCGCTGAGCGCCAGTTTAAGTTGAGAAGTGGTAAAGTGGAGAAGAAAATGAAGAAGTAAAAGGAAGAAAGAAGTAGTAGTGGAATAAAGTGAAGTTAAAGTATAGTGCAGTGAAATGCAGTGAAGTGCAGTGCAAAAGACGCTAGTGTTGGTGCTGACCGCATCGAAATTGAACGACGCGTCGTGTGTGTGAAGTCAAATAAAATGTCATCAGTGCTACTCGCTGTTTCCTTCTAACCCCGTTACCCCGTCCGTAACAATTGGTGTCAGAAGTGGGATTGGAAGGATCAAAGATGCCAGTCATGCCGAGAGAAGGGCCTACGACACGTGCAAGGGCTGTCGCTCAAGAGCAAGGCGACTCTAGCCAGGAAGTTGTGAGCAGGGATGCTCCTTCGCAAGGAAGCGGATCTGAAGGAGGGGTATCTACGTCCCCAAGCGCAGCTAACCCGCTATCTCTCGCAGACCTCGCAGCACTATTCCAACAGTCACTTAAGGAAAACTGGCAGCGACTCGAATCTAGACTCGAGCAAAACTCGCAGCAGCTTAAATCCGAACTCCAGCAAAACTCGCAGCAGCTTGAATCTCGACTCCAGCAAAACTCGCAGCAGCTTGAATCTCGACTCGAGCAAAACTCGCAGCAGCTACAATCTCAGCTTAGCGAGATAATGGAGAGCCAGGATGAGATTCGCCATTATATATCGGAGAACGCTCATAAGATCGCCGAGATGTAGATGTGTATCGGTCAAGTGCAATCTCGCATGGCTACTATGGAGGAAGAGTTACAGTCCTGCAAGGCGGCAGTATCGGAAGACGTGCAGTCCCGTATGGCGTCAGTATCGAAAGAGATACACACCCGCATAGCTACGGTGGAGGAGGAGTTAAGGAATATGAAAACCTACAGCCCTTTGTTGGTGTCCGTTAACCCGTCTAGTACTGGTGGTTATTTCAAGGTGCCGTTATTCGATGGAACCTCGTCCTGGGAAGCCTATAGAATGCAATTCGAGGCCGCCTCTAGCAGCAACGGTTGGGATAGTGACCAGTCTAAGTTTGCACTCATCCTGGCGTTGCGTGGGAAAGCATTGTCGGTGCTTGAGGCCGTCGGCAAGGACGCCACTTACGAAGAACATTTTGAGGCCCTGGAATCCAGTTTCGGAGATGCGCACTTACAGTATGTGTTCCGAGCCAAGTTACGCACTCGTCGTCAGCACCCGAGTGAATCTTTGCTGCAGGTGGGCGATGGAAGCGACGAAGATGGCGCGAAAGGCTTATCAGTCGGCACCCACGGAACAAGTTCAAAGCATGCGACTCCAGGTGTTCATCGACTGAATTTATAATGATGAGGTCAGAGCTGTTGTGCGCTTGAAACACCACATCAATGTTAAAGAAGCATTAGCACATGCTTTAGAAGTAGAGGCTCTTCAACAAGAAATTACGAGTGATCGAGATAGAGTTATTGCAGCAGAAGTAGGAAGAACCGGTCGCAGATCTTTTATCCTAAAATGTTTTAACTGTAAGGAACCCGGACATTTAAGAAGTAGCTGTCAGAAACATGTAACAGAAAGAAGTAAGTTTGACGCTAGTGTTCAAGGGTTAAAATATGATCAGGAAGCAATGACAGACAGGACTTCGATGCAAGCGCTGATCAGAAGACGGAGAGCTCCAAAAGTTCGTATTCGACAACGCACGGATGGAAACGGTTTAACTATCGATGGAGCAGTCAATGGCGTTACCTGTTCACTGACCCTGGACACCGGCGCGACACGAACGGTCATAGGAACTCGTTTGACAAGAAAGAATGGGAAGATTTTAAGACCGTCAAGTTCACCTCGACTGACAACGGCTACCGGCCAGTACATCCCAGTTAAAGGCGAACAAATGGTGGCTTTAAAAATCGGTGACAAGCTATACTGGCAACGAGCGGTTATTGCGGATATCGTAGACGATTGCATTGTTGGGCTGGATTTCTTCAGAGATCATCAGTGCAGATTAGACATTAAAGGCGGTATCCTTAAGTGTGGAGATGTGGAGATTCCAATGAAAGGTGGTGACAAGGGGCAAGTTATGTGCCTCAAAGAAAGCAAACTTACACATAAATTACAGGCTTCTATAGCTACGAAGTTTAATGATGTGGTCCATGACGATAGGAGAGAAGTGTATTATGGGTCTAAGTATGCGCGGGAAGCGCATGTCTTAGAGGGGGGTAGTGTGACGGCTGGTGTCATGTCACACCGTCGTCACGAAACACAATAATTAGCAAAGAGGTTTGAAGACTATTTTATTATTTGGAAATGAGTTTTTAGTCGATGACGTATACAATCTGTCAAGTATTCGCCAAATTCACCAGTCATTGACAACTAGCCAATGGCCGTGCGGATAACGCATCCCGTTCACGTTCTGCGTGGGTTCAAATCCCAGTCATAACAGATAGATAGATAGATAAATCTTTATTGTGCAAATACAGTTGGCACAATAGCTTAAAATGTAGGTAATTGGTATACAAATAGTAAATGCACAAAGGCGGCCTTATCGCAAAGTGCGATCTCTTCCAGGCAACCTTAGGATGGACAGACTGAAAAAGACAAATTTGATGGTGTAGTGATCAGATATATACGGACACTAACAGTTATTAAATAGAATATACATACATGTGTAAGTATATATCGCCTATACATACAAATACCTAATACTTAATATACATACAACCTATACTTATAAAACATATAAAATTATACATACAAACTATACATATAATACATAGCTATACATACATACATATCCATATTATAATGATATCAATGCAAGGTACAGAACCAATAAATAAATAAATACATCGAGAGAATTTCGATTAAAATGACAGGTAGTGCTTCTTTAGTGCGTCTTTAATTTTGCTTGCTTAATCTCAATTGGCAGCGCATTCCACAAACGTATAGCCTGAACGGCAGAGGATTTATCATAGAAGTTTGTGGAATGTGTTGGCATCTGCAGTCTCAGATCCACTGACGACCTCAAGGTTCCTCAAGTTCCTTCATGACACACATTCAAGGTCTTTGAATGTGTGTCATGAAGGAACTTAAAACGTTCTTTGTGATACATGGGGCTATTAGGATTGAACAGCGCATTATACAGTTGCGTAAGAATATGAGTATTCCGGCGAAGACGATTTGGGAGCCACTTGAGTCTGGATCGAAATTCAGATACATGATCATATTTGCGTAAACCAAAAATGAATCTAATACAGAAGTTTTGGAGACGCTCAAGTTTGTCAAGTTGGTCCTCATTAAGATCAAGATAGCTGACATAGGCATAATCGAGTATTGGGAGAAGCAAGGATTGTGCAAGCGCAATCTTGGTGGTTGTGGGAAGAAAGTTCCGCAGCCTACGCAACGACCCAGCTGAGGCAAACAGCCTTCGACTTGTCTCCTGTATTTGACATCCCCAAGATAAAGTTTTATCTAGATAAATCCCCAGGTTTTTTACGTTATCTGAGATAGTTAATATTTTGCCGTCGAACTGAATCTCAGGCAACTGCGACCAGTTGACCTTGGATATCATTCTGGAACTGCCAATCAGAATAATTTTTGTTTTGGATGGGTTCACTTTAAGGCCATAATTTTTACTCCACGTACAAATTTGTGCAAGGTCAAAGTTTATATTAGAAAACGCCTCTGAAATCGCTTCTAGTGGTGCCTGTGAGTATATCTGTAAATCATCTGCGTAAAGGTGGTAGGACGAAGGTAAGTGCTTAGAGATAGAATTTATGAAAATTGTGAATAGTAATGGAGATAGCACGCCACCCTGTGGTACACCGACAGTTGTGTTACACCATGACGAGTACGACTTATCAACGCGTATACGCTGTCGGCGTCCAAACAGATAACTCAAACTCAAACTCAAAATCCTTTATTCATTTAGATCACAAAGTGACACTTATGAACGTCAAATTTAAACATTATTACTGTATGCTTCTACATTTACATTTACTGCCACGTTCGCAATGCAATAGGTAGAACCATGAGAAATAACGGGCAATAAAACTCACGGTCACTCTTTTTCATCGCCAGGTTTTTAATAATACATAACAATTAAACTTTTGTAAGGTGCTGCAACTGTTATACCTTCTATGTTACTTGTATATATTTACTTTACATGATACTTAAGCATAATCAAGTTAAATTTTGATGTTCATTTAGTTAGCCTCCTGAACATAGACATGGTGAAGCAGGAGCATCCACTTACATTATGCACCTAACAATGCAGGCAATCCGCGCAAATGTTCAGAACCATGATGGAAATGATGAAGTTAAATATAAATAAAAAATTATACCAGCCCACAAGACCGCCATCGACCAGTCATCGCAAGTAGCACCCGTTCACGAGTATGACGCATGTGCCAGCCATCATCCCTCTCGCCATATCAGAGGGACAGGGATGACCCGACACACGAGGCCACCACAAGAAATGACATTTTAGTGAGCATGACGACAACGGTATACGAACCGGCAGTAATAAAATTAACAATCTGTTGGTATACTGACCATGAACGCGAATTACCTCCATTTTCCAGATCATTAAGTATAGCATAAATTTGTGAAAACGTGTGAAGAAATGCAAATGTAGTACCCATATTTAATTGACGTGGTACCTTTTGAAATACAACCACCGATCCAACTGATTGAGTACAAGACAATAAAATTAAACATAATAAATAAATAGTATCTAACGACATGAAAGACATCTAATGATGTGGTGGCGATTCCAAAAAACATCATTTACTTTTATAATTTTATTGGGAATAGAATCATATTTAATTACATGTCATGAAAATTTTAATATTATCTACCTACTTACCCAATAATTATGTGAATACTAAAACAGATTATTGCCAAGCGCATTTGTCATTAAGGTAATCATTTAAATTGTAATAAGCCTTTTGCATTAGGTTATTTTTATCGTTGTCTTAAATGCGCTAAACGGCAAGTCTAAAATACATATCGGTATCTTGTTGTAGATGCGTAAACTTTGTCCTATAAAAGAATTATGAGTTTTACACAAACGGAAATACGGAACATACAATTTATGTCTATTTCTTGTATTAATAGAGTGAATATCACTATTCTTTGAATATGAATTTATATTCCTACGCACATGCAAAACACTGGCATAAATATACTGAGACGCTACAGTTAAAATACCGATGTCCTTAAATCTTTCCTTGAACGAAACTCTTGTTCGTAATTGGTAAATGGCCCGAACTGCTCTTTTTTGCAATATAAAAATACTTTCGATATCAGCAGCTCTACCCCATAGTAATATGCTATATGACATAACACTATGAAAATAGCCAAAATATACCAGCCTAGCCGTATCGACATCTGTTAAACTACGCACCTTCTTAATGGCATAAGCAGCCGAACTAAGTTTCGCTGACAGATATGTAATGTGTGCGCCCCATTGCAACTTTGAATCAAGTGTTATTCCTAGAAACAACGTAGATTCAGTTGTTTCCAGTACATCACCATTTAAAACGATGTTAGTACCAAGGTTTCTGACGTTTGGCAAAGCAAACTTAACACATTTGGTTTTTTTGGCGTTCAGTACTAAGTTGTTTACAGTAAACCATTTAGTCACCTGAGTAAGAGCACTGTTTATTTCGGTAAAGTTTTCCTTATTTCTATCTACTTCAAATATCAATGAAGTATCGTCAGCAAACAATACCACGTCACAAATGTTTCTCAGGTAAAATGGCAAATCATTAATGTACACAAGAAACAAGAAAGGCCCTAGGATACTACCCTGCGGCACTCCCAATTGTACTGGTAAACCACTGGATTTTGAGCCATTTATTTCGACACATTGGGTTCTGTTATTTAAATATGCCTTAATAACATCCAATGCTTTAGTCTGGACGCCGTAATTTTTAAGTTTGCACAAGAGCGTATCATGGCAGACACAATTGAAGGCTTTCGAAAGGTCGCAAAACACACCAATAGCATTCTGAGATTTCTCCCATGCATTGTAGACGTGTTTGAGTAACGCTACTCCTGCATCCGTCGTCGAGTGACCCTTAGTAAAACCATATTGCTCAGTATGAAGGAGGCTGTTTAAATTAAAGTGTTTCAGAAGTTGCTTGAGTATGATCTTTTCAAAGATTTTACTAAAAGTAGGTAGTATTGAAATTGGCCTATAATTACTAGGATCAGTCTTACTGCCGGATTTAAACAGAGGTATTATCTTACTATGTTTCATTAAATCTGGAAAATCGCCTGATTCTATACACTTATTAAACAAGTTACTAAGACAAGGAGCTACTATATCTATTATACTTTTCAATATCTTAACAGATATTCCCCAGAGATCACCTGTATTCTTAGACTCTAGAGATTGAAAGGTGTTTATAATGTCAGTAGAACTAATAGGGCTGAATTTAAATATTACATCACATTTTTGTACACTTGATTCTAATAAATTTTCTGCACCTGAAGCTGATGAGTTTAGACTTCTAGTAGTAGTAATAGGTATGCTAGCAAAAAAAATATTGAATGTGTGTGCAACTTCTTCTTTATTGTTAATAATTTTATTATTATCTAGCAAGTTAACATTGGTGTTCCTTAAGGTTGTCTTGCCCGTTGCTTCGTTAATAGCTTGCCAGGTGGCCTTAACTTTATTAGAAGACTTCCTAATTTTGTCACTAATGAATACTGCCTTAGCTATACTGCATACCTTTTTAAATATTTTAGAATAATTTCTGACATACTCAGTGAAGCTCGCATTAAAATTGTATTTCTTCATACCATACAACTCATACATCCTTGCTCTGCTTTTGTGAATACCTACAGTAGCCCACTCACTAAATGCTCTAGACTCCTTGATTACTTTTTCCTTGGTCTTAAAAGTACTTCTAAATTCGTTTTGCACTATATTAAACATAGTATCATAAATCTTATTAGGTGATTTAAGCTCCATCATATCAGAATTAATACCTACTAAAATTTTGTTCCTAAATTCAATAAATTTACGCCTAGGTAATGGCCTAACTGTCACCTTATGTACGACTTTTTCATGAATATATGAAAAACCTGCCAATTGACCACAGTGATCCGAAGTTAAGTCAGTAGTAACTAATTTATGTAATACTGTAAGATTACTAAATATATTGTCAAGGCAAGTGGAAGATGATGCTGTTATTCTAGTAGGTTCAAAAAATAAATTTGTCAAATTAAATGATTTAAAAAGGTTTAAAAGCCTACTAGTCATTGGTGAACTATCTAATAAATTAATGTTAAAATCACCACAAACTATGATACCTTTTTTATTGGTCCTAATTTTACCAATTGCGTCTTCCATAGTAGACTCAAACACATTAAAGTTACTTAAAGGAGGGCGATACACACATATAACAATATACTGTTCCAGCTCAATGCAGGACATTTCTATAGTTCGTTCTACAGACGAGGTGCTTATGTCCTTTCGCTCCTTACATGGTATGGTATTTGAAACTAGTATCAAGGATCCACCATGGATAGCTTGACTCCTAGTGAAAGCACTTTGCACAGTGTAATGCATGTTATTTAAAAATTTAATTTGATAATCCTTTAACCAATGCTCCGTTATGCACATAATTTTAATATTGTGGCTTTCTAAGTATAAACTTAATTCTAAATGTTTGCCAGATAGACCCTGTATATTTTGATGTGCTACATTCAATTGACAATGTCTATCCTTTGTCCTATTCTTAAGTTTAAAGAACTCGTGTCTGTATTTAAAATAGAAGGAATGGTAAAGACAGAATTATTTACAGAAACCATTTTCTTGGATACCCTGCATGTACCTGTGTCATATTGTATATTATATGCTAATAATTTAGCAATTTGTCGTTTATAAAATAGTGAAAGATACATAGTATCTTTGGTCAATGTGTAATTATATTTATTAATGAATTTATTTATGTCAAAATATAAAATAATATCTTTATACTGCCATGTCATATTGTATAAACACAAATTTAGGTCAAATATATGTTGATTTACCTTTTCATCTAATAATTTTATATATAACTATGAAACCAGTCAATTACCGTTGGAGATATATTAATAGAGCGGAGTATGGCGAGCAGGATGTGGAAATCCACGGTGTTAAATGCGTTGCTAAAATCAAGTAGGGACAAAAGCGTGAGTTTTCCGCCATCCATGCCTAGCCTTATCTCATCAGTGATATGAACCAACGCTGTAGTAGTACTATGACCAGGACGAAAACCGGATTGGAATGGATTCAGGAGAGCATTCTTGGAAAGGAAAGTACAGAGTTGTGTATGTACAAGACGCTCAAGGACTTTGGAGAGGAATGGAAGTATGGATATAGGACGGAAGTCGGTAAAGGAACAGGGTTTGGATTTTTTAGGGATCGGCACAACTTGTGCATCTTTCCACGCGGATGGAAAGACACCGCTGGTAATTGAGTAGTTCAGGATATGACAAAGGACAGAGAGGATTTCATCTAGGATAGGTAGGATCATATTTCGACTGATACAGTCATTACCAACAGCATTGGATGATATTGAGATTATGCTCTTTTTAACATCACAACCGGAAAATTGCTCGAAAACAAAAGGTGAGTAGCTGGGAGTTGGGATACGTGAAAGATCTTGTAACGTGTTTGTTTTTCTTGTCCCATCAAAGTTGGACGAAGCAGTGAAATGTGCGTTAAGCGAATCTATATTTATATCTTTGGGGATTGCGTCATTGCGCGACTTACTAACTCCCAGTGTTCTAAGAAATTTCCAAATTTTAACTGGATCTCCGCATTCAACCGAGTTGTGAATATGCTGGCATTGTGCTTTCCTACACACCTTATTGCAGAGATTTCTGGCACGTATGTATTTTTCCAAATTTACAGGGTTTGGACGACATTTGTACTTCGCCTTGGCAGCCGTTTTCTTTGACATAAGAATTTTGATTTCGTCAGTAAGCCAAGGTGCAGGTAGGTGTTTTAATTTAATGGCACGGATTGGTGCATGCACATCGTACAGCTGAATTAACTTATCTGTAAACATTTTGACTTCGTTATCTACACAGTCTGATGAATACAAGGGAGACCAATCTATGCTACGGGCATCTGCGCAGAGCTTTACACTATCCATCCCACCGAAGTTGCGTTGCATAATAATTCTCGGTTTTGCCTTTGGTGGGTGTATTTTATATGAAAGATAGATTAAATCATGGTAAGAAAAAGTGTCTGCAGAGCACTGACCATGCTTGGATACAAAAGTAGGGGAAGAAACGAAAATGAGGTCAAGAAGAGAAGGCACAGAGTTTGGGAAATGATGTGTAGCATGAAGAGGAAGAATAGATAAATTGCTGGAATTTAAAATACGCCTAAATGTGGTGGAACGATTATCCTGTTTTAAAAGGCAGGTGTTAAAATCACCCATTATAATTGTGTAACTGTAAGAAGGTACCAAAGTTTCTAGGATGTGTTCAAAAGAAGGAAAAAAATTTATACGTAACGAAGGGGAATAATAAACACCTAGAAGAACTTTAGCACGATTTAATTCCACTTCTAAGAATAGATGCTTGCCGGCATTCGAGGGTGGAGGTTGCGGCGAGATGCTAACAATACGGTACGGAATTTGAGCACGTAAGTAAATAGCAACACCACCACCCCCACAAACCGCACGATCATTTCTTATTAGGTGGTACCCCGGAAGAGAATATGAAGTTGATGGGAGACATGGTTTGAGCCATGACTCTGAAACGAGAATAGCATGAATGTTCCTACAGTCAAAGGTTGCCAGCATATCAGGGAAATGAGCTGGAATACTTTGGGCATTTATATGGACTACATTAAAGTTCCCTGCGACATCAGAGAACTGAGACTGAAGAATCTCTGCAAGTGAAGGCAAACTGGTAAAACTATCATTGAGACTACTAGCAGTTAAAAAGCTGTCATCGTCACTATTTGCATCTAACATAATATGTCGACTATATAAAATAATAATATATTAATAATATATAAAAATAATTAAATATATCGATATAATAAAAAGTTATATATATTATATAGAATACTTAAATAAAAATATATTGTAAAGTGGTGTAAAGTCAAATGTCCACCCGCCAGTTGCGTGTTACAGGAAGACTATTGTAAATGTAAATAACACCACACAGCTTTATAGAAAAGAGAAACAAAGAATAAAAAAGAAAAAAAATAAATTAAATTAAAATGCGTAATGAACCAGGTGAATATTTTGTTAACATAATTATAAATATAAAAAAAATCATAGATTGAAGATAAAATACCAATGATTCAAATCGGCAGTACATGTACGTCATGCAAGTGACATAACTGACATATGATATTAGGATACGTCAAAGTGAAAATATTGTGGAAGTAAATTATCAAGTTATGAAGAAGGTAGAAAAATAATATAAATTCACCCACTCACAAAAACAAACAAACAAGAAACCTATTTTTTTGAAGCCGCGGTCCGCTTGGTTTTCGCAGCAGCCTTCCCCGCAGGTTTCTCTGGGTCTGCGACTTTAATTTTGTTGAGGTCGCCCAAGCACAGCACCCGATGCCGATGACCATCCGCGCCAAGGACGAATACCGAGCCCTCCCTGGTCCAGCACTTCGTCACGCCAAACTTCTCCCGCGCTGCCATGAACGCCATATGTCGCGTTCGGGTCAAAAACTCAGACAGCGTTACACCGGATCCTTTCAATTTAGTTTTGGCGAACCATATGCTGTCTCGAAGTGATCTGCTCCGGAACTTGACGAGAATATGTCTAGGCTTATTTGGTTGGTGACGGCCCAATTGATGACAACGCTTGATATCGTCTGAAGTGAATGTATCAAACTTCAGCCGTTGCTTCACCACTTGAACGACCATCTGAGCTGTATCCTGACTCTTCTCCGCCTCAACGCCATGCAGAAGAATCATATTTCGACGGCTGCGTGTCTCCATACTGTCCACAGTGCGGGCGACGGACTCCAACTGTTGCGAGAAGGACTTAAGTGACTGGATTATGAAGTGCTTGAAGGCCCCAAACTCTTCTGCCAAGCCGCCCGTACCAGTAGAGCTCTTCTTGAGGAGATCCGCTTCGAACTTGGCCATCCTTTCCTCAAAATATTGTTGTATATTATGGATAGAGGATTCCATGCTGCAGCGTGTGACTGTGTTAGTGCTAATAATGTTGTGTATATATGGAGATAACACTAGACTGGCAGGTATTCAACCTCAACTATGTTTATATGACATTAAATATATTTATACTTTATTTAAACTATTTTTTTTAAATAATTTTAACAGCTGTTTTAAACCAGGTGTTTACTCAACTACCCACCAATGTGTAATGTCAATGTGTAACAGTTATATGGATTTTGGTTTTTATGAAATTTGGAAAATGTTTATGAATCATCATCAACATCATATCAGCCAAACGACGTCCACTGCTGGACATAGGCCACCCCCAAGGTTCTCCACATAGACCGGTCTTGAGCCGCCCGCATCCAACCGCCTCCCGCGATCTTGACGAGATCGTCGGTCCACCTTGCGGGGGGCCTACCTCTGCTGCGTCATCCGGTACGTGGCCGCCACTCCAGAACCTTTCTGCTCCAACGGCCATCGGTTCTTCGAGCTATGTGCCCTGCCCACTGCCACTTCAGCTTGGCTATCCGGAGAGCTATGTCGGCGGATCTCCTCATTTCTGATTCGATCTCGCAGGGAAACTCCAAGCATAGCTCTCTCCATCGCCCTCTGAGTGACCTTGAGCCTTCTGATAAGGCTCATAGTGAGCGACCACGTCTCTGATCCGTAAGTCATCACTGGCAACACACACTGGTCAAAGACTTTCGTCTTGAGACATTGCGGGATATCGGACGAGAATATATGTCGTAGCTTCCCGAACGTTGCCCAACCTAGTTGGATTCGACGATTGATCTCCTTCTCGAAGTTGGACCTACCTAATTGGACTACTTGTCCCAGGTAGATATACTTGTCGACAACTTTGAGCGTAGAGTTCCCAACCTGAATAGGAGCAGGTACAACATGGACGTTCGACATGATTTTCGTCTTGTCCATGTTCATCTTAAGAGCTATAAATATTAAGCAAATATTTAAAAAAAGATTATTTAAACATTTCGAGTAAAAATTTGAAAATTCTAGAAGGTTCAGGAAGAAATGGAAAGGTTAAAAAGAGACAGGAGATGGAAAAACAATTGAATAATGAAATGACAGTCGAAATTAGCGGATCTAGAACATTCCTAGGGGTATATAAGGCGGTGTAGACGCGCTGAGCGCCAGTTTAAGTTGAGAAGTGGTAAAGTGGAGAAGAAAAGGAAGAAGTAAAAGGAAGAAAGAAGTAGTAGTGGAATAAAGTGAAGTGAAAGTATAGTGCAGTGCAGTGCAAAAGACGCTAGTGTTGGTGCTGATCGCGTCGAATAATAATTGAACGACGCGTCGTGTATGTGAAGTCAAATAAAGTGTCATCAGTGCTACTCGCTGTTTCCTTCCAATCCCGTTACCCCGTCCGTAACAGTATTTTAAAGTTAAAATTATAAATGACTAGAGGATGCCCGCAACTACGCTTCCGCATATTTTTATTTACACGTTTCTGCCCGATCCCGTGAGCATGTTGTGAAATCCCTTTTTAGTCCACCCCTAAGGTCCTTAAAGAAAATTTATGCCAAATTTCAACTTCTTCTTCTTCTTTCTCTTAGCGTTATCCCAGTTTCAATCTGGGGTCCGCTTACTAGTTTAACCGGATTTGGCTGAATATTAGCTTTTCCACAGAGCGACTACCTGTTTGACCTCCGCAACCCGAAGGGATAGCGATATTCCATGGTTTAGACTAGTGTCAGTTTATTTAGAAGGTACTGTTGCCCTGTCACGACTGTCAAAGATCTTCATGACAACCGGGACCGACGGCTTAACGTGCTCTCCGATGCACGGGAAAAGCGATAATTAACAATTCCATACGCACATTACTCCGAAAAGTCATTGGTGCGCGCCGTGGATCCGAACACGATCCCCCTTTGCATGGCAGTCTGTTGGTATATCCACTCGGCTATCGCTGCCAAATTACAACTTCTTGCTCCTAATAGTTTTGATTATAGCTTGTCTGTCAGTCAGTCAGTAACGCAAGAATAGATTTATACAAATAGCACGTTACAGAAGCATTTTCTTGGGGAGCTTAGGGTTGCACTAAGAAGGGATTTCCTGAAACTTCTAGGTTATCGGGAAGAAATATTGTAGGAAAATTATAAAGGTGGCACTGCTCCGTCATCCAGAAGGCTTCTTTTGTTGGCTATTACCATTAGCTACAGAAATCTTCAGAGTAAGTACCTATTTATATTAGTGTCTTGTGCCTCGGTAAGGAAGTATTCTAGCTTTGTAGAGATTGAACTTATTACGTTGGAATCTTGGAATACGCTGGCAAATGCATTTAGCATTTATGGACGAATAAAGAATTTTTCATCATCAGCCTTTAACAGTCCACTGCTGGACTAGGCCTCTCCTTTGAAAGGAGGAATTGGCCTACTGTACCACGCTGGCCAAACGGGTTGGTATAGGGTTTGTATCAAGTTTTCCTACTCTTACAGTGCTGTTCTCGCATAATATGCTCCCTCTGTCGGCTCTTACTACACCCATGGGATGATGACATTCCGTATTCTTAATCCGTCACCACACGGACTATTTTTCTCTAATGAAGAATTAGACAAAAATATTATTGCCTCTATCTCTATCTCCTTTCTTATGGAATTGCAATTATTGTACTGAATGTAAATGCAATGCAATTCTCTGTAAATTTCATGCGCGTTCTTTAGTGAACAAAGTTAATAAATTATTTTGATTTTAGTTGTAATCTGAATAGCTAAAAGTCTTTGAAACCTATAAAAACTTTTATGAATGAAAGTCTTGTAGTATAAACGTATGTTCTATAGAAGCGGCACTGAAGTGAAATGTGAAATTGATATTGCGGTTGGAGAAGCGGCAAGAATTAATTCAGTTTTTGAAGCATTTATACCTTTATAAATCTCAAAAAAACCTTCAAAAACTGAATTCATTTATAAAAGATGTGGATATTTGATGCATGTATGCATCGGCCACATTTAATAGCCTATGAAAATTTGTAAAAATATTTAGTACCTATTACTAGAACACCGTACATTTCTCGGACAAAAGTGTTTTATGATAAGACGTATGGTAAGTTAATTTTATATTTATATTAATTAAAACCTTTTCTTAAGAATTTAAAAATGCTTTATCACCCGATCTATTTATTACATGTAGTGTATCAATATATGAATGTTTATATCAAAGTAGAGATGACATTACAATTTGATACTTACCTAAATCAAGAAAATGCAAAACCTACGGCGAATACTGACCTACATTTTCAAGCCGGTTCAAAATTATCACATGAAGGAGATAGTCTTAAAACCCAAACAATCCATCTAACTTACTGTAGAAGATAAACAAGAACTAAAAGCTAGGTTTTTAAGCTACAAATCCTAATTATTCTAAAGCGAAATCTTTTATTGCCTTCTCGAAGGACCTACTCCACAATTCATTTCTCATTGCAAGTCGGATTCAGTCTGTACATACATTTATTAAGTGCTAAATACTTAAACTGAATGTTTTAGAGAAATTAATAGTGAATATTTGCGGCAGTTTTGCCTTATTTAGTGATAAATTTAACGTTATTAATTATCTTACATTTGTTTGAATATTGTACTGCGTAAGCTCGAATAAAGCGATAATTATGGGTGATATGCTCGAATAGGCTTATATTATTTTGCATAAGTAGTACTATTATAAAGAGTAGTTGGTCCAATGACATAAAACATTTTGTATGTTGGGTTAGATATGAGTTTAAAATATGATATTAAATGACTTTAATGGTCAGCGAGTAATGAGCGGTTGTGTCTTTAAAATGATATGGAGCTAAAACAATGCTGTTATTGTGTACATTGTATTAAAATTTTACTTAGCAATACAACCAACACTATTTCTTTGTTAAATATTTGTAACCGGTGTGTGTAATTGCAATCGGTAACTCGATTTGGAATAGTACCTATAGTAGAAACATTTATCTATGCCACATGTCTCCTAGCCTCATGTCTTGTTAGCCAGGCAATTTACCAACATAAACTAAAAGATTCATACTTAACAAAACATTATCATTAGCACTACAATACATTCTCGAAAAAAGATTCAAACTAAAGCACATTAATTTCATCCTGATCTTACTTATAAATCAGTAGTTTTGATATGATTATTTTTGAAATAAATAATTAAAGGCTTAGCGTAATTATTTGCGGATCTACCTAACTTTGATCAAAGTAATTTACATAGGTAGAATCTGGTACTGACACGACCGGAAATATAAAATTATCACAGCTAACTTTGTTTAAATATCCGCCTTTATTTCTTATCAAGAACTTAAAACTCCTTGTCAGAAGTTTAGAAAGTTAAAATATTCCATAACCTCAGTTAAACCTTGTAACAAAAAACAAGGATGCAACCTAATGAAAACTTTGTAAAAAAGATAAATTAATATAAATCTTATTAAAATATGAACCGAAACCATCAAAGTGTTCTTAATATTCAAAGTTGCTTTTTATGGAAGGCATCTCGAGTTATTTTATTAAAATTCGGCTTAGCCTGGGTCCATAAAAGTGCCACTTCGTAGGCCTCTCGGACCCCAGTTCTTTAGCAAAAAATTACATTTATATTGCAAAGGTATCTTATATTTAAGCTTGTTAAAACTCAAGAGCGCGTATCTTCAGACATTTTCTTGGTCATTTTTGGGATATACAATAATAATTAGTGTGAGGGTCACGTCTGCTTTTGGCATTCATGGCAGGTAAGGATAAAATTATTATTCCGTCAAACGAAAAATATTACAAATTGAATCCGTAGAATCTCGATTAACAGCAAAACTTAGAAGGAATAAGTAATAACTTAAACTGTTGAGAATTTTAAATAACTTGGAGTTTTTAACGAATTTTATTGGGTAAAAATGATACATAACACTGTTCGTCTGAGTCTGAGGATAGATAGAGATTGGTAAATAGCTCATAGTGTTGATTGGTCCCTAGGCTAGAACAATATAAGTATTTCATAGTTATAAGTTATTGTACTCCGTAAGTAATGCGTATAGTGTTTTACAAAAGACTTGGTTATTGTAGAGGCACACTGATACCAGCACAGATAGAGCGGTTTGACCGGATCAGTGTTACTTTCTCACAAGAGTTTGAAATAGCAATGCCTACTTATTTCGAGTGTTAGGTACTGATGATGATGTTGGTGTTGGTTCTAGCTGCTCACACTATCTTTTTTTCTTTTATAGAATAAAGTAAAGAAGTTTACGGGTCGCTCTATCGGGCAAAACTACAACTTGAAATGTTGCACCTGTTAGGTAATTGTATGCAGATGTTGGATTCCTTATATCCCGTAGCGCACTAGACGTAAACTTTTACTACCTGGCCGCTTTAAGATCTATTCAATATGTCCCGTACGTTTTTGTAGATAAAAATATTACTACACATACGTTAACTATTCTTTAAAAAATCGCACTAAAAGATAAATTTGCCAGAGCGGCAAAATCATACTTTTTTTGTGTGTGATCGAGTTTCATAACATCTCGTAACGCAGTCAACGTGTTAACGTGAGTCAACGTGTTAACATGAGTCAACGTGTTAACGTGAGTCAACGTGTTAACGTGAAACTAATTGCCGGTAGGTACAACTTTTTAACTACCTAATCAATGCGGGCAAAAAAATTATAATTTATCGGAAAAATTGAATACGCTATTTAGAAATTTGCAAGAGAGTCGGAGTTAAAACAAAGTTTAGGTAGGTTTAATATTGTGATAAAGTCCATTATAATTCATTTTTGGGAGACTATGTATTTTAAGTCAGTGTTTTCCCGAAAAGTATGTACTCAGCTCATGATATAGAAGCCACAGTGCCGAATTATCAAAGCGTGGGGCCTGTAGCAAATTTTGTGAAGAGGCCCTTGGTTTGGTATACATAGGTTCTCATGTTCGTCAGTCCCTGTGGTGACGTAAGAGCCGACAGAGGCAGCATACTATGCAGAGAACAACACTGTAAGAGAAGGAAAACTAGATACAAACCCTATACCAACCCGTCTGGCCAGCGTGGTATAGTAGGCCAATTCCTCCTTTCAAAGGAGAGGCCTAGGCTGGACTAGTCCAGAAGTGGATTGTTAAAGGCTGACACTTTCAATACCGACTTCAAATTTTTGCAAATCATACTCTATATTCATCAAAGTGAGATAATTAAGACGTTCCTGCCCCATCGTGTTTCTTAACTCATTTTTAATACGTTTGAACGTTGAAAAATAACGTTCGCCACTATAGTTAGTGATCATGAGAGACAAGTAAATGCGCAAGGCAATTCTACGTTTTGGAAAAATGATTCTAAGGAACTCATAATAAAAGTTGATTGAATCAGGCGTTACTTGGCGGAACTTCATTGTAACCTGATGGAAGGAAAGAGGAACCCACCACACACCCTCGGATTGACCACCCCAACTATTCCAATAGAAAAAGGTTGACAATACCGAAATCCTCTAAAAGGATAAGGGATATAAGAGTGGTATGGGTTCCAGGAAGAAACCTGACTTGCAGTATCCCGCTGTATGCGCCGACTATTCTTCGACACGTGTTTCGCCTCTGCACGAGGCATCCTCAGGAGTGATAGGCAACGACTGAGCGGTTATTGCTCAGTATTGGATAAGTGTTAGCATGCCTACAGTAGGTATGCTAACACTAACTTAATTAGTTATTGATGATGAAATTCTGAGTTATATTATTCACCATAGTACCAAAAGTGATCGAAAATTATAATTATTCAGTTCACTTACCTCGCTGACGGCTTGCCTAACCATGAAATTGGACGTTGCATTTGTTAATTTGGGATCAAGAAATCGGTTCTAATTGCGGATTTTGAATTGCGTTTGCAGATGAATTGAGCGATTGGTGGGTAGATCTCACAAAGTTATCGGTCCATCACAGCTCCCTGGGGAGGCCTCGGCTCTCAGCCAACAACGGCGTAACTCGCCTTTGATTGATCGATTGAACAGTGCTCCCAATGAATCAGGCTAACCACCGCACATTCAACACAACCGTTTTAATAAAGCCCACATGCAAGCAACATTTTGGTACATTTATTAGTCAATAAATTGATGCAGTGAGCGGTTTTGGTCGTGTGAATCATGTGTATGAATCATCTCGTCTCGTTGTGACGCACCTACGGACGCTTGTTTCACATCATTATTAATCGCCGTTCAGATTTGATTTCGATATCATTCGTCAGAAGTTTTGAAACCGCGAGCAGATATGCTGCGCTAGGTGATTTTGTTCATTTTTAGGAACAGCAACCGGTTCTCTGGTGATACACCCATTGGTTAACACGATAAATCTGCTTTAGAATACCCACTGCAGATATAAAACTTTAAAATTCGCAGCAGTTTATATTTTATGTATTTTTTTTGTATATAAGATCTCAAACTTCATTATAGTCGTTGAACACCCAACGGATATACCTATTGCTTTAAAACCCTTCCAAAAATGTCGAAATTAATCCTGGGGGCCAATTCTGCTATTTTTATATGACATTGATATTATATTTTGAATGGATTTAAAAGCGGTATTCTGATAATCTAATGTCATTATCGTATAATTTAAAATAAACAGTTTGTCGTTGACACATACGATCTCGTTACAATTTCATTCAAATATCAGATAATTTAGAAGAATACGCTTTTTGTGACGTAAGTATGACACTGACATGATATCGAGACTATATTTATTTAGCAGAATTGGGCCCCTGTTATGTTGACACAAAGAACACACAGATTTGACAAATTATTTGTGGCATTCATAAAGTGTAATATTGTCGCGTGTGGGAATCGAACTTACAACACTCAATGCAGCGCCAACCGGCTAGGCAGCCACATAGACCACTACACCGTCCTATTTCACATTCAAAAGAGAATGAACTGTTACAAAATATGAAAATTGATCCAACAGGGACATAAAATGTCAGCATTCAGTAGATTACATGCTTGAAATGAATATGAATCATCTGTATGTACGGTATCACTGAACTAGTACAAAGAAGCATACGGGTGTTGCTTTGATTTAGTTGTGCCGAAATAAAAATATGAAACACAATAGAATGTTACGAATACAGTTCAGATTTCATTGAAAATAAATAGAAAAAGCTTACGTTGAATACCAACAAAATATTTTATGTCAACTGTGTGACTTTTAAATACCTAGCTTGTGCTCGCAATACCGTCATTGTGAGATTGGTTATCGGGAAAAAAGGTAGCCTAGCTCAAGCCTTATCCTGGTGTGAAAGCTATTACGGCAAAGTTTTATCATTTTGGTAGATTTTACGGGAAAGACGGACAAACATTCATCATGCCTTACAACCGCATCGCATTTATAATAGTAGTAACCCTTTCGGGTTAGAATATAACATACATATATTCCTCAGAATGAGCACATAGAAACATACGTTCCGTCAATACAATGAAATCAAATACACCACTATCACATACAACACAACGCATGCATACACTCGGTAACTGTACACAATGCGTCAGACGAAACCCAATACCTACGGCGGGATTTGAAGCCGTATACATGCGCACACCTGCTCGCCGACTACTGCGAACTCGATTCATATTCCTTCCACAAAGAAATCTAAATATAGCTATTAGGTATAGGTGAAACCCAGTTCTGTAGGAGCGGAAATGTAAACATTGTGTGTAGGCGGCCGTTACAACGCCAGTAGTGTACTCAACGGTTTATATTATGTGAAAATAACCACGACTCATTTATTTAGTTGCACGTGTTATTTAGTAGAAACACTTTGATGTGTTCGTTTTAGAATATTTCTGTGTGCATGCACAGCATATTATTTGCTTGGTCTTCGATTAAGCTGTTGTTTCCACAGTAAGTAATTTAACTGCTGCTAGCAACATTTCAGCGTATGAAAGTGAATAGACCCGTTATTCACTTTCGTATTCTGAAACATCAGATAATGTACTTGTGTGTTTGAAACTACAACATGTTGGTGGACTCCATGTTGACGAGAGTCCCGTGATAATTAAGACCGCTACTTTACTTATAGAATCGATAATTTGGATATTAAAACATGCTTCAGTCCGCTACTTTGCCTCTGTGGAGGTCAATCGTCACAGAAAGCCTCAACTAAACACGAGTTCTATTTCTATAAATAGATTACATTCAAAACAGCTTCAACATAATAATTTTGTTGTGAACGTGGCAGTAAATGTAAATGTCTTTAAGTAATTATTTTATAAATTTATTATTTTGACGTTCATAAGCGTCACATTGTGACCCAAATGAATAAAGGAATTTGAATTTGTTAAAGTGACAAATCAAGTTGATCGTGACGAAATTCTCACAAACGACCTAAGATGATGTATCTCTATGGATTTGACAAGCAAATAATAATACCGTGACAGACCGAGATAATGACATACAGAAATACATTAGAGTAAAAGAGACAAAGATAGTATTTTTTGTCTTTGTCAGAGTTTTCGTTTTTTTTGTTGGTCACAACTGAATATTGTGACCAACAAACGTTTGAGCTCTCGATAATTTCCGCAAAAAATTGTGTTATTATTGATATTAATTGTGAATGCTTAGTGAAAATATCATTGGTTCAGATTTATTATGGTGATTTGTTACATTTTAGACTGTAAAAACCATAGTGAGCGGAAATGTGAGAACATAACCATTTATTCGTAAGTACGACATTTTAGTTATAATATCTATTTATACATGAAAATATTGATAGAATGATACAAATAGAGTATCATTACATAAGGAAATAATTTCTAAATTAGATCAATAAACCAAAAAATGCTATTATATTATCACCGCGATTTTAGTATTACACAATCGAATTCAATAGGTCATTGAATGTTGAGCTAGCCAAAAGTCATCGATACTTTTTAATTTTACAGCGTTAAATGTTTTTTAGGGATACCACTGAAGCGCTTGGGAAATTACCCAAATTTTGGGTAATTTGCAGTTACTCGGTTTCATATGAACCTAATATTAATTATTTAATTTGTTTTCCGATTCTTTGTAGTAATGAAATTATTTGTTTAAAGATTCCCAAAGGACTGCACGATCCAAAAATAATTGTGGATACGTGCAACAGTTTTAAAAGTTGTCCGACTTAACTAGCGTTATTAGAGAATTAGCATTATTTGTTGAAGTTATGCCAATTTATTTGTCATCTCCCGTTTTATTCTGGGTATCTAAGTGGGTGTTGGTTGTATATTTGTCATTTATTTAAATCTCAGACAGCCTCATATTCCTAACAAACGACATATGTCAGCAAAATCCAATGTCTCAAATGTGCCACTTCCAAGTGTCTTTGGTGCGTATATCGATATAATAATAATAAACCCCTCTGGGGCGGCCGTTATCTCGTCATGAGACTAACGCAATCTCAGAGGGCAGAGTAACAGCTTTCAAACATCACCTTCATAGTGTAATATAAACAAAAAATGTATTACATGATGAAAAGAAAGCTTACAACCGCAGGGCAGCTTTGTGACGAGCTGAATGTGTGTGGCGACGCTGCGGTCCCGAATGCTTCATAGAGTCGATCAGGGCCTCGTCTCCGGCTTGCCTTTATTGGCTGGCCGGATTGGATTTCCAAGAGAGCCCGCAGGACTCTCAACTCTGGGTTGCCTTGGTCGGCCGGCCACAGGGAAGCCGCAAGAGCTATTAGCTCGGGGGTGGAAGTGTCATTCTCAAGGGTGCAACTACGGGGAAACCCGCTCCGGGCCATCTAGGGAGATGGCGAGTCACCATCTGCCACGTCGGCGGATGCTATAGGAGTATCACTGGCAGGTGCCGTTTATTATCCATAGTCTCATTTTCAGTCCATTCAAGACCCATCGCCATAATCCAATTAAATTAAGCTCCACATCATTACAATAGTCCTACACGTGCTGCGGCTAGTCCATTGCAGCTGTACTCAGTAGTGCAGTTGTGGAGGCTCCGCGGCATGTGTCCCATCCCATTTTAGATTAAAGTTCTCTACGGGCCTCTGCACGTTGGATCCATATCCTCGTGTAAGCCTCCCAAAGGACCGGTTATTCTTCTAACACCATGTTAGAAGAATAGCCGTGAAAAAGAGACAGATAATAATACAAATTTATTAATTTTCATTCATCACAAAAATATACATACAGTTCTTAAAAAGTAATTTAGGTAAAATAATGAGGTGCCTGTACTAGGGTAAACCTGTGCCACATGCGTTAAATGCACTTACAGTAAATGATTTTGGTCTGAGCTATGAAGTCATCACAATATTTATTATAAACATATTATAATACGTTATAATGTTTTTAAATAAAAATATACATACTAAGAATTATTTTAAAACTAATATGAAACCTATAATTAATTATTTGACCACAGTCAGCAGTTCTTCGGTCTGATCATATTTCAATGTTTTTAAATACTGATAGACGCATTATTTGGATCTTACATAACTTAGGTCATATATGGATGTTTCTTTTGTTATAAAGATAGGAATCCAGATATGTTAAAAATCTATGAGTAAAGATAAAGTTTAATTGAACTATAGACAATATCCTTCTGACTCTTGGTGTTAGTAAGGTTTGCGTTGTACGTAAGCGTAGTGTGCTGTTTAAGTACAGTGTACAGTATAAGCAGTTGACGAACCGTTAGTACTTTGCATGATTCATACAGAAGGCTTGTAGAGAATCGGTAAGGTCGGCGGGTGGCCACTATTAGAAGGGCTCTTTGCGCTCGCTCTATAGAGAGGATTAAATTTTTTCCTATACCTCCCCAAGAGGTAATGCAGTATTGGATTATGGACTGACACAGTGCCTTGTACATCTGTATGATGAGGTTATGATCTAAAATAAAGCGAAGTTTTTTTAATAAAACAAAAAGTTTTCGTAGCCTAGATGTTAAAGCGGCGATATGCTGTTTATAGGAAAGGGTTTCGTCCAGTTTAACCCCTAAATACTTAATATTAGTAGTGCTTTTAATTTCCGGACAGTTGCAAATGTTCTTTGAATTATGATTAGTGTTATGTGCATATAAATGAAAATAATTATTATGTGCTTGGGGGTTACGCATACAAAATTGAACGAATTTAGTCTTATCGGCATTAAAGGTTAGTAGATTCTGTTTAAGCCAATTATTTACTATGTTAAACCCTTGTTGTGCATACTTCTGAGCTTCAGTAATGGTGTTAGCTGAGAAAAGAAGCGCAGTGTTGTCAGTATACGTAACAATTGTGCCATGGTGTAGGTTTAGGTTACAGATAATATAACTTGTTACAATCGATCATTCCATCCTCTCCTGACTGCACGGTCGAGCCAAAATTTTCCATAATCCTCCCCATACGAGCCGACCTCTGCCCTCAACTCTCGCCCTGTCTGCGCCGTCTCCATACACTCTAATTACTTTGTTAGTCTTTATGAATTTTAATTAATTCCCGAACACTCCCTCGTTCTAAACGTCACTTCTCAGCTATACATATTTAATTTTAGCGTCCGCTAGATTCAGTTAGTCTACGGATAGATCAGTTTGTAAACACGCTGGTCTGCTTGTGAAAGTCTGTGAAGCGAACGAAGTGACAGGACGAGAGGGCGAGCTTGTAAACTGTGTCAAAGCCCGCGGGCCGCTGCTCGCGACTGTACCCGGCTGCAACACTCGGGTTTCCTGCGACATCCATAACGCGGCCCGGGCCGCCGACGTCCCCAAAAAGTCCGCTCGAAACTGCTACACAAAGTTGAAAGAGGAAGCGGCGCGCGTTTAAATATGCACGACAATTTGAAACTTGTAATTTGGAGTGTTTTAGTTTCCTTGTTGGCGAGCCGGCCGGCGGCCCCGCGCGCCCCGCGTCTCGCCCCGCAGTCGCGCGACTTACTCGCGCTTACGAAAGTATTCAAGTGTACGCAGATTGTTTTGATTCCCCCTCAAACTGACCCTCAGCATCAATGTTGGGTAATATCGGGCGCACAGTTGGGTGCACATTATGTTGAATATTAGGGAGGGATGATCAAGGTCACGCGTCCGCCACCACCGCGCCGCACTCAATACGTGAGTGCGAGTGCGGAGTTTTATAAAATCGTACACGTTTTTATTTAGAGGCGGCGTTCCCTGGAGCTGTACAAACGTGAAATTTTAATACGAAGGACAATGCAGGTTTTGCTCCATTGTTGTATTATTTGTAATTGATGAACGCGGTAGAGAGGCCCGCCGACATGCGATACTCTGTTGCGACGCAATCAAATATTAAACTCTCTGACAATATGGACTCCGGCTTTTGTTGATCTGTTTGTTTTGTTTACATTTTGGAAGAGCTCCCATTATGAAGTTCATTCGTGCGGATGTAAACGAGGACGCTGCATCAGTTTCTTATGTTTCAGCTTGATATAGCACCATAAGTTGCCGTTGAACAGTCTTAGCGCTCACTTGCGGCAGAGACTGTCAATCTGGTTACGAACTTACGGTAGAGACGGCGGAAGTTACCTAGGTACATTACATCACGTTTCCGTTCGCTCAAGGTTGAAAGTGCAGCTGTCTCCGCGTCCTTTAGACAACTATTATGTGTTATTGTGGGGTCACTTTCGCTACAGATAAGCTTCCCCACCGAACATCTGGGGACCTTGATCCTACATCGCTTATATGACCTTTAGCGTGTCTACATGTATATATGTTTAGGCTATGTGTCTTTTACCCTCTATCTGCCTCTCTCTCTGTTTCTTTGACGTCACTATTAACGAGGCTACGTAACTAGAACCTCAGTAATGTATGCTGTTTGTAAGCGCAAGAGGCGGAGACACACATGATTTCATTTGCGAAGTCGCTCGCCTCTTACCACAAATTGTATGAATTTCATTAGAGGGACGTTTATCTTCAGTGGCTCTTACATTACTTGCACTGTCAGTTTATGTTAGCTAAATTTAAGATTGTGGTGTCTAGATTTTAAAATACACATTGACATATGATATGTAGTTCATGTAAATTATACATGAACTACATATCATGCGGAATGAAAAGCGTAGCAAATAAGACACTATAGCGCTGACGCGGAGAGAGTCTGGGTCAAACGCATGCAAATGCATGCTTGCCAAACCCAGAACTGACTATTCAAAGTTATGTGTTTATTGATTTTTATTCTAGCTTTCCACGTGACTCGAAGAACAGGTTAAGATGTCGATCCAAGCTGACGTGAATTTTTTTGATAGGCATAACATGGATTCATTATCTTTGAATAACCTTCACTTATCCCGTAGGTTGCACACACAGGTTATAGAGGACAAACAGTCACTTTGATGCTAATAAATATTCTATTACATCTACTAAGACTATTTCTTACTACATATATATGTATTTGTTGGGGTAGGTCGAAGCCGTATAATGTTCTGTTACGCCAACTACATCTTAATTCCACGCAAGAAAAGCTTTGTTGGAACATTGTGTAAGTTTGTATAACATTCAATCTCAAAGCTGAAAGATTGGATGGTGGGCAGGATTAATTTATAATAAAAATAAGTAAGAATTTTGCATAGATTTTATTATATTTAAACTAACTAGCTGATTGTGCATATAGACATTATTTCTAGATTTATATGTAGTTTTTACGCCATATTCAATTTTAGTCAATTGTAAATTCTTTGAATACAAAAGGGTTAGAAATAGAAGAAAGAAATGAAGGAAACTTTTCATGCTTTGTAAATAATATGAGGGAGAATATTCTGGGGCTTTGAATTTTTTAGGATACCTGCATATTTTCAGTTTGTACACATACGGGTATGAACTAGATATTCCCCACAACGTGTTTCACCATTTTATTAAGAATCGATGTAACCTTGCCTCTGGTTTAAGTTAAGTTTAACCAAATTTCACGATTCAATAGTTTTATAAATGAGACCAACCGACAAAATTGATTTTATCCTTATTATATTAATTATTGCAAAAGCAAGTCAATGCCTATTTTTAGTAAAACTTCCTTTAGAAGATATTATTACGGTTCAAAGAAACGCTGCTATATTTCCTCTTACCATCGCTTTTTAATTTGCGGGAATCCTTGTGGGTCTGGGTGTTAGCGCTAACTCGTTGGGAAGGCGGCTAATTACAGTATTTCTTTCCAACTAGGTTCATCCGTAGAAGTGTAAGGAACAATCCTTTTTTACGAGAAGATAATTTCTCTACCTAATATATCAAACGGACTGCCTCCGTGGTCCAGTGAATAGCGTATGCGACTACTGAACAGTATCCCGGGTTCAATTCCTGGGTCAGGCAAAAGTGTTACTGGGCTTTTCCGAATTCTCAGTAGCAGCTCGGAGTCTGGTGATGTGCCCGGTAACGGCAATAGGCTCGCCCCCTATTACGTGGGACTTAAAAATTCATGGCGAAATGTGGGTGTAATATTACAAACTCAAACTCAAATATGTTTATTTCTATAAAACATACATACATAGACTCACGCCTGTTTCCCCGAAGGTGTAGGCAGAGGCATATTAAACGCCCACTTTTCGCCAGTGTTTTGATCCCACGTAATAGGTGGCGAGCCTATTGCCGCTTATCGGGATATTTTGTTTGCCAGAGCCTCGTCCGTTGATCGGCAGGTGCACCACTTGCAGATGAGGTTGATTTGGGACCCTAAGTTCTTGGTGGGAACCCTATGCACCTACTTCTAAAAAAATTTTGAAATTTTTTGACACGTCAGAAGGTCATACAAATTAAAATAAAAAAGTAATTTTAAATGCATATTAACATAATTGAGCATTGAAAAAAAATGCCTACCCCTTCGGGGATGCAGGCGTGAGTGTATGAAAAAGAAATGTATATCAATTTATTCTATTCATCGTAATAGCATTATTATATTATCTGTCCCATAAAAAGGTACGTGCTCTGTTCTGATAATGAGAAGTCCACCACGCTGGCCAAAATTTTCTAAACTATATGACGTCTAGACTAGACCAATCAGCGGGATAGACATACTTATGTACAAAGAAATTTACATGCTTTCTTGATATACATGCTGCCAGACACTTTATTTTTCATATCACACGGCCATTTTAGGCTCCAGGTCAAAGAAATAAACACACCTTTCATTTATAATAGGTGGCTCATATGTGGTTTCAGGCATCTATAACGCGAAAAGTGCTTTTATGATGATAGGGTAAGTAAACGGC
Source organism: Euclidia mi (assembly GCA_944739405.2). Lineage (NCBI taxonomy): Eukaryota > Metazoa > Arthropoda > Insecta > Lepidoptera > Erebidae > Euclidia > Euclidia mi. The sequence continues at coordinate 107,197,191 of OX123185.2, read as the reverse complement.
CAGAGTAAACATTATTATGGATATGATCCCGTACATTTATTGTATCCCATACATTTATGTATGTATGTATGGTGTAAATATGTAACTTGATCGCGGTACACAAAGTAACGTCATGTCAATCGACTGCGTATATTAATATGTTTACGTAAAGCACAATACATAGTACATAATTGTATGTATGTACATACGGACGTAAGCGTTAACCTTTGAATACAATTATGTAATGTTATCAGCCGCGCAAATAAACCTTTCCACTCTTGGGTACGCACTTTTTCACACTATGCGAAGGGTTAGGCTTCAGTCCACCAGGTTGGCCAAGTGCGGCTTAACATCATATGTCTTTCGAGAACGTACTGGCGAACTCTCAGACGTACAGGTTTTACTTACGATGTTTAGTCAGCATAGCAGTCTGTTGGCATCTCCACTAGGCTATCGTTGCCTTTTCGCTTCTGCCGGTACCTACCTAGAAATAATGTGTTAAGAGGTCAACAGCACTCGGTGGTCGTTCAAAATGTCAAAGTTATTATTAAGGCCATGTTTCGTGATGCGAGCAGGTAAATATTTTTATTGCTTCATATGATTAACGAGCCACTGACCTACTTGATGGTAACTACCACTTACACTGCCTGAGGGACGTGGGAAATGTTAAAGTATATTCCACTAGGCATTACTAATAGGGCAGAGCATCAGATGGAAAAGAAGCTTTCCACAAATCGTGAATATAGTGTAAGATGGATAAGAAGCTTTCCACAAATCGCGAATGTAGTGTAAGATGGATAAGAAGCTTTCCACAAATCGCGAATGTAGTGTAAGATGGATAAGAAGCTTTCCACAAATCGCGAATGTAGTGTAAGATGGATAAGAAGCTTTCCACAAATCGCCAATGCACTTAGATTGAGTTGGAATTCTAAGTACACATATATCCTGATCATTTAGGAAATGCATCAGGCTATTTATTTATTGATAGACTCACGCCTGTATCCCCGAAGGGGTAGGCAGAGGTGTAAGATTATATTATATTAGTGCGCGTTTTTTGAAAAACAAAACTATGAAATTACCTACATTGCAGCTCTTGTGATGTCATTCGTGCTAGCAGCTACAAAAAAACGTATCAAATAATTTTGTTAAACCGAATACGGCGCAACACCGAATACTGTACATCGATTTTCTGTCATACAATTTATTTATTTATTGGTTCTCCAACAAAGAATACACATTAACTACATAATTAAAAATAATTATTATAGTAGCTGTACTAGCTTTATTTTCTTGAACCTTTGTGTGTGACGTAACACTCGGATAATAGAATACTAATCATTTACGCTCACACGCGGTGTCAATGCTGAAGACAATTTATATGACCTGTTGCTATTACAATCATGCTCTCACCTTCCTTTACACACCTCTTGTATTTGAGGGAAAGGGACAAAAGAGTTATACAAAATGTAAGCATGTTTACTTTTAGATATTTTTATAGGTCGGTTCACGAAAGTTGACCAGAAATGGCGGCCGTCGCGCATATGTACATTCATGCACCAATGGCGTGGCTCCATTCTCGACGCATTTAGGGAATGCGTCAAGAACGGAGCCACGCCATTGGCATTCCACCCGCGCCTCACCCCGCACCTCCACGGAGACCTATAAAATGATTTCTGCGCAGTGGTCATCTTTCGTGAACCGACCTATATACAGCGTTATTTTACATTTAGCCTCATAATACTCTATACTTTAATATTTAATCGAGGTAACAAAACAGTTGTCTATATATGTCAATGTATAAAACTGGAAGGGTCTATACTCACCAATGTATAAAACTGATTTCGACGGTTCAATCAAAGAGGCATTGCGGCTGAATCCTCGGGGCACGGTTAGTTCATTAACAAAATAGAATTTTCAAAACAAATAAATTTAAATGGTTCTAGGTAATGAAAGCATGTTAAAAGAGGCTGTATTACTAGGTCCATTGATTAGGAACAATTGCATGAGCCTGTGAACAGAGAGCCGGCCCGGCTTGCGGTTGCCATCGAGCGCTTACATATAGATAGTGTGGTAGGTATACGGCCTTACCCGGCGCTGCTACTAGTCTTAATGTAAGTATCTATTTAGAGTCCAAGGTAAGTTATTTTAGCATTTTCGATTCTCTCAGAAACGGAAATTATCATTTTTTATGACTTATCCAATCGTGCAAGGTTAAAAAAGGTAATTTTCAGTGAGTTAGCTATTTATCCACTTATCGTAAATCCGATTGTCCCTTGGGGCAAAGTGAAGCAAATGTACTTCGATCGTAGGTCAGTAGCTAATATTGAAGCAAATATTCTGATTTGAGAGATGTGCACTGGGCAACCAAATTAATGTTTATTCATACAACACTGCTTATTTTCCAATAATAAAGCGATACAAATTGAATTGAGAAAAAGTAATAAAGTAGGTATTTTAGCCTGGTATTTTAGACATATTTCCATATTTTACTTTATATTTCTTACTCTCAAGAGCAAGCGACGACGCGGTTGTTAAATAAACGATTATGATACAAGACATAAACTTAAAAACCGCACGTGGCGACAACAAAACCGTATTTATCTCTCGCACATTTAACCTATTCACATTTAAATGCCATTGAAGAAGCTTTTACGAACGGACAATAAAAAGTTGGCGAAACAAATGTTTAATGCTTGGAGTGAAAGTTTAGTTATGATTCTACTGGTGAGTACTTTCTATTTTAATGTCAGTGGATGAAAGTCCTGGGTGCGACGGTGAGCCGTGTGCGCCGAGCGAGCAAACTGTATCTTTCGTTATTTACTTCATGTTGAGGCACGTGGACGACCTTGCTTGTTTGTTATCTGAAGGTATACACCGTGTCACCGTCAACGGTCGACTAACTTACTAACATTGAACCTAGACAAAACTACTTTTCTAACCTTTTCGCTCTCCAATTCCACACAGCCGTCACTGAACACCTACACACTCAAAGTCCACACTTGCTCTCCACTCCACTCGTCCTCACCCTGTAATTGCCCTGAATTAACTAGATCTACTCACACAAAATATCTTGGTGTATGTGTTGACAATCTCCTCGATTGGAAATGCCATCTTGCTTGTCTCACAGGTCGTATTCGTAAGATGATATTCATTTTCAAAAAACTTCGCCACTGCGCAGATAGGCAGACACTAAAAACTGTCTACACTGCTCTGTGTCAGTCTGTGCTATCGTACTGTATATCGGTCTGGGGCGGAGCGGCCAAAACCCATTTATTACCACTTGAGCGAGCACAACGAGCAGTGTTAAAGGTGATGACTTTAAAGCCATTCCGGTACCCTACTACCCAACTCCATAAAGAATGTGCAATTTTAACTGTTAGACAACTTTTTGTGCTCCAAACAATAACGCGTAAACATGCCTCGTTAACGTATGATCCGGACTACACAAAAAAACGCCGGAGCTACAAAATTTGCCGTACCCCTCGCTATAGAACAACATTAGCTGCACGTCATTTCTATGTCATTGGCAGTCACTTATACAATACTGTAAACAGAAGCTGTAATGTTTACCCACTTTTAAGAACTCAATGCAGAAGAGTTACGTCAAGTTGGCTAATGGCTAAAACTTATGCACAGACGGAGGATATGCTAAAGCTGACTCCTCTATAATTGTACCTACCACCGGCACACACCGAATTACATAACAGGAAGGACACATTATGAACACACACACACACGCTCTCTCTCACACACACACATACACACAAAAACACACGCATACACACACACACACACACACACACACACACACACACACACACGCGCGCGCGCGCGCGCGCACGCACGCACGCTCGCACCTATATGTAAAGTGTTATTATATGCACACACGCACTTACACGCCCATATATATGTTCGTCATAGTTAAGATTTATGTATTCAACTAATATCCACGCCATATTTTAATAATACAATTATTTTGTAATACACCATTATGCGAGAGCCCTGGTACCCAAAACACAAGTTTAATCTTACCTTGGGTACCAGAGTTCAAAAACATTATGGACTACTTCATGCCGTGTATTTTATGTGTACCATAAAAAGTAATTATTGAAATAAATAAATAATTCTTAAAAAATTATTATTAATACATAACTAACGGTAATGGTAGTGAAAGAGATGTATTGTAAGCTGTATGCTCTAGAAGGATTTACTATATTTAAGCTTAGTCACCTTGCATATTTTTATATCGACTGAAGTTCAGCATAATTGTCTGCTCTTCTTTCTCTCATTCTGCCTGTTAGGTGTCATCTTCTACGCTTTAGCACTCCTTCTGAAACGAAGAGGCAAAACATCCTTGTCTAAGTTCTGATTTAATCTGATTTGGTTCAATTAGCATAATTAAATATTATCAAAACAGTAACAATATTGTGCAAAAACATCTTAGCGCTCGTTTACAGTTTATATCTCTTATAATAGTCACTTTGCGTCAATATGTCCACATCATTCCAAAGCGTTTAATAAAAAGTCAATAAAAATCGATGCTCGCCAGTTAAGGAGGGTGTTGCAAATGGGCCAGCGGTGTAAGGCCAGTAACACAGTTGAGGTGCTATCGATTTTATGACGTACTGCTGTGTACCTACCTACTGACGCTGCCACCGCCGCCGCCGCGCGCTTACGTAACGAGAAATCATCGCAAAAACAAAACACCAACCGCGAAACACTCATCCTTATTGATACACAACAGTATCGGGAACATTTTAATACTTTTTTTATAAATATTTAGTTGATGAACGCCTCTATCTTTTGTTTATAGGACATACTATAGTATGATTTCGATCAATGCTGGTGATGACTGATTATACTGCGCTCCATCGTAATGACCAACAGTTTAAAGCAATTTATGACCCATCAACCATGGGCCTTAAAATTTAAAAGGTTACTGGACTACCCAGTTCGGAGTGGTGTGGGGATGGTGAGGTTTACTAGTGGGTACTCTGTAAATATTTCGCGATGAGTTGTGCGATGAGTTGTTTGTGGCGTTTTCCTCCGTACTACTCACCTAGTAAGAAGCTTAACTTCTATTACATAATTCCTAAATATAACTACAGGAGCCTTCCACTGTTTTGGCTAATTGATTTGAAGTATGGAAAATACCAACTGATATTTGAGTCAACCATACATTTGATTGTTCGAAAGTAGGATATTTTTAAATTTTATATTAATATTTTATTTATGCAACGGGTCTATATCGCGTATTTACTATTTGTGACCAAAGCTGGTAATACATGGTGAAACGTGAGGATAAATACACATGAGTGTTGCCATGGGGAGGCAGAGGAGGGGCAGCTGTCTCCCCCTAGAGATTAACAAACCTAACAATTTATACTTTCCTCCTTTTCCATGTCAACTTGCTCCCCCCTAGGCCATCGGCTGGCGTCCTTGCCCCCGCCCCCTAGGCAATCGGCTGGTGACGCCCTTGTAAATATAAGTTAGAGGTTACAAATATATTTTTGTATTATTACACGATTGAGACTCTTTTTGAAACTATAATTAATATAGCACTTATTGCTACTTTTAGCAAATATAATTAAGAAAAACTTTTAATTTTAATAAAAAAATATTTCCGAAAATTTTCTGATGTGTTCACTTTTTAACACCTACCGCCGAAAAAGACATACCTGTTTGTTTACTCGTCACATAAATAATATAGTATGATGAAAAAATATTTAACATAACTATTTTATTAAAAAGCTCAGGTACACCCACGTGGATAAACTCACGCAAACTATATTTTGAAACGTAAATTTTAAGCGATAAGAATTATCTTGCATAATTCATAAGTGTGAATTTCACTTGAAAGGTAATATGTAAGCTGGTAATATGTAATATGGTAAGCTGGCTTGAGTCAACTGCTAAGGGACGGCATGGGATTCCAAATACGAGGTATTACGTTTACTTACATGCATATTGGAAGAGAGATATGACAGCCATTGAAATTGTAAAAGCACCCATTTCCATCTGATTCGGATACGGAGACATTTAGTCTCCAAAAAAGCTCACAATAAAAAATATTAAGAGGATGGAAAGAAGATTGTCCTCCGTTCTTACTTATCAACCCGAGATTACCAGCCGATTGTGTTACGTAATTTGAAATGATATTTTGTCCACATTCCCTATCAGATTGCGCGGAAGGAGCAGGAATGTAAGTGATCGTCTTACTTTAGCCTGAAAGCGTAGTGGGTAAACCTGGGCTTGATTCCATCACGAAATAGCATTCTTTGTGATGGAAAGTTGTTGCTTTCGAGGATGGAAAATATTAGTGTTCACTTAATTTTTGTTCAGTCATTTTACAAAGTACTTAATGTTTTCTAAGTCGAGTATGGCAATGTATGAAAAAGGGCACTGTTATCCTAAATAACTCCTACAAGATATATTTATATGTACCTTATATTTTAGACGTCACACATTAAATCACTAACTAATAGCAAGTTAATCAGACCTTGAACTCCGACACAAGTATAACTACGAGAATATCAGTTATTTTGTTTCTACAAGGAAGTCAATTACTTATTTGCTGAAAGAAAGGTTACAATACAGTTTGAGTGTCAAGTTGAAAAACACAAGCAGCAGTTTGTTCCCACGCGCTCGCCGTCTATAGAACGAAATTTGTTAGTAGTGTGTCGGTCGAAGGTCTACCCCTACGGCGTTAATACTGTCTTTATATAAAACACGTTCTGCTGTGCCGATTGTACGACGGTACTGACTTGTTACCCGACAGCCAAGTCAGGGATAAAGACGCGATACGTGAATGTCTCGGATAGAGCAATGTTGCAGTTTGTGGCGCGCGTTAAAGATCGTTTGATCTTGTTATGATACAGATTCTTCTTGGTTTTCTTCAGTCATACAGGTAGATAAATATGTATGTAATTATAATTGGGCATTCAATAGCTCTCTAAGTACAATAAACAGTCAAGTTATGTATATGATGTAGTGGATACTGTTGTAGTCAGTAATATTACAATTAGGTTATGTCATCAATTTGTACTACCTAGAGTTTACCTTGGTTAGGTCGAAAGCTTATAGTTATCTGTTTTTAGGCATAGTTAGCTTAGCTGGTATCAGTAAATATGACAGTAATAATACAGTCATCAAACCATACATTGTTAAAGTATTGGCTTTCCGGTACATTTTTTTTTTCGTGGGTGTCTTAAGTGACCACTAAATAAAATACACTATTACTATTGGAAAGAGACTGAAAACTCGGCAATGAACTCTATACCAATCGAACTAGCCGGGATCATAAAATAGACTGAATTTGCCTATTGAATCAAATTGTGACGCATATCCGGTAAGGATAATGGGCTGCAAAAGGCTATATTATGACAAAGACTTCATTGTACATATATGTACATACAACCAAACAAGCTTTCTAGTAACCTGCTCCTTTACATATCTCAAAACTTACAAAGCAAACCCATGGTTGTTTATGTAGCAGTAATACAGTGAGATAACTCACGTACGCACACGGGATTGGCCCGCCTGCGTAACTAAAAAAGCCCTAAGTGCATCGTCACAACACACGTATAATGTGACCAACTTGGCGTTTGTTCCATGTTCCGGCCCTAACCTTGGTCCAACTTTGGAAAGAAAAAAAAATGTGGATGGTACAAAACCTGGAAGTTGGTGTGTTCTACATCACAATGATGTACGGAGAATGCGGACTTCGTGAGAAGTTGTCGTACGGTTGGGGCGTCACACAATTCGTTATTTGCTACTGTTTGTTGAAGCGAGTCACTTGAGGTGATAAGGTGCTGCATACAACATGTTGTAATGGGGTACGAAATAAATTATATTATAAAACTACAATTAGTTTATCCACAAAAGAAGAATAATTTTATGATTTAAATGAAGCTTAATCTAATCTTAATGTCTAAGTAAGTATTTGTACAAAAACCATACAAAGATATTGAAAAGTGGAAATAGTGAAAACTTAAGAGTATTTTCATTTTTAACAACCTCGGGGATTTCTCAAACGAGTAGGGACTCGTTTCATACTGGTAGTAAGACGTCTACCACGCAGTATAAAAAAGGACTCCCGGTAAGAACGGAATCCCGGTAGACTACAGCCACATCCGATTGTCCAGTCATATCACAGAGTATCAAACCAATATCGTTCTGCGCTGCCCATACATTGTTTCCAAGCGACGAAGTTGTGTATCTCGTACTCGTAATGAGTTTTTATAGTGTAAGTTAATTCATAGGTATCGGTGTGTAACGTCGCAGTTGATGCAAGAGAATACGGTGGTATGCGCGGCGCCTTCGCCGGCGGTGACAGGCAGAGGACGATTTGTGAACAATTGATGCGCGGGCACTTCACGCTCACGAGCCAAACTGAATGCCTTTGCGATTCTGTGCTCCACGTCTAAATAAACCGAATATGAGCCCCAAATAATGCAGCACAAACGTGCGATCGAACACAGAGGCTGTGTTCTCTCTGACTCATGAAAAATTTGCGCGCTTACCGAGGGAGGGGATCGAGTGCCCGTGCATCACTCGTCGAGATAATTCGTCAATTTTATTAATATTCGTCGCCGCGGCGCGCGCGGCATTCATCAGGTAATATCTGCGCGTGTCGACGTTAATTAGCCACCGCTCCACACATTCGTTATTTGTATGCAATTGACGCGCATGAATAAATAACTCGCTGTACACAGGCGCGCGCGCGCCCACCGAGCCGCGCGTACATTAATTAAACAAAAGTATTAACGAAGTCGGAGCGGAGTGCGCGCCATCGACGCAACTACGTCAATATTTTATTGACGCTTTTTATCTACCCCTCGGCGTTATTTGAACGAGCTATGTTCCAATGAACTTTAGTGAAAGAGGTCGTCCTCGTTGATTTTATTACTCGTATCTGGCGCACGCCGCTTATCTCTGGTTCATCGGCGGCGAGTGCGACGAGCACAGATACGTGCACGACCACGAAAGGGTACCGACTAAAATTGTAAAAGTAAACGCAAAAAAATATGTTACCTTACTTGCCTTGTAAAATGTTATTTCTCATGATGTAATCTGAGACATCTTTCATTCGTTTCACGTTGAATGGCGTATAAAAAAGAAATTGATTGTGTGCGAGAGAGGAATTAACAATAGTAAGCACAACAATACTGCACAGAAACACGCGGCGCGGTGCAGAGCGAGGCGGAGCGGGCAGGTGCGAGCGGTGGGCGGCGCGTCCCCATTCCAAACTCCTCGAACGAACTGTAAATCTTTGATAAAAACTTGCGAAACTCGACCAGTTAGTGTGAAATTGAATTTAAATTGGAGAGCGCTCGAGTTCCGCAAAAAAATTGTAAGATAAGCTCGTGTCGCCGCCTTAGTCCGCCTGAATTATTAAGTGCTCATCGTATGTCGGAGATTACTGCTAATTTGTTAAGTTGGAAGGGTTCGTGGCCAGCTTCACCTAAAGTTCACAAACAAGATTTGTCGCCGACAGAAAACTGCGCCGACCGTGCGATACAGCGACCAACATTCATAAACTGTTATCCGTGATGAAATAGACTTTCATCAAACTTTCGCTTTAGCCGAAGATATTTTTGCCCAGATTATGATTATTAATATAGTACTGATTCGGATATTTAGTTAGTTTGGTTCAACCTGAGAAAATATTGCAAGGCGTAGTGAGGGGCACCCTGTAGCCAGTTGGGACAAAGATATTTGTAAGACAGCGGGCAGGTACTAAGGGAGGAAAGCTGAAAACCGAGGGCATTGGCGTACCATAGGAGACACTTCCGTTTAGCAGTAGACTGATACAGGCTGATGATGACGATGAAGGGAATATTACATACATACATACATATTGTCACGCCTTTTATCCCCGAAGGGGTAGGCAGAGGTGTATTTCTACACCCACTTTTCGCCAGATATACTTTAGTCCCACGTAATAAGGGGCGAGCCTATTGCCGTACCGGGCACATTTCCAGACTCCGTGCTCCTACTGAGAATTTCGTGTAAAACCCAATTACACTGCCCGACCTATGAATCTAACCCGGGACCTCCCGATCCCATGCGCACATTTATGCCGCAAGACCAATGAGGCAGTCGTATAGGGTTTGATGTCGAGTTTTCCGTCTCTACGCAAAGATGGTATTTGCATCGTGTTATCCCTTAGTCGCCTCTTACGACACCCACGGAAAGATATGGGGTGGTGACACTTGTATTCTATGCCGTCAACCACACGGCAGAAGGAATATTATGGATATTAATTCATATTCCTTTCAGACATATTTGTAGCATGTAGGATACTGAGTGAGGCTTATGAAAAAAGGGACGTCCCATCCTCACAGGCGTGTTCACCGGTATTGTTTTTAAAGCAATATTAAAATGATATTCAAATAATAAAAATAACTACGTTAAAAACAACCGACTTCAAAAATGAAAAAGTGAAAAATAATAAAGATTTAACATTAATTAAATACTACCTATTATTTATATGTGCTATTTACTAATTGGTTTGAAGTCGGTGCCAAATCAAATTTCAAAAGCCTTTAAATTAAAGAAGGCATTTGATAATTAACATGAATTCACATTCTATTCAATACATTTTCGTATTAATTTTTTCATTATTCTTCGTATTAACTGAAGCTGCTTATAATATTAAGATCAAATTGCTCTTTATTAGGTTTATTTATGCATCTTTATCGTAGTCATTCCTTTGTATTAATTTGCTCGTATTCATTTAAGTGATTAAAATAATATTATTTGTTTTAAGGCTTGGCACCGACTTCAAACCTATTAGTAAATAGCACATATAAATAATAGGTGGTATTTAATTAATGTTAAATCTTTATTATTTTTCACTTTTTCGTTTTTGAAGTCGGTTGTTTTTAACGTAGTTATTTTTATTATTTAATACTTTTTAGTGAACCTATTGTTGTATTGTCAACTAGTTATAGGTAGACCTACAAAAGGTGCTGCGCACCTTAAAATATAGATGTCAAGAAACGGGAACGGATAAAAGTAGTCTTCTCTGTAAAAATGCTCTTCGGGACACAGTTTTACGTTCTTGTGAGACTATTAAATATCCTGAAAAACGTTTGTTGCCCAGGAAAGCATATAATATATGAAATCACGTTAACGTCAAAAATCTCTTAAACAGTATAATTCTAGACTCGGTAAGATCCAAGAGCGTCTAGCGAATGAGCTTTTTGAGTAGAGAGCTAATAGACTTGGTCTCATTAATAATCGACAAATCATGGCATTACCGCATGATATACGTCTTTGAAGTCACCGTAAGTACACAGTACACAGTAATTACTGAGTTCGTATCGCCACCTTCTGACTCCTTCATCGGACGAGAACGAGCCCAAACTCTACAAAATTTTGTCAATTGATTACGGAGTTCCTATATTATTCCTATGGCCACCTTTCGATTCCATCATCAGAGCAGCTCTATGTCATAATAACTTTTCATTGTCCTCCAATTTAAATACGTATACAAAACCCAACTCCCGATGTCTGACATATTTTTTTTATAGACTCACGCCTGTATCCCCAAAGGGGTAGGCAGAGGTGTAATATTACACCCACATTTCCCAAATAAAGAAATCGCCAGAAGGCTGATCGATGCTTCCCGTGACCAGAGGGCTGGTTTATATCTCGCTGAGAGAATAAGTATTGCCATTCAACGTGGCAATGCTGCCAGCCTTCTGGGCACGCTACCACTCGACAGCGTTGCGGAGGAATTTAATTTTTTATTATATTTTATTTACTTTTCTTTACATACTTTTGCTTTTTTATAGTTTAAGATAGTTTAGTTATATAATTAGTTTTATTTTATTGTAAATTATAATGTAAATCCTACTTATAGACCAATTATACTTTAGTTTATTTAAAGTCTACCTAAGATTAAAAAAAATATTTGCCAAACATTCATAAACATTTTCCAAAGTTCATAAAAACCAAAATCGACTAACTGTTTTGATTGGGATTTGAACCCATGCCTTCAGAACGTAAAGCGGATGTATTATCAGCACGGCCATCGCCTTGTTATCAATTACTGGCGAATTTAGCGAACACTTGACAGAGTGCTTACGTCATCTAACTGTCATTTCCAAATAATGAAATAGTCTTCAAAGCTTTTTGCTAATTATTATGTTTTAGTACCAGCCAGTTTGTCGTGTCGACGCATAAAGTGTAGACGTCAGTAGTCCTTAGTAACCGTAGTGATGTCTATTTGATATGACACCAACCGTCACAATTATTATTCCTAAAAATCATTCAGCCTTAAGGATAGGTGAAAATAAGTAAAAAATGCTCATAAAATAAAAACTACTGGGCCTACATGAATAAAATTTAATGGGACCAATTCGAAACTATTGCACATCAAACAAAAAAAGAATTACGTAAATGGGTTCAGAAACCTCGGCAAAATCGGTGTACATACATCGAAAAAAAAATATACCGGCCGAATTGAGAACCTCCTCCTTCTTTTTTTGTTTGAAGTCGGTTAATGAAATAGGTACTAGACCTATTTCATATGAATATCATTTTGATATATTCCCATTTGCCGTCAAACAGAATAATCCAAGACGGTATCAGATTAGCGTATTTTTCTGCACGTATACGGTCGTTGCAGCATACGCGCTTACATGCGCGCTACATTACGCGCTACAAAAAACCAGACTGGCATAAACGGCCATATTTTATTGACGGACGGAGGGACATGGTGAAACTATAAGGGTTACTTGTAGTTTGCTACGGAGCCCTAAAAATTACCCTTAAAATAGGCAAAAAAAATATTTTGCGTAGACATATATATCAAATAAAATAAATAAATTAATAATAATCAGTGGTAGGTATAAGTTGTTTTAGTCGCATGTCTAGTTGCCCATATATCCACACAGACGCGTCAATAGTACTATTAACAATGCAAGACACACATATCAATTTGAATAATTATAATTAGCGCAGGCCGATACCGGAGCTCCGTTATTGCTCGCGTAATTGACTTCGACAACATACAACGTTCTGCTGTCATAAACTAGATATGATAGTGGAACACCACGCCTAAATACTCTCAGGGGTTCAGCAGAGGCGTGGTGATTCAGAATTTAATTGGCTATAATTTGGTACCATTGGAAAGTTAAAGGTAGCGAATGATTATACCTAATCTCAATAACAAAAATAAAAACACCCAATAACAGAATTATTTCACCCGAAAATCGAATCAAAAACTTTACAATAGGCAGTGACTGTTGGCTCATACACTGGTGGCTTATATTAAACCAATTAGATCGCATTAAATGATTTGTCACAGTTAAGTGCATGAGTTGGCGTTTCACATTAAACTTTCTACTGTTGAGTAACTGTTTAATTGCTTGAGTGCGTCCACTCGTATATTTTTGTACTAATTGCACAAAATGCACATAAAATACTGGAAGTGTTATAGAATATTTTGCCGTGTGATAAAACGTTTTCTTTAAACGAACAAGCAATCTCGGCTTATGTAGAGGAATATAGATAGATAGATAGATAGAAAATGCTTTATTGTACACCAGAGGCAAAACAATTAACTTAGGTCTAGTTGTACATGGGCGGTCTTATCGCAGGTTGCGATTTCTTCCAGACAACCTGATGGACTATATTTAATTAAGTAAGCGAAATCGGGTAGCTAATGGTGTACTACATAATGGATTTGTATACATAATCTTCGTAGTAAATAGCTTTAACATAAATACTTTACACTTAATACTACATACACAATTAATACTATATAAGTATAATTATGTATAATCTACGGTTTGCATTCTGTTTAGCATTTCACATAGCCTAGTGTAAATACCAACATGCAGCCATGCTGAGGGTGTCGGGCTCAAAGCTGCGACGCGCACCACTGACTAATCGAAGTTATGTGCATATGAATTGTTAACTATCGCTTGGCCCGTGCCTCGGAAAAACCTTTAAGCTTTCGATCCACAAAGTCGTCAGTCGTTATAGGATGTTAGTACCCTTGAATATATTGAAACTGGTCTAAGCCATGTCAGATAACTATCCTTTTGGATTGTAGAGGTCTGATGGCTTTGATGTCGGTATGTGGAAAAGCTCATATTCCCTCAGATGGGGTTAGACTAAAACTGGGATAGAAATAGGACGATGATGATAAAATGCCGTAATTTAATATTTCAAAATGGCCAGGTTTTGTCTAGTCTTGATGATAGGATGCAATTCTAACTGCAAATAGCCACGCTGTAAAATCTTGATCAATAACACTACAATTTTGAGGGCTTGTTTGTTGTTTTTCGTGTGAGTGTGTGGCCAACTCTCGTGTCGGAGTTTTCAGACCGCCCGAAGGCCTCCGACATGGCCTAACGATCCTTATCCTTAGACTAGAACCGGGACCGACAGCTTTACGTGCCCTCCGAAGCACGGTAGCGCTCAGATGTAAATGCCTTACACGGTCACCCATCCAAGTGGTGACCTGTGCGTTCCTGTGCGTTTCGCTATGAGCGCAACAATTTTGAAAGTTATTGGATTGTTTGAAGTGCCTTTTCCAAAACAGAGTCTTTAACCGTTGGTAGTTAAGCTAGCATTTATTGCAGTACACATAAATGGTTTTTTACCTATGCTTCGTTGAATCGAATAGCACTGGCCAGGTGTTTCATTCTTTTTGGATGCATTTTCTTTTGCGTTTAAACTCTCTAATGTTTGCCTCGATAGTAAACGAGTAAAAGATTTTTGTAACAAATTTCTAAAAAGAAATAAAGGTCCATTTGTAGATATAGAAAAAATAAATAATTATTTAAAGTAAGTATGCACTGGCAACTATTTTTGTTACTTTTAGACTCCTGGCACAGAATATATAGTTCTTAGGAACAGAAGCACCACTTCGTAAACCAATTTATAGAAATGGCGACTCTTGCTACTAAGCAATAAAGTGCAATTCAGATCGCATGAGCACTCAGTACCTAACGCGATATTGACCTAACTGTTCCCGCTCTTTTCTAACACATAACGCTGTCGCTGTCTGGCGCGGAGCGGTGCGCTAGGGTTGTCGACTTGCCGCTGCTACTATAATATTTATTCATCGTCTATCTACCTACTTGACCACGTACCTAATAATAAATATTTATACCATAAGTATCCTATCCAACTATTTGAGCTCGTAGAACGAAAACCACAAAAATTCTGGTGGTTTACATTTTCACTATACTAATTCTTAGTTATTTCCTAAACGCGTAGACCGATTTACATGATTCAAACAGATAAAATGGTTTTTGAACTAGATCTTTAATTTGACACCATAATCGTTGAGATATCTCAACAAATAAAAAGTACAATTTTCAAGTTGCTCTCGTAAAATAAATAAAATCAAAATTTCAAGTTGCTTTCGACACACATCCGTTAAATGAGCAATACTTTGCACCATACTTGTGATATGAACATTTTTGTTGTTCACTATTAAAATTCACGTTATTAGCTAGCCCTGCGGGCGAGCGGTGACGACGCGGCGTGGAAGCCGCGCGAAAGTGTAGGCACTTATCGCTGTAGGTACGGGCGAGTGAAGGAGGCCTGCTTCTGGCTCGAGTGTACGGCTGAAGATTGAATGTGAAATCGATCGAAACCAAAAAACAGTCTACACTAGGCTTGAAACTTGAGAAATAGCGTGAATACGTCACCGTTTAGGTACAAAACAAAGCGAATGGTGCCCGCAGCGTGCGTTGTGACATCACTAGTGCATCACATGCGTTACCACCTCTCGTGTGTTTCGGGCCGCAAGCCTCGACGGCTAAGAATTTTAAACTATCCGCCCCCAAATGCAATCTTAGACCGGACAATTCGGGTGAAGCTCTATCTGTGATCTCAATTTGGAATATTAAGCTACTGGAATCTAATTTTAATTGATTTTAAAATTGTTTACTGTTTTAATAAACGTGTGATGTTTGTATGGATAATGGAGAAGCAAGTGGAGTTCTACTGTCTCTGCCTACCACGACGAGGAAAAGGCGTGAATGTATGTCTGTATTTATGTTCTATCGTATATCTGCGAGCAGGAGTCTATGTTTGGCAAAACTTCACTTTATTATTTGTGTGTTATTGCTTTACACTATCCAAACATAAAACAGACAAACAAATTCGATTACTGTATGGAGAGATGGCATGTTTTAACATTAAGGTTATCATGTACACACAACCTTATCATAACTTGTTTGTTGATTTTATCTCGCGCACTATACTCTGTCATCACTTAAAGTAGGTTGTAGTTATTTAAATAAGCTGTGATCGCCGTCGCTCCAACGACAATTTTCTTTAAATATCTCGTCGAATGGGTGCTACTGTCGCTAACAACTATACGCAGAGAGGAAGGCTGGTACGACGTGCGACTGCGATTTTCCACTGTTTGGCCTATTAAATAAAAGTATAACCACTTGCGAATTTATCTAAATCATAGTTAAAGCAAACATTTTGACGCCGACGGATGGCATAGTGCGAGTTTGATAACGATCTCATAACTACGCAAAGTCGTGCTGCGCGCTATGGTCGCTATGGCGCATCTTTTGGTCTTTACAAAAGCTTTTGCCTTTTATGTGATAGGATTTGCAAGATTCTATTGGAGAAAAAGAAACTTAAAAATTATCATACTGAGTTCATCTAAAACTTAATCAATATAAAATAGCGGTAGGTACATACTCTCGGTTGTGAAAACTGTTTCTAATTTTCATTTAAACATACCTATTTCATACTTCATACGTCCGTACGTTTCAGTTGGTGCTCTTATATGAATCACGGTTACATACATACATATTATATACAGTCTAAGGGGCTATGTGGGTCGAAGCCAAATTATTAAGATGGACGCGACTGGCACAGGAAATGCCAATGTATAATGGCAGATTTTTGATATAATTAAAGCCCACTTATTGCACTGGTATTTTGTAATTCTAGCTATAACGGATACGAATACCTTAGATATAAAAACATTAAATGAGTATTTTGTTTCGATAAACATTTGTTGCTGAGGTACCAACCAACCAGGTATGGTTGGTGCTGTCAAAGGTTCACGAGACCCCGCTAATAAGAGAAGTTGAGAACGCAGCGGTCGGTTTAAGGAGCCTTACATTATATATCAGGCACGGATGTCACCTTTGTGGTTGAACCTAACTTTTAGTAGCGGTGGGAGATCCGAAGAACTGTCTACCGCGAAAGATCGTATCATCAGCCCTTTATACTGTCCCACTGCTGGGCACGGGCCTCATCTCACCCGAGACCCTCTTGCGTAGCAGGCTGTCGGTCTCTCCACTCGGCTATCGCTGCTAATAAGAAAGATGAAATGAACGGCCGGCTATCGCTGCTTATAAAAGAAGACGAAAGATCGTATGGTCATCAGAATAACCGAAACCATTCACGGACCATATTTTGAGTACATTAAACAGATATGCGATACTCCCCTGATAGACGACCACATCTTTCACATACATATCAAACGTATATAAACAATACTCGTTGTACGAGCCGACTTATTCGATGAATTGCCACTAAATATAAAATACTGGTTTAAGAAGTTTTATACGCCGCATCTGGTAAACGACGTCGATACGGCTCTACCACGCTTATTATGGTTTATCTTTAACCATGATTCGAATACAAGTTAAGGACATTGATGTTACAATATAGGGGATGAGTCTATTGCCATCTACCGGGCACGTTGTTAAGGGAGCGGTAATTAACATTTTTAATGCACACATAACTTTGAAAAGTCAGAGGGGCCCGGGGTAACTGCCGCACAAAAATATTATAAAGAAATAATCCTCATATTCTTACGTTACTGTATAATATCCTGTTTAATCCCAATAGTCCCTTTTATCTTAAAGAACGTTTTAAATTCCTTCATGACACACATTCAAGGTCCTTGAGGTCGTCTGTGGACTTGAGGCTGGAGATGGCAATGCATTCCACTAATTATTTTGACAAATCTTTTACTGTACAGGCTGTGCGCCTGTGGAATGCATTGCCCCTAGATATTCGTAGAGCAAAATCGACTAGTATATTTAAAGGTTTGTTAAAAACGCACTATCTTTCATTCATATGACATATTTAATTGTAGTTATAGTATATATTATATAATAGGTATATTTATCTTAATATATATATATTTATTGTGTGCGTGTGTATGTCACTGAACTCCTCCTAAACAACTGGACCGATCTTGATGAATTTTTTTGTGTGTGTTCAAGGGGACTTGAGAATGGTTTAGATTCACAATTTAGTCCACTGGACAATGTATTTTTACTTTTTAATTTTTAATTTGTAAGTAGTTGTGGATTTTGGAATGTTTCACATTGGAACCGACGGACTGCGCTGTTATCGCAGTGTCAAATCTTATATTAATAATTTCGTCAAGGCGTACATCGAAAACTTACCTGAATAATAAAACATAAAAAAATAAAGATTTCGAGTCGACAACATATATCCGCAAAATTCGGATTGTCGAGTATTTTATTCAATTCTAATGGTTTTGACAGACAAATCGCAGTCGCCATATTAGACACTCTATCAGAACGTCACTGATACCGAATAACATTTTGAGTTAAGGCGCCGTGTACAGCTACTGAGTTCAGCTGTTGCTGTCGGATTGTATACATAAGAAAGAGAAGCGCGACGACGACGGGACGTTCAGA
Source organism: Euclidia mi (assembly GCA_944739405.2). NCBI lineage: Eukaryota > Metazoa > Arthropoda > Insecta > Lepidoptera > Erebidae > Euclidia > Euclidia mi. Next base: position 107,178,535 of record OX123185.2, on the reverse strand, counting down.
ACGAGTTATTTATCATTAAATACATTAATTCTTACAAATATCTTATTCCAATCGATAAATAAAAACAAGAGTTCCCTTTATTATTATATATTACATCACTGTTATTAATATTATCAAGATTTGTATATGTATAAATAATACAGTTACAATTGCTACAATTTCAATTTAAATGGTTATTTTATCGTTTTTTTTTATCGAGAAAATTTACCGAAAACGTGTTTTGAACACAATGGTCCCCCCATAAATATGATCAAGATTAACATATATTTTTTTAGCTGCTCTAAAATTTATAAAGGAGAATGACCAAATTTGTATGGAAGATGGGCTAAGTTTGCTTCTCGATGATTTGACCAGTAAAATATAGTAAATATACTCCTAATTAAGTTAGGAAAAAATTAATACGATATTCGGCGGTAGTTCTTAGCTATCGGAAAATAAAGATTTCAAATATTTTGAGGTTAAGTATTGTGATAGTAACATGAATTACATCATATAAATAGTAGTAAATTAGTTAATTATCGCCCGTGCTTCGAAGAGTACTTACGTTAAGCCGTCGGTCCCAGTTGTCATGAAGATCTTACACCATCGCACGTCGTTACGGGGAGTCAGTACCCTCCAATAAACCGATACTTACTGGTCTAAACCATACAATATCGCTTTCCCTTTGGGTTGTGGCGGTCAGACTATGGAAAAGCTAATATTCTGTCATATCTGGTTAGACTAGTATGCGGACCCAGGGCTCCTAGGCGTTGAAGTCTTGGATGCAACCGACATAACTCTAGGACGGTGATGATATGATTTAATCATATTACCGGAATTTATTAGAAGCCTCTATGTATATTATACAATATAGAAAATAGTTGTAAAAAGAAGTGGAGCTACGAAACAAACCCCTGTACATTATATTAGTTTGCGGATTTTTTAGTCTGTTATATTTCTTACTGAGAATTCTCAATACCATGTGGTTCAATTAATGAGAATTTCAGTGAGGCTAGTTCGCAAAAGATAAGCTCATTCCATTGGACCTTATTACAAAGTTGGCATTAAAACAACACTGTTTTATGCTTAATAGGTAAATGAAACACAGTTTTTATGTTATTCTTCATTTTATTTGTTATCATACCTAAATATTCTTCAAATAAATCACCTCAAAATGAAGCAGGAGCTTGTATATCGTATAACATAATGTGGTGCAGGTATGACCTCATAAGTTACAACAGTTTCAATTAATGTGTAGCATTCTAAACATAAGACTCCGTTCAATTCCTGAAACAAACAATTAAAGTAAGTTTGAATATTCGGCGAGGAGAGTACGAGAGAATTGTAGGAATTGAGAAGAGAAGTAAACAACACTTACACAGACTAGCGCTATCCATGATGTCAAAATATTGAGCTCCGAATCAGATAGCTTGTCCAAAGAACGGACACGTGTTGCTGCCGAGGTACCGCAAAGGAAGAGCATATACTATAAGAGCATAACTGCAATCCTCACCACGGCTAGTTGTTCTAAGTCCAGACATACTAATGTTACCAATAAAGACTGTCTCATACTTTAGTCAACCAACGAGTCTTGATAACACGAAATAAACTTGTTTGGTCCACAAAGGGTTGTTCAAGTCAATATAAACGACAGTAAATTACTTATTTTCCAATAAAGAGATATGAGCATAGGTGAAAAAGCAATTTGAATGTTTTCATGTCAAAATAACTGACTACGTGACTACTCTGTGTAACTGACGTAGAGGTTGGACTAGTAATGAGGTTATATTTCTTTGCGTAAGACATTACAGATGCCAGTATAATAAAATATGTTCCCATATTTTCGATAAGTACAAAACATTATTTCGTGGGTAATATTTTGCAAAAAGGATAAACATATTATTTATAGAAAATATTTCACCCCAATACATTTTTCAAAATATCATGAGATTTTGGTGTTATTTTGCTTATTAGAACTTTTGTTATGTCACCCTGTTTTCACTACGAATGTAATTTTTCCCTATTAAAAGGGGTTTGCAAGAAACTGTAAACATTTGCCCAAATATGCAAAATGAGTTTTGAATATGAAATGGCGATATCACGACCGGTACAACGCAGATACTATTAATTTTAAACTAAAAATCCCCTTTTTGCTTTAAATTAAAATTAATGGGGTATTCCTGAAAGCGCAACTATTTTTGAGCGCAACTAAAAAAGCGCAACTACTTTATTCCACAAAGCGCAACTAAATATCAAGATGCAATAGTGCTGGTAAATAACAAACGGAAAATATCGATAGTTGATAAGACAGGACATTTTAGTATACTTTAGCTGTTGCTGTGCGCCTGAGTTTTACCTATACCATCCAGTGCTTTATTTCTGATTCATGATCTTAAAACCTGGGTTTTATTAGGCTACTAACTTCTGCTAATTTATGTTACCCTGGTACTTTTCAAAACATTTTACTGATTGGTAGTTGTTACCAGATTCTCTAACACTTCTAACCTCTGTTCATTTCTGTTATCCTGGTACTTTTAAAAATGGTCACCATAATATAATAAATAGAAAATGGGCAGACGATTTACAAATCCTATCGATAGTAAATAGTCCTTTAAGAATCTGTTATGCCCCTTCACTATTTTTCGACGTGGTTGCGCTTTGTGGAATAAAGTAGTTGCGCTTTTTTAGTTGCGCTCAAAAATAGTTGCGCTTTCAGGAATACCCCAAATTAATGTATATAAAATTATAAAATATAAGAAGATTTTCTAGATATGAATGGTTTAGAAGCAAACGTGCCACAAAACAGCCCAGTTTTGGTCATTCTCCTTTGGCTAAAAAACTGTTTTGTGAAGCCTATTTTGACTAAGTACAGCTAGCAACAGATATAAATATATAAAATTGCAAAACCGATGCAAAGGTTCGCTGCAAATAACTTTTGTTATCCCCTCTTGTAAAAATGACTTGGTTTATGTTGTTCCTACGTGCATGTACCATATAAACATGGTGTTCCATTGCATCGATCCGTCCCGCGCGATACAATCAACAACATTATTTACAAGGAGCTCAAGTTACACCAGCGCGGCATCGAACGATTACATTCGTTTACTTTTATATCACTTTTTAACTCTTTCAGCTGCCATTAAAATAAAGCCATAATTCTTTCATAAGTCAACACACGGAGATGCTAAATCTATCAAACATCGTAAATATATTTGTATCACGTTTAGATTTTTTTATTTTTTTTTAAGAGAAATCCGTGTGGTGCCGGACTAATCAGAGTGGTGCCGGACTTAAAGAATAGCACCACCCCCTTTGCTCCTCCCGGGGCGTCATAGAAGGCGATTAATGGGCGCATGGGACCAGGTGCATATTTATCAGCACATTTGGTCACCCGAGCGGAAGCGGGTAAACTACCAACAATAGCATTCCCAAAGAGGGTTGGTGTCAGGCAGGCGGCTGACTGTGAAATCTATGCCAAATCTTTTATGCAGAATGGCTGGAATTAATGTTATGATGCGCGATGGGGCTAGGGCGTACCCCATAGGCGACGCGCCGAGGCAGCACCCGGCCGTGGTGATAAATGGACAAGGGTTGTTGCACCAAGCCAGGTGGGTGCAACGTAAGAAGTTAACTCGGCAAGTGAAGATGAGGTATGCTAGTTGGAATTTTGGGACGATGAGTGGAAGAGCCAGAGAATTAGTGGATGTACTTAAAAGGCGACGGATAAATGTGGCGTGTTTACAGGAAACCAGGTGGAAAGGCACAAAGGCGAGGGAAATTGGTGAGGGATACAAGTTTTACTACAGCGGAAGTGATGGAAAAAGAAATGGTGTGGGAATTGTTTTAGGTAGTAAATTGAAAGAACAAGTGATGGAAGTTAATAGGGTGAATGATAGACTGATAGTTGTGAAAGTTATGTTAGAAAATGTGATACTGAACGTTACACTTGTATATGCCCCATAGGCAGGATGTGATGAAAGGGTGAAAGAGAAGTTTTGGGAGGACTTTGACTGTGTTTTGATGAATATTCCAGTGCACGAGGAAATGTATGTTGGTGGCGATTTTAATGGGCATGTAGGAAGAGTGAATAGTGGGTATGAAAGAGTACACGGAGGATGGGCATTTGGTAATCGCAATAATGAGGGTGAAGGCCTGCTACAATCGGCAATTGCTTTCGACCGGGCGATTGCCAACATGCGTTCATCACATATAAAAGTGGCAATCACATGACTCAAATTGATTACTTTCTCGTCAGACGCAGCAACCTCAAACACGTCAAAGACTGCAAAATAATACCCGGGGAAGATCTAACATCGCAGCACAGGCTCCTCATAATGGAAGTTACTACAGAAGTAATATGCAACAGAAACAAAGAGCGACTACCTCCTAAAATTAAGTGGCACTTCTTAGAAAGGCCAGAATATGAAAGGAAATTTAGAGAGCGAGTTGTAAATAAAATGATAGCGATGGATGACACGGAATGTAGAAGTATAAATGAATGCTGGAGTGAAATGGCAGGTTGTATCAGGAGTGCAGCAAAAGATATTTTAGGAGAATCAAAAGGAAAAGGAACGGTAGATAGAGATACATGGTGGTGGTCGACAGAAGTACAAAAGATTTTGAAGGATAAGAAGAGCAAATTTAAGGAATGGCAGGGTGTGGATGAAATAAATGTCAGCCTGAAACAAGAAAAGAAGGTAGAGTATAATGATACATACATACATACATACGCGGGCCAAAAACAACTGTACCGGCTAGCTAAAGCTAGAACGAGGAAAGCAAGGGATGTATGTAACATAAAGTGTATAAAAGATGAAAATGGAACGTTACTTTGCGCGGATGACGAAATTAAGGATAGATGGAGGAATTACTTTGCGAGACTGATGAATGAAGAAAATGATTGGAGTGGTGTGCTTGAGAATATACCTGTGAATGAAGGGCTAATAAGAAAGATGAGTGAGGATGAAGTGAGAGTAGCAGTAAATGGAATGAAGAATGGAAAAGCTGCGGGGCCGGATGGAATACTAGTTGAAGTGTGGAAGATACTGCAAGTAGACGGATGGAAGTGGTTAGCTTTATTCTTCAATAAGTTGTTGGTGGAAGAAGACATACCTGATGAATGGTGTAGCAGTTAGCTGGTGCCCATCTATAAAAGCAAAGGCGATGTGCTGGAGTGTAATAACTATAGAGGAATAAAGCTAATTTCACATAGTATGAAAGCTTGGGAGAAAGTGATTGAACGACGATTGAGAGAAGAGAGTGTAATTTCACAAAACCAATTCGGTTTTATGCCTGGTCGAGGTACAACGGATGCCATTTTCGCGATCCGCCAACTATGCGAAAAGTACAGAAGTGCACACAAGAACTTGCACATGGCTTTTGTGGATCTCGAAAAGGCATATGATCGAATACCACGTGAGGTTTTGTGGTGGGCCCTTAAGAAGAAAGCAGTGCCTGGGAAGTATGTACAGTTGATCCGGGCGATGTACAGTAGATGTACAACCCATGTCCGGTCCACAGCGGGCAATACCGGCAACTTTAATGTGGCTGTAGGCTTGCACCAGGGGTCGGCTCTAAGCCCTTATCGCTTCCTGCTAATAATGGACGCCCTTATGGCGGACATACAGGAAGAGGCGCCCTGGTGTATGCTATTCGCCGACGACATTGTGTTGATTGCCGAGAGTGGCCTTGAGGTCCAGAGCAGACTGACAAATTGGTGGCAAAGGCTGGAGAGTGTAGGCCTGAAAGTCAGCAAAAGCAAAACTGAGTACATGTTTTGCGACTTCGGTGGTCTCTCCAGTCCTGCGTCCATATCCCTTGCTGGAGAACCCATATCAGTCTGCTCCGACTTCCGGTACCTCGGGTCACTTATTCAAGGGGACGGTGAAATAGACCGCGATGTCACGCACCGGATCAACTCAGGTTGGATGAAATGGCGACAGGTCAGGACAATCCGAGGTCACTGGAACAACGTGTGATCCCGTGGGTCACACGTTGTGCATGCCCCTTAAATTAAAGTGCAAAATTTACAAATCCGTTATAAAACCTGTCGCACTATATGGATCGGAATGCTGGGCCGTGAAGAAGACGGATGAAAGAAGATTACATGTAGCAGAGATGAGGATGTTGAGATGGATGTGTGGGGTCACAAGGATGGATAAAATTAGAAATGAGTATATTAGGGGAAGTTTGAAAGTTGCACCGGTGCAAGAAAAGCTGAAAGGATATCGTCTAGCGTGGTATGGGCATGTTATGAGGAGGGATGAAAAGCATGTGACTAGAAAGGTGATGAATATTAGAGTTGAGGGATATAAAGCAAGAGGAAGACCAAAGAAAAGATGGATGGATTGTGTGAAGGAGGACATGAATGATAAGGGAGTGAATAATCAGATGACGGCTGATAGGAGAGAATGGAAGCGAAAGACATTCTGCGCCGACCCCAAGTAATATGGGAATAGGGCAGGCAAAAGAAGTTTAGATTTTTTTAGAGAACCATAATTTTTAATATAAATAAGATGCTTTATTAATAGCACTCATGTAATTACGCCAAAAATATAATTTCCAAAAGTTATATGTTATCAGTAGAGAAGAATACTGATGATTGCCATCATCCTAATGTTGTCGTGGTAGCATCCAAGTTATCTTGGAGGCCGAATTTAGCCTTTTAGTTTTCCAGATTTTACAGAAGTTTTGCTTTCTTTGTCTGAACTTTTAACCCCTAAAGAAAGCCATATCTTATAGCATAGACCAGTATCACAATAATTGAAGATATTGACTTCCTGTAACGACTGCCATCGATCTTCATGACAGTCTGGATCGACAGCTTTAAGTGCTTCTGACACAAACAAGGTGTGACTTCTTGTGACTGATCTTCCATCTATAAAACAGACAACGCTCTTAACCTCGCAGATCTATTGCTAAGTCTTATCTCTACTTTGTATTTTTAGTTTAAGGTATCCAGATAAATATTCGCGATTGTATTATACTAAAATACGATTTATACTATACAACATATGGTACAGTTACGTTGCACGATGTGTAGTAACACTTGTAAACAGAATCACAAAACGGCGCATAATTTCAGAGCACTTGTAATTAAAACGACCGGCCGTGAGCTCGCGCCGCTATTTTTTCCTTCATAAAGGTTCTGCTGCGAATTAACCTGCACTTGCCTTTTTATACACGCCAGTCGCAGTCGCCATCGTTTTGTTTGCGCTTCTAACTGAGCTAATTATTACTTGTGTTAGGAATGGTACCACCAATCAAAGGCAAAGTTTTACCTCGTATCCATTTAATGCTGCATCTAATACTTTACTGGACTCAAGCTCTTTTTGGTTTAAGTAAGCATATTTTTTTATATAAAACAACTTCCATTCTTGAAATAACGCTTGTTTCGCAGTGTAATTCTACAAACATTCAACCAAATCGAACGCAAAGATAATAAATATTTATTATCTTATAATCCTACCAGAAAAGATAATTGGTTCATCGCACAATTTCACACAAAGTAAGAAGAGGGGATCAAAACTTTGTCATCCATGAGAATTACCAGTGTCAAACACTTCGCCATCTGTGAACAGTCTATAGCTTTTCGATTATACAGCCAAGGGATTATTTTATTTTCTTGTGTAAACAAAAATTTGGTAACAATCCAGATAATGTTTAAATTCCGTGAAAGCGCCGCGCGAATTTCCTAAGTGTTCCAACAAATTGAAAGCATAAGTGATGAGTGTTCGCGTCAACAGTACGATAAATATTGTCCTTACATCTGCTACTTACGTTTCAAACGACAAATACGTGTTGTTTGACACAAACGTTCAGAATACTTATTCAGATACGTCCTGAATTTAAATTCAAAGAGCATCGAAGCGCGAGAGTGCAGAGTAAAATACAGCACGTGCAATCTAGAACTTTAGATTTAGAAGAACGAACTGTTTCCCTCAATTTGTAAAGGAGAGTATCCAGTGCCGCCTGTGTTTATTTATATGCTGAAGTTCAAAGGTGCTCTGAGAATATGTAGTTGTTCAAAGCGAGAGATGTGGAAGGTCAGGGCTAATGGCCAGCCTCGGCCAGCTCTTCCACGAAAAAGGACGAGCTAACAATACCCGGCGACCGTCACACGAGAAAAGATACCTTTGTAAAAGGAATACACTGCTTTGAAGCCGTTAGCTTTTTAAATAAGCTTAGACCGGCATATTACAGAAACGAAGTAACAACATGAAACGTAGTTTTGTTTGATATTTTCAGTGGGCTGATTCCAGACGCTACAATTCGTTGTTAAAACGTACTAATTTGGCAACTAAAGTTGTTACTAAAACTGTAAGCTGGTAGTAGCAAAAATAACATCATTTGAAAGTGTTGACTCTCTAACTATAAAAAACAAGTAGCTGAAAGTTAAATGAATTTAAACTCTTATTATCGGGCTTGTAAAAAGTTTAAACAGGCTGTCTGAAGTCCGCTTTGATCTTAGCGCGTGCCCGTCACTCGCGTACTATGTTACCCGACGTACTAGCATGTAGTTGTGTGTTACTCTGCCGCCACTGACTTCTGCCCTAATTAACGTGTGCTACTGCCGGGTCAAGGTTCCCTATCTTGATGCAAATTGGTTTAACAAATCGTACTGTGTTTGTTGGTCAAATGTTTTTAATTTACGTAGTAATTAAAATCAAAGAACTTTCACGTTATTTTTGTTGCTGTCGACTCTTTCATTCTCTTTGTTGGATAGAATGCAGATAGTCGTCTGGGATTTTGTGCTTTGTACTATATGTACTTCGACCGATAGATATTGACCGCAATGATTTCTGTTTCAGTATTAAAATGTAGATAAAACTAACATAGTGCATTTTAGCCAACGATCACAGGAACGTTCTAATATAAATATAAATTATAACGATAAACTCCTAGTGAAGTAAATAGTACTCGATTTCTTGGTTTAATCATTGACAAAAGATTAAATTGGAAGGATCATATTGGAAAACTAAGTAAAAATTGGCATTCTGTCTTACGCTCTTTATAAACTCTATGCAACAGTTAACACCGACGCACACCGACTCACAGCATACTATGGTTTGGTTGAATCAGTCCTGCGGTACGGGATCATATTTTGGGGGAACTCTGCGAATAAAGACATTTTTCACGACTTTCAAAATACAGAAACGTCGTATACGGGTTGTATGTTCAATATTTGTTGTATTGATAGCTGTAAGCCATTGTTTATAGAATATAAAATTCTTACACTTCCGTCACTAAAAATAATTCTGTTTCCAATACTATCAGATACAGTTATACGCAACAGACGAGATGAATATAGGAAACGTTTACACAGTTCGAGAACGCTTATACGGAACAGTGATATTTGTATGGGGCTGATCATATATGTATAACAAACTGCCAAATCATTAAAAGGATTTGAATGTCCTACTATTTAAGAGAGAGGTCAAAAAAATATTGATTGAAAGAGCCTATTATAAGATAACAGATTTTTTAAATGACAGATTGTAATCTTTATTTTATATAATTTTACTGTATTTAATTTTACTATTTTTAAATTGAAATTAATTCTTGTTTACATTATAACTTCGATTAACTTATGTGTAACGGATGCCAGGAATCGAACCTTTGCTAGTCCGCTACAGTGCGCTGGTAGTGTGCTGCTGACGTGTGCCTACGACGATGCGTGTTCTTCTATGTGTGTGGACTGTATGGCTTCGATGTGTAAGGGCTTCAGAAATGAAACATCTTCATACGATGAGAGCGATGCTGTTCAGGTGTGCGGTGCTTGATGGTTACATAGGTCACAAGATGGTGGTTGGGACGCCAACAACTGGCCGAATACATGGTCGCTTAAGTACCTCGAAACTTTACCTTATCGACGACCATCGCACCGAACACGTGCACAGAAAATCTTTCGTTTATTTTTATTTCAAATATAGTACAAATGTTACGTATGATTCGTTCCTATTATACATACATACATGTTCTATACATCGTTAGATAGGTCTCATTAAGTTCTATCTATTGGTATACAATACCTAAACCTAACTACTAGCGTCACTAAGTTATTCCATAAAAACTCCCAAAAAATGCTGTCACACAAGGGCCCGCCCACTATATTTTCTATTGAAAAACTATTGTATACTAAATTTATATATATAATTTTGGTAGGCCGTTGTGTGCAACTATATGGGGCATCTATTAAAACAAACACCATGAAAATATCTTTATTATTACATGATAACTTTTGAATCATAAAAAAATTACAGAATTTCTTAAGTAAATACTATCGTAAGTAAACAAATTGTATGATAAACATACGAATGTTTGTTTTTATGCTTATTTTAACTATATAAGGTAATAACTAGCAATAAAAAGGTATCTAGACATGATTTCAAGTCTATATGAAGCTAAAAAACACTTATCTTAATATATAAAATCCTTGCGTTACTGACTGACTGACAGACACGCTACAGCCGAAACTATTGGGCGCAGGAAGCTGAAATTTGGCATGTATGTTCCTTGGAGACCGTAGGGGTGCACTAAGAAGGGATTTCCCGAAATTCCCACGGGATCAGCCAAAACGGGTTAATTTTAAAAAAATGCAGGCGTAGCTGCTGGCGTCCTCTAGTAAAACTATAAAACGAATATGTAAACAAACAGCTGTTTTATGAAGTACCTATTAACTCTTATCTGTCACTACTGATAAAGCTATTTATGATTCGATATCTAAGGTCCCTACAATTAGCACAAGTTTAAGACTAATGTTCATGTATTACATAGTTGTTGTATATTAACAATCTAACCATTTACACTATTTTAGCTATTTTTTAACGTTTTGACACGTCCGGGAACCGAACCCGGTGTACCGCACGATTAGATAACACAAATTTTATACGATTTTCACTGGCGGTTTCGAATACACTGTTCACTGTCATAGTTTTAATGTCTGTCGCGAACATCTCTCCCGCCGTGCAGCAACGCGCGTGACCCGTCGTGTGGCGGTGCTGCAGAGCACCCGGTGAGCGACGCCTCGTCACTTGGGCAGGGGGACCAGCTTCTTAGCCGGCCGTTTGAGGACTCCTGCTGCTGTGCGCACCTCGACAGTGCGTATGGCGCCGTCGGCGCCCGGGTAGACAGCCACAACTCGACCGCGCGGCCAGGTATTTCGCGGGAGTTGACCGTCGGCGATCAGGACGGGGTCGCCGACCTCGAGGTTGAGCACAGACCCATGGGGCTCCCGCCGGTGTTGTAGCTCGGGTAGGTACTCGCGCACCCAACGGCGCCAGAACATGTCGGCGAGGATTTGGGCGCGCCGCCAGTGCTTGCTGCTGTTGAGGTCAGCCTCGCTGAACTCGCCCAGCGGAGGGAGGCGAGCAGAACCACCGAACAGGATGTGGTTCGGGGTGATGGCCTCGCTGTCTGCTGCGTTGACTTAGACGTGTGTGAGGGGTCGACTGTTTACTGTGTACTCGACCTCACACAGTAGTGTAGCTAGGACTTCTTCGTGCGGATGGCGCTCGTGAAGGACCGTATAGAGGGCGGTCTTCACGCACCTGACGAGGCGCTCCCATGCGCCCCCCATGAATGGCGCTGAGGGGGTGATGAAGCGCCATATGATGCCACGGCGACTCGCTTCTTCAGCGACAGCGTCTCTCATCTCTCGGTCGGCACCGTGCATGTTGGTGCCGTTGTCCGAGTAGATCTCTGCGGGGCAACCTCGGCGCGCTGCGAACCTGCGCAGCGCCAAGATTGCGGAGTCGGCGCTCAGGCTGGCGGCGACCTCCAGATGTACTGCCCTGGAAGTGAGACATGTAAACAGTGCCACATAACGTTTGTGACGCTGTCTACCGACGGTTACGGAGAGCGGCCCGAAATAATCAAGACCCGTGTAGGTGAAGGGCCTCTGATGGTGAGCAAGGCGCGTCTTCGGATGGTCCCCTGTGGCTGGCTCAGGCGGCTGCGTTTTTCTAATGCGGCATGGTAGACATCTATGTACTATTTTCTTTGTAGTCGGCCGCAGACGAAGAATCCAATAGTGTTGGCGTATTTCATTGATTACCAACTCTGTACCGCTGTGATGTAATTTTCTATGCGTCCAATCTATGTATAGCTGTGTAATACGATGATCGCCGTCTAAGATCGGCGGTCTCTTTGTTTGTTCGGAGATTTCTTCTGTAGCTATTATACGACTGCGTAGAGTGATCATTCCGTTGTTCATCTCCACGGGTAACGAATACAGGTGGCTGTCTCTGGCGACACCTCCTCCGCGCCGCAGCTCCCGAAGGTCGGCGCCGAAGGTGTCCTCTTGTACCGCCTTCACAAGAAGGTCCTCGGCGCCGCGGGTGTGTTCTGCGGAGAGAAGCACGAAGTTTCGGGAGTCGGCGGCTGGACGAGGTGCCGCTCTGCCCGACTTGATGTTGTGCTTCGTCTTCGTCACGTGACGCCAATCTGGATCCTTCTGTCTATTTTTCTGCGTTCTTTTATATAGAACCTTCTCTGCGGTTTTCTTACATAATGCTATAAATTGCAGAACTCTTGCTGTTGCTCGTAAGAGCCTTTCCCATTTGGAAAATCTATACGGGTCCGGTACGGCTTCTATAATTCTATGTGTTTGACGTTTCTCTACAGCTGTCATTGTGCGCTCTTCGCCTGTCGCGTCAGGGGCGATGTGCTTCTCTACGGACCATAGTGACGGGTCTTCGTACAGGAACGACGGTCCGGTGTACCACTCGTGTTCGGAGTTAAAGCTGTTTGGCACGTCGCGTGTAGCCGCATCCGACGCGTTCATCTTCGTAGGTACCCAGCGCCAATCTTCAATTTTACTATGCTCTTCTATGGCGGCTAGGCGGTGTGCGACGAATGGTTTGTACGCCCGTGCTCCTTTTCTTATCCACGTTAGTACGGTCTTGCTGTCCGTCCAGTACACGACGGCCTCGGATTTGACGCGATGTTCTTCTATTACCGCTTGAGCGACTCGCGTACCCATGACGGCGGCTTGCAGTTCGAGTCTCGGGATTGATACCACCTTAAGCGGTGCCACTCTCGCCTTCGCCATAACGAGCGTCACGTGCACACGCCCATCTGGTGTAGTCGCTCGCCAGTACACCGCTGTTGCGTAGGCCGCTTCACTGGCGTCCGTAAAGACATGTACTTGGAGTGTACAGGCGTCACTGTACCCGGGGTAACACCGCGGGATGCGTATCGACTTCAACTGTTCTAAATGCTGTATCCACGATGCCCATTGCACTCTGAGGCTTTCGTCAAACTTCTCGTCCCAATTTGTACCGAGTCGCCAGGCTTCCTGTAGTATCTGTTTGGCTCGAACAGTCACGGGCGATGCGAGGCCGAGTGGGTCGTATAGCGACATAACTATTTTCAACGCTTCTCGTTTGGTAGGCGCTTCGGTGCCGATGAGGCCGTCTGGAAGCCGTGCGAGTATAAGGTTGAAGCTCAGCTCGTCCGCGCTCGTTTTCCACATCAAGCCGAGAATTTTCTCTTCTTGCCCCTTGCTGGCGAGGCCGACTGTCTCCTGGCGATGTTGACTTGGTTCTATTGCTTCGATGACGTTTCTAGAGTTCGACGCCCATTTCGTGAGGTGAAAGTGCGCTTGTCTGTGTATGTCTCGCACCCGTGACGCTATACTCGTCGCTTCCTGTTCGTCCCTGAAGCTGTCCAGATAGTCATCCATGTAATGGCTATCTATGATGGCTTCTGCTGCTTCCGGGTACTCTTCTGCGTGCTTGCGAGCGTTCCAATTCTTCGCGAATATAGCTGTACACGGTGAGCTTGCCGCGCCGAAGATAATGGACTTCATACGGTATTCCTGGGGCGGTCCCTCCCGCCGGTCACCTCTCCACAGGTAGCGCAGCGCGTCTCGGTCTTCTGGGCGTACTCTCACCTGCATAAACATCTCCGTTATATCAGCTGAGACGGCAAAGCGGTGTCGACGGAACCTCATCAACACCCCCGGCTACGATTGTAGCAAGTCCGGTCCCGTGAGTAGGTAATCGTTGAGTGACATACCTCTGGTCTTCGCGGCGGCGTCGTGAACTATACGAATCTTCTCAGGCTTCATGGGGTTGTGTACATCGAAGTGAGGCAAGTACCAAGTCTTCCCTGGCGTACTATTCATGGGAGCTTCTTCTGCGTATCCCTTTTCTATCAGCGAGTTCATCTGTTCTGTATATCTTGTTTTCAACTCTATGTTTCTATCTAATTTTTTCTCTATGTGTGCGAGCCTCCTTGCCGCGTTCTCGTAACTATCTGGCATGACGATGTCTTCTTGTTTCCACAGAAGAGCCGTCTCTATATGTCTATCTTCTAATTGTTTCGTATGTTTTTCTAACATATCTGTAGCCCGCTTCACGGGGTCCGAGTTCGGTCGACGTGGGTTCACTATGAGCGATTCCAGTGCGAAATATTCTTTCAGTTGCGCTTCTATGTTTTCATCTATAGCGGAGAGACCGTTGACGAAGTGTACGGTGTTTCCCAAGGTGCGTGAGCGTGCGCCGTGCAGCACCCATCCCAGCGACGTAAGCGACGCCACCGGTTGATCGTTGGGTCCTCTTCGTACTGCGTTCGCTATGAGCAGGTGCCAGTTGTCTTGTCCTATTAGCACCTTCGGCACGCCTATGTCGTACACCAGCTTCTTCTTGATGCCTTTGAGGTGTTTGCAGTCTATCAGGTCCTCTTCGGCGATCTTCTGCGGCGACAAGTGTAGGCTGGCTACGGTGCGCGCACACAAAGGCACTTGTTTGCTGTCGGCGCCGGCTCCTCGTATTTGTATGTCTACGCGTCGCGACGTTGGCATGTCGATCGACGTATCGCCTATGGCACGGATCGTAAACGGGTCCAGGTTCCCTTCCGCGCCGACTTCCTTGGCTATGTCTTCGTCTATGAGCGATACGGTGCTTCCGTCGTCGAGTAGGGCGAACGTAGACGCCTCTCCCGCCGGTCCGACTATCTGCACGGGCACTATCTTTAAGTATGCTTGAGCCTTTGCACGTATGCACGAACTGGCGACCGTTTCTTGCTTTTCTATGTTCACGTCTTCGGTCCTATGGGCTCCTCTATCGTAGTGAAGCAACTGGTTGTGTGTAGCGCGGCATCCCTCTACACCGCACTTCTTGGGCTTGCACGAGTGTTCTATTCGGCGTATGCGTAAGCAGCGAAAACACAATCCATGCTGCTTAGCTAGCTGCCATCTCTTCTCTGCGTTGGCGTTACGGAACGTGCTGCAGGCCGACGAGTAGTGTCCTTCGCGTTCACATATCCTGCACTTCGCGTTAGACGTGTCCGTATGCGTTCGCTTCTCCGTCGCCGTCGCCGTGTACGTCCTCTGCACGGTACGTCTGCTTGGCGGCCCATCGGTGATGTTCTCAGCCGGCGCGAACGCGCTACAGTAACGCGCGTACTCTGTCACGAAGTCACCGAATCGGCTGAGGTCCGGCTTCGACTGGCACTTCTCGGTGTACGTCTTGTACCACTGCACACGTAGCGAGTTCGGTAGCTTCTCGGTCAACACACGCACTAGCTCCGCATTGATGAGGTAGTGTTCTTTTTTCAACGCACGAAGTGTGACGACGCCGCTTCTAATCTTGCTCGCGAACGCGCATATGTCCTTGGGTGCTTCGCTACAGCGTGGCAGGGTCCTCAGCTTGTCTGTCTCTGCCTGTGCGATCGAGTCCGGTCGTCCGAATTGCAGCTCCAACTCCTTCATGATTTCATCTGGTCGCGCATGCCCAATCAGTTCAGAGCTAACTGTTTCTAACGCTCTTCCCTTGAGACTTCTTCTCAGTCTCGCTGTATTCTCCACGTCGTTGAAGAAATTCTTGGTGGTGTCGTATATCGCCTTGAACGACAGCCACTCGGTGTGCGCGCCGCCGAACGTCGGTAGCGTCATGATGACTTTCGAAACCGCCGGGTGTGGTGCAACTATCGATGTGTCCGGTGGCTTCCTGTCGGCGAGCGCGGCGATCGCGGAGGTGAGATCCGTGATGAACGGCTTCAGCGAATCACCTCCCTGTTGATGAACGTCCATCTTCTGTGAGGGCGGTCCATCTTCTATCTTCTGTGCCCCGTCGACGTCCCTCTTCTTAGTGGGCGCCGATATCACTTCTATATCTTCGGGGCCGGGCTGGGGTTCCGGAGCCTCTTCCAACCACGAACGTACGTAGTCTTGTTTCGACTGTCCATCCTCGTCGTAGTCATCGGAGTCCGCCTCCTCTTCAGCCTTCTGTAGTTCTAACTGTGCTAACTGTAGTTTTATCTTCAAAACTTCTTCTCGAGCCAACATCACATTTCTATCGGAGCGTCCCGTAGCTGCTGAGCGTTGGTCGCGTTCCCTCGTTGGCTTCTTTCTATCTCTATTTTCTATTATACTATGTTGCGCTGTACAAACGCTCGATCTATCGGATGGTTGCAACGTCCTTTCCTTGCCGTCTTCATTTTTCGACTGCACCTCTGCTCGCTCCCTTGCATCTTGAGTGATGTTTCGTTCGTCCCTCCCCGCGGGGCCGGGGCGGGGGCCGGCGGCGGCGCGTCGCTCCCGACTGTTTTCGACGGCGATCGCGGTGGCCCGTCGTGACGGACGACCGCGGCGGCTGGGTTGCGGGCAGCGGCGGCGCGGGCAGGGGTACTGGAACTAGGCCCGGCGCCGGCCGCTCCCCCGGCGACCTCGAGAGCACGACCTCTTGAACGCTTCGTAGGCATTCTTCAATCCGGCTCGAAGCGACCAACAAATGTAACGGATGCCAGGAATCGAACCTTTGCTAGTCCGCTACAGTGCGCTGGTAGTGTGCTGCTGACGTGTGCCTACGACGATGCGTGTTCTTCTATGTGTGTGGACTGTATGGCTTCGATGTGTAAGGGCTTCAGAAATGAAACATCTTCATACGTTGAGAGCGATGCTGTTCAGGTGTGCGGTGCTTGATGGTTACATAGGTCACAAGATGGTGGTTGGGACGCCAACAACTGGCCGAATACATGGTCGCTTAAGTACCTCGAAACTTTACCTTATCGACGACCATCGCACCGAACACGTGCACAGAAAATCTTTCGTTTATTTTTATTTCAAATATAGTACAAATGTTACGTATGATTCGTTCCTATTATACATACATACATGTTCTATACATCGTTAGATAGGTCTCATTAAGTTCTATCTATTGGTATACAATACCTAAACCTAACTACTAGCGTCACTAAGTTATTCCATAAAAACTCCCAAAAAATGCTGTCACACAAGGGCCCGCCCACTATATTTTCTATTGAAAAACTATTGTATACTAAATTTGTATATATAATTTTGGTAGGCCGTTGTGTGCAACTATATGGGGCATCTATTAAAACAAACACCATGAAAATATCTTTATTATTACATGATAACTTTTGAATCATAAAAAAATTACAGAATTTCTTAAGTAAATACTATCGTAAGTAAACAAATTGTATGATAAACATACGAATGTTTGTTTTTATGCTTATTTTAACTATATAAGGTAATAACTAGCAATAAAAAGGTATCTAGACATGATTTCAAGTCTATATGAAGCTAAAAAACACTTATAAAACTATAAAACGAATATGTAAACAAACAGCTGTTTTACGAAGTAGTAACTCTTATCTGTCACTACTGATAAAGCTATTTATGATTCGATATCTAAGGTCCCTACAATTAGCACAAGTTTAAGACTAATGTTCACGTATTACATAGTTGTTGTATATTAACAATCTAACCATTTACACTATTTTAGCTATTTTTTAACGTTTTGACACGTCCGGGAACCGAACCCGGTGTACCGCACGATTAGATAACACTGATTTTATACGATTTTCACTCGCGGTTTCGAATACACTGTTCACTGTCATAGTTTTAATGTCTGTCGCGAACATTATGACAATGTATATTTTAACTTAGCCTGACATCCTGTTTATAATATTTATTTATTTTAATTAATTGATACGTTGAACAGAATATTGACATTGTGTGTTTATTTTTGGTGTAATAGGTAGGCAAGTATATTGTTTAATTTTATGTAAAATATTTGTATGCTACACAGGCAAAAATATGATAAACAATCCTGTAATTTTCATGTCTATCTACTCATGTTTAAACAAATCTATACATCTATACATATAAATAAAATTGAAGTGTCTGTCTGTGATTTCAAAATAACTATGGATTTTCAAGTGCATATAGTTAGTTATACGATTCTAAGTCCAAAACAACCCTTTTTAACATTTTGTCTGTCTGTCTGTCTGTCTTTCTGTTTGTCCGGGGTAATCTCTGGAACGGCTGAACCGATTCAAATGAGACTTTCACTACAAGGTTGAGGACTTTATAGCGCTACATATAGGCTACAATTTGACCCGGTAGTTGGCGCTGTTGTCGCGATAACAAGTCTTTACTTATTCAACTCATCTATACATATAATCTATACATATAAATAAAATTGAAGTGTCTGTCTGTGATTTCAAAATAACTATGGATTTTCAAGTGCATATAGTTAGTTATACGATTCTAAGTCCAAAACAACCCTTTTTAACATTTTTGTCTGTCTGTCTGTCTGTGTGTCTGTCTGTCTGTCTGTCTTTCGGTTTGTCCGGGGTAATCTCTGGAACGGCTGAACCGAGTCAAATGAGACTTTCACTACCAGGTAGAGGACTTTATGGCGCTATATATAGGCTACAATTTGACACGGTAGTTGGCGGTGTTGTCGCGATAACAAGTCTTTACTTATTCAACTCATCTATACATATAAATAAAATTGAAGTGTCTGTCTGTGATTTCAAAATAACTCTGGATTTCCAAGTGCATATAGTTAGTTATCTATACATATAAATAAAATTGAAGTGTCTGTCTGTGATTTCAAAATAACTCTGGATTTCCAAGTGCATATAGTTAGTTATACGATTCTAAGTCCAAAACAACCCTTTTTAACATTTTTGTCTGTCTGTCTGTCTGTCTATCTGTCTGTCTGTATGTCTTTCTGTTTGTCCGGGGTAATCTCTGGCACGGCTGAACCGATTCAAATGAGACTTTCACTACCAGGTAGAGGACTTTATGGCGCTACATATAGGCTACAATTTGACCCGGTAGTTGGTGCTGTTGTCGCGATAACAAGTCTTTACTTATACTAAGTCTTTACTTATTCAACTCATCTATACATATAAATATAATTGAAGTGTCTGTCTGTGATTTCAAAATAACTATGGTTTTTCAAGTGCATATAGTTAGTTACACGATTCTAAGTCCAAAACAACCCTTTTTAACATTTTTGTCTGTCTGTCTGTCTGGTGGTCCGGGGTAATCTCTGTAATGGCTGAACCGATCAAATGAGACTTTAACTGTAAGGTAGAGGACTTTATAGCGCTACATATAGGCTCCAATTTGACCCGGTAGGTTGTCATGACACTTATTTTTGTATAATTCTATATAAAAGCAAAGAGTCATTGATCTTGAAATCTGGAAAATCACCGGCTGTATAAAGATTAGATTTGGCAGAGAACTTTTTAAAACGTAACTTTTTTCCGCGTGCGAAGCCGCGGGAACCAGCTTGTAAATAAATAAATGTCTACATATTCCTCACCTGGTAAAGCTTTATAATCGTCTCATAGACACATCGAAATCAAATATGTGTCAGCAATTAAAAAGGCGCCACTGGTTTAAAAGTACATTAGGCTTATAAATACAATATTTCTACAACTAATAGAAAATTTAAAATATTGTTATTGGTATATTTTTATGTACCTACCTCTACTATTTGATAGAAATCTTTATAATACTGATAAAATAATGTTTTTCACTTTCATGATTTATCAGGCATTCCGGTTTATTATGCCTACTTGAGATACATTAGAGAAAACCACAAATGGCAAACCATCGTCAAGAAGTCCATTTAATTGAGCTAACACCTCCCTCGTAATTACGACAACGACTTGAGGAGGATACACTGAGATCTCTCAGCTTGTTTGTGGCGGAAATAACGTATACTTAACGTAGTATCGTTAAGTCAAGGCCAGCCTTAAGATCGACGATAAGTACAACTCTCTAGCTACAAATATGGCGGTTTTTGATTCATAGAACAGACTTGAATCAATTCGAGCGAAAAGTTTAATATGTGTTCCAAAATTCCGTACCCGTCGCAAAGTAAACAAACAGTAAGTTGTAACTCGATTGTACCCGACAGATGTTCGCTGCATTAACGTAAACTACACATGTGTGAATTGATTCCACTGACAGTCTGACACACCCGCGGCGAGTGCGCTCACCACGCCAACTTGATTCAAACATCCGTTTTATTAATTTATTACGGCACCTCGCATGTGGTACGTATTCGAAATCCGATACTATGTCAATGGCTTTCATAACTCGAGTATGAAATATTGTGGCCGTGATTGGGCTCGTCGACCAAGCTGTTCGGCTGCAGTGGTAATTAGTAAGGGTCGATCAATTAACATAACTGGCGAAGTTGGAGCGCGTCTACCGCCGCCCACCCTTCGGCCTCGGCTCGCGAGCGATACTTCGTACCATGACAAGAAATGTCAGTATTATTATCACGGATAAAGTTTGGTAAATCTTGCTTTATGGATTTTTTATGAAGTTTAAGGGACGACGGCTTAACGGTCAGACCTTGACATTTATTTGCCGAGAGGTCAACTTTATTTAATCACTGAAGTCAAGCTGACGAAAAGGTAGAATTATGATTTTAAAGATAGCTGTTTTTTCTTTCGTAAGTAATTGAAGTCTGCCCCACTTCGAGTGACACTAAACGCCAGCTATTCAGAAGAATAAGTTTTAAATAAGTTCGACATGATTAGGAACATTTATAGCTTTTAAATTTATTTCGTTTTACTTCGAAATTTTCCACTCGTTTAAAGAAAATTCAGTGTAAAACTAAAGTTACGGTTTCACCTTTTCATAATTTATTCGATTGAGAGATAACGTGTTTGAAAATCGATCTACTTACTCCACACTTAACTTAATAATGGTCCACTAAGGCGTTTGTGAAATCTCAGTTTTTATGATTTTAGTAAAATAATCTAAAGTGTCCATAAAAAAAATTGTCACACTTAGGGTGATCTTCTAAGAAATGGTTTATGTCTATAAAATATATAAGGCTCAGGCTCAAATCACAGGCGACCGGGGGATTTAAGATGGCGGTTTATGACAAACAGTATGTATATTTATCTATCTATTCGTGTGTGTGGCCACAACCGACGGCTTCTCATGCCCGTCGAAGCGTTGGCACAAATAATACAGGCGTGGGTTAATGCAACTTAGAAGAGTTAGAAGAAATAAAAGTAAGCTAAGAAAAACATTTAATGAAGGATTGAAAGTGTATAAATCTATACTTGCACCCGGAATTTAGAGTTTACTGGAGCAATAAATTACTTTCAACGTTTGCGACTGCTTACAACATAAAATTGTATACCTATGTATGTGACTGTACTCTTATGGCGACCACGGCCAACGTAAGCCGGTCGAAACGATGGGGCACAAAGAAGTAACATGATTACGACCTGTTAAATAAATTTGTAGAACACTATGATAACTCTTGAAAAAATATTATTGATGTACTAAATTACTAACATGGAACTTAAAGCGCAGCTCTTGATTTCATGTACATACACATAATAATTACAGCTAGCTAGCTACCCATTTAGTGGTTTATAGAACATTCAAGTAGCACACAACAATAGGCATTATATTTAAGCACTTTCCCTAAAGTCTAAATACATACAGCCATTGAATCTTTTCAGCATCCCTGTGATTAATAATAGGCTTAATATTTCTCTTTATCCTTCCTACCGAGGGTCTGAGCCTTAGCTAGATCTCATTTAAACACATCTATTTTATCTTAAATCCTGTTATTTTGTCGAGAAACTAAACGTTGGCTCTGAGCGATTGACGACACGAGAGAACGTTTTATCCGAAGCCGACTTAGGATATACAATTATTGTTCTGCTATTATACACGTGAAAATTTGTGAGGATGTGTGAATAAGAAAGGAAGAAGGTTATTTATTTCTTTATTTCTGGATGATCACATCCATGTGGTGTATGGTTGTGTGTTACTTCACGGAAAGCCCTGTTAAACAGCTTTTGATGACACTTTGCAAAAATAAAAAATAGAGCTTAAATGTTCATCAGAATAATATGGCACTCTTGGTGAAATTTTTGCCAGTCCTGGGTGTATGAAAAAATATTTATCGTTTCTAGGTGTCGGGATGATAAAATAAATTTTCGAAAAGTTTACACGAAATAAAGACAATTCCATTTTACGTAATTTCACTGCCATATAAGTTATCTTTTGTCACGATAGCCAACATCCACGCGGGCGTAGCTGCGGGAAAAACTAGTCTGTAATAAAAGCTGAACTTGGGACATTCGCCGCCATTCTGCGGATCGCTACATTTCCAATTTATTATTCTGAATGGTTTTAATATACTTTTATTATATCAGTGCGATTCAATTAAATTGACTTGCCTTTGTACAAAGTTTTAAATCTGGATTTAATCTTAGGAACGTCGAATGAGGTATTGGGTCTGTGTAACAAGATCTGGATATAATATTTACATGCGCTATTGTTAATTGTAGCTGGTTACTAAACTTAACTGGGCACTATTTATTTGAATATTAAGTGAAATGCTATACTTAATATAATTCCTACCATAATCCCTATATTATCTTTATGTCAGTTGCATCCAACATTTTAATTTTGAAGTCCGGAGTCCGCAAAGCGACTGCCATCTCACCTTTGCGACCCAAATGCACAGACATACTAAGTTTTTGACACGATATCCGAGGGTACTGACTGCAACAGCTCTAAAAGAAGTTTGGCTTAGTTCTTATAAAAATCGACGTGCTCTTCAAGGTTCGAAATGTGTAATGTTTCTGACCGGGTATTCAGTTTCAAACCAAACAATACCGCAAGCTCTTTAATTTTTGAAAAGTCTTTTCGCGTTATAGTATGTATGAACTTGTATTAAAATCTCTTTGGCTATACTATTTGTATCTGACCGGTTGTGGTATCATTGAAAGTTCAAATTTTAAAGAATATAATTCTAAATTCAAATTAGGAAAATGTGTGATTTTTATTTGTTTTTCGTACTGTCAAGATGAGTGAATCTAATGAAGAAATTCGATACATTTAAAAAAAAATACTACAAAAAAAGTAAAAATGCAACGCAAGCCGCGAAAAAGATTTGCGATATTACAGTGTCTGTGAGAGTAGCACAAATTTGGTTTAAGCATTTTCAATCCGGAAATTTTGATGTCAAAGATGCACGTCGCTCTGGTGATATTACGGATAAAATGGATGCCATTTTTGAAAAAGTGGAGCAAGATCGGAATTGACCAAAAAACAGTTTTGGCGCATTTGAAAAAACTGGGTACACAAAAAAGCTCGATATTTGGGTACCTCACGAGCTCACTGAAAGAAACCTAATGAACCGTGTACTCATTTTTGATTCTTTATTACGACGTAATGAAACCGAACCATTTTTGAAGAAGCTGATAACTGGTGATGAAAAGTGGATCACGTACGACAAGAACGTGCGAAAAAGGTCGTGGTCAAAGGCCAGTCAGGCTTCACAGACTGGCGAAACCCGGGTTAACTCACAACAAGGTAATACTGTGTGTGTGGTGGGATTGGAAGGGCATTATTAATTATGAGCTGTTACCACCAGGCAGGACATCGATTCTGAACTCTACTGCGAACAACAGTTAAAGCAAGAAGTTGAGAGAAAGCGGCCGGAATTAATCAACAGAAGGGGTGTGGTTTTTCATCATGATAATGCTAGACCTCACACATCTTTAGCCACTCAGGAAAAATTAAGAGAGTTTGGCTGGGAGGTGTTAATGCATCCGCCGTATAGTCCTAACCTTGCACCTTCAGATTTCCACCTGTTTCGGTCTCTTCAGAATTCTTTAGGCAGTGCCAGGTTAACATCAAGAGAGGACTGCCAAAACCACTTGTCGCGGTATTTTGATCAGAAGTCCCAAAATTTATATAGCAATGGGATCGTGTCCCTACCTACAAGATGGCAAAAAGTTATCAAACAAAATGGTACCTACATACTTTAGTTAAATGTAAATAAACGATGTTAAAAAATGTTTCGAATTTTCTTAAAAAATGCGAAGAAACTTTTACCCCAACCTATTAATATGATCGCTAATCAAATTGCTTTTGATCAACTAAATATTATTTTAAATATTATTTTAATGTTAATATTTCGCATCGAAATATGTTTTTATTAGTTGATGTAAAGCTGACCAAGATTAGCCGTTAAACAAACTTTTATATGAAGTGAGGTAAAGTTATGAGTTTTTAATGTCTCTAGTAAAATTATTTGCTGCAAACATTACTGTTATATGGCTACTCTTCACACACATGACTGGACGTATGGCGAAGTGGTTTAAACGTACGCTTTATCATTTAAAGGTACATACACATATTGACGTGGGAGGATCAGAAAATTTGGAGTATTTATATGGAATCTTACTATTGGGCGTGTCCGGACTGGAGACGGGATATTTTGGCTAAGTACGAGAAGAGCTATGGCCCGTCCACGTACCAGACACAGCCAGTATAATTATGTGCATAGACCTTTATTCGATCCCCATACGGGACAATATTTTTGTTGATCCCCAAATTGTTCTTGTGTTGTTTGTTTCGGGTCTGGATGTTCTTTTTATGTGCTGCTTGAGTGTATGTAGAATTGTTTGCAATACAAATATTAATTTTTATCAAGCAACATAACATGTAACGAGAAACAGTTTGCTTCTGGCCTTAGCTTGCAGCTTTCCTTACGTGAATCACACTATGTATCGTTTCTCAACTAATTTGGCGCTTGGCTGAATCGATTGACGTTACATTTAACTTATCCAGCGCGTTAGACGTGAGAGCAAGATAGACTGCATTGCTGTCCCGTGACGAAAGTTGTGTCTTTATTATAGCAATACAGATAATTATAATTCTTGTTTACCCATACCGAATCTAGTTTATGTTAGTAGATATTGTTACTTAGTTACTTTTATTTGTTATGACACTATATATATAAGATTAATTTTGCTAAATATTTCCAATGTGGTGTGTTATTCAGATAATAATTCTTTTCTACCCAAACTGATTCTATTTTATGTTTATGTTAGTAGATATTACTACACAGTTACCATTCTTCGTTTTAAAACTATGTATATAAGATTAGTTCTGTTTAATATGTCCAATGTGGTGTGTTATTCAGATAATAATTCTTTTTTACCCCAACTGATTATATTTTATGTTAGTAGATTTTATTACATTGTTGCTTTATATCCTTTAATGATGCGGGTTCGGTACAGTTGTGTCCCTGTTTTATCTGTTAATTTCGGGTTTGAACCGGCTAATTACAAAAATACCAAATTACTATTAAGTACCTACTATCAGGTATTCTTTCTGATGCTATTTCATTTGAATACATTGTTGATTTATATTATGACATTATATTTATTAGTATACATTATGACATTAGATTTATTACTATATACATATTTTGACATTATATTTATTGGTATACATTATGAAATTAAAATTATTTATTTACTTTATGACATTATTCGTTTATATTATGACATTATCTGTTGTTATTGAACACATTACTTTTATCAATGACTAAAACAATGAATTTTAAAGTTAGCCTCTTAAATGCTGGATCTTTAGGCACGAATCACGACAACTTTGTAGCTACTATGTTACGGCATCAACCTGATATTATGGCTATTAATGAAACTTGGCTGCGATGTGGTGAGGAGGGGCGTGCTCCTTCTGTTTCCGAATATCTTTTAAAACACGTTCCTCGTTCAGTTGAGACTCGAGGAGGTCGGGGAGGAGGAGTAGGGTTTTACATTCGGCGAGGCCTGAATGTGCGTGCTTGCCAATATCCTGAGCATAATAATATTGAACAAAAGTGGTTAAAAACGGAGATGAATAACAATAGAATTATAATTGGTACAGCGTATCGTCCTCCATGGCTAAACACACAAATATTTATTCATGCTATTTTGGACACAGTCAGTACATTATCCGAATATGACTATATTATACTCCTGGGAGATTTTAATATAAATGTGCTTGACGCCTCAGACTCAAAGACTGCTATATTGAATACTTTCATGTCGTGTACGGGACTTACACAAGTGGTCACTACCGCAACTCATTTTACACCGAACTCTTCATCACTTATAGACATTATCTGTACAAATGCTGTGACTAGGAATGATGTCGTGGACTCTTTAGGTGGTACAAATGGTCACGCGTTTGTAACGTGTGATTTTGCGTTCAAGAGACCCAAAATTAAGCCCAAAACTATTATCTATAGACCTCTGACTGACATTGATAATGAAATATTCAATAGTCACGCACAGAGCATAAAATGGGACTGTATATGCACTATGGAGGATATAGACCGCATGGTCTTCGAGTTCGTCAATGCGGTAAAGCTATTGTATGATTTTCATGCGCCTTAAAAAGTTATGTTATAAGGGAACTGCCTGCCCCATGGCTTACTACTAACGTAAGATTTATGATGCGGTTTCGGGACACAGCACTCAATAAGTTTAGGCGCACGTGTGCAGATGTAAATAAGCAATACTATAAGGATTTAAAAAAGCAAGTGGAAATAGCTATGTACAATGAAAAACGAGAGTATTTTGAATGTCATATAACAAAAAATTTAAATAACCCCAAAGAACTATGGATAAATTTAAAGTCTAAGATATTACCTCAAAAATCAACTGAACTGCCTTTGCATCTTAATGACCCAAACATTATGAATTCTCACTTTTTGGATGTTCCGGGCAACACTAATATCAGTATTTCCTGTTTGACGTTTTATGAATTCGGCAGATTTGGTTCAGCCACATTTAGTTTAAAGACCGTTGACTGTACAAGTACTCTTAAAGTTTTGAATGAGCTCAAATCCAACGCCTCGGGCGTCGACGGAATTACTTTGAATATGATTACCAAGTTGATCCCGTACACATTAGGAGTTATTGCTACTATTGTAAATACATCCATTACAACTTCAAAATTCCCATCGTGTTGGAAAACGGTGGTAGTTAGGCCCATACCTAAGAGCTCCAGTGTCAATACTTTTAAGGATCTAAGGCCTATAAGTATTTTACCATGCCTGTCAAAAGTTCTTGAAAAAATTGTGGGTTCACAACTAATACAATATCTCGAAACTCATAACATCCTACCTGATCAGCAGTCTGGGTTCAGGAAAAATCGTGGTACCCAAACCGCGCTTTTGGATGTCGTGGACAATATTTTGTCAGCTCAAGACGAGGGTAAGGGTACACTGCTCGTTTTGCTGGATTTTTCCAGGGCGTTCGACTGCATAAATATTCCCCTTCTTCTTTCTAAGATGAGATATTACGGCTTTGACAACGACACGATCAAATGGTTCGACTCTCACCTATGTGGCCGTTCTCAGTATGTTGAGCTTCGTAATGATGATGGCACAGTCCTTAGTTCCAACCCTAAAACTATTAATAGAGGTGTTCCCCAGGGATCGGTAATTGGGCCATTGCTATCCATTTTGTATAGTGCAGACATTATTAATGTTATCAAACATTGCCAATACCAGATATACGCGGACGATATACAGATATATTTGTCATTCCATCCGAACAGTACTCATGAGGCAGTTGAGCGTATTAATGAGGACTTAGCGAACATATATAAGTGGGCCTGCAATAACTCCTTAGTTCTAAATGAAATACTTACTATTTGGGACACCAACGCAAGTTTCAAAAATTGATAGTTGCAATCCCACTATATGTTTGGGCGGAGAATACGTTGAACGAGTATACGAAGCTCGTAATCTGGGTTTAGTGATGGATTTCAACCTGCGTTTTGAAAAACATGTAGCAGAATCTGTAAAGACTTGTTTTTACCGCCTAAAACTTCTGTACAATATACGTCGGCACTTGTCCATTACTCTGCGCGAGCAATTGGTGGATTCACTTGTCCTGTCTAAGTTTAATTACTTAGACACGGTATATGGACCAAGACTGTTGGCAAAGACGGCCAACATTGTACAAAAAGTGCAAAATGCGTGCGTCCGCTTTTGTTACGACATCCCTCCCAGAAGTCACGTAACTCCTTATATAAACGAACATAATATTATAAAGATGAAATTTAGACGGCAATTACATTTAGCGACCCTATTGTTCGGTGGTTTGAAACATAATAAACCTAAGTATCTTAATGAAAAACTAGTATCTACAAGACTTAATCGTAAGATTCCTACACGTGAGATATGCCCACCGTTACGCATTCCACCACACAAATCTACTGCGTTTAGAGGTAGTTTTAAATACAGTGCCTCTAAGTGCTGGAATGACCTTCCCCCCCCCCCTTTGCGCAAAGTTATCAGTGCACATGCTTTTAAGGTTAAGGTGAAAAAATGTCTATTAGGTAAACAAAAAACCAGCACTTAACGGTATTTATCACAATAACCTATGCATATTATACTTTAAAACATACTCACATATATTATATACAATCGAACAAACCTGACATTATTTATACATGATCACACTGACTTTTTGCCTATGCGTATTTCATTTACATAATAATTTTAATTCTAATTATTGATAACTGCATCTTCTTTTATACATACTATAATTATATTCAACATCACACCTATCTATATTACATTTTGTATTTTCTATGACCTAATTGTATTCAATTTATTCTTACACCATTTATTATTAGAATCTACCTATTAAACTATACTATCATTAATTTAATATGTGACATCTTTTTTAAATTAATCAACTTGGACTTTTTTTATATTTATTATTTATGTATCGTCGACTGCATATTATTTTTCCCTATCATTATAATTAAGTATGCCTAGCCACCTAGGCTGCAGCTGAAAATCAGCGTTGCAATTCCGCATTGTAACATAAGCTGAGCTGTGGCCTATTAGACACAATACTGTACCGAACTTTGCGATATACATCTATAAATATACATCTGTGTTTCATTTGCGTTTGTTTGGTTTTTTTATTATTTTGTATGTTAGAATTTATTATTTTCATAAGTGAAGCACAATTTAGCATTAATTTTTTTTTTCTTAAAATGTAAGACTATGATTTTTATGTTTTTGTGTTCTAATAAATATTTCTTTCTTTCTTTCAATTATAATATTTACTAAAATTTATGTAACGACGCCCTTGCCGCGAGCAATTACTTGAAAAATAAAAGTGAAATACTTTTTTACATGCCCGGATGTTTTCGCTTGGGTAACACTAGCTGTGGTAGTGGGATGACTAATATTATTTCATTTATTTGAATTATAAGTATGTATTGTCTCAATATCTATATAATTTGTTTTTTTAAAAAGATACTAATCTTTTTACGAGATGTTCAAAACGTCATTTTAATTCAAATTCTAGAAATAAACACCGCTCAGTTAAATACTCATACAACCTTCGGCTATCCCAAATCAAAACACAGTAAGGGACTTCGAAAAAATTTTACAGGAGGGCAAACAAAGCTGATTTTATTATGCCTTACCAAACCATGAATCTACAGCTGAATATGATTCTTGGAGATGGTAGATAAGATTACTGTCCACATTTTTGCATACCAAAACTTTAAAAATATAATTCGATGCACGTTGTATAACACTTACTAAGTTTGGAATGGGATCCAACACTAACCATTGCCCATGGAAACTAAACCAAAACACAGTATGTAATAAGACATTATTAAGTTGTGTTTTTTTTTTTTAACTTTTAGTTATGATAATAGTTATGATAAAGAAAATGAGTAAATAAATATTACAGTAGAACACATTAACAAGAATTAACCATGTTTATTATTCTAATTCTTAGAAGGTGAAGTAATTTAATGTGAAAAAATCCAAATAATAGTAGAAAACGAGGAATTAATAACAAAAGCAGATAAACTCAAAATACGAAATTTGATGTTTTCTCACTAATTTAAACCCTAATTCTTGGAGATAGAAACTCCGATGGGTGTGTGCTATACTGTGTAATTTTTAGATTTTATGGTCTTTTAGACATATTAATTCCCAAATCAAAAACCTGGCAAGTTGAAATTCCCAATCCAAAACAAAGTAAGTACGTGTGCCTTGCTGTGTTTTGAACTGGTTATCAGCTGTTACTAGGTTTGTGATTTGGGGTTTGCGGTTTAGTCTGTGCACTTACTAGGTTTTATGGTATCGCTATATTGGGAATGGAGGCCTTTATTGAAAAACGGGTTTTTGCATATTGTGGGCATTTACTGTGTTAAAAGCATGGTGTAAAAATCTTAATTTCGACAAAAATGTCCCTTACTGTGTTTTGATTTGGGACAGCCGCCTTTATTTAACTGTTGCTTAAATAGTCTACTTTACATGAAGGTATTGTAGTTGTATCGTACAGAAGTATCCGGCGGTAGTGGCTATTAGGTGCGCGACAGACAGACGGCGGCAAACTTGTCCGCTACTTGCAAGTGATTAGCATCCGCCGTGACGCTCAGTGTTAGCCTGCGAAATTAGAAGACATGAGAGAATAGCTAAGCGAGAAATATGTCAAATAATACTGCAACTGTCCTGAGCGGGGCTAGGCCACTCACAGTTACCCTATACTCTCACAAGGTATGAGTGGATAGATAAGCGAGGAAAATGTGGCCAATTCTACTCTTCTGCTGTGAGTGGCTTGGAAATAAAATATCTGATAGCGTCCGTACTCATAAGAAATGAAAAGACAGGTAACCGAAGAAAAATGCCGTCATACCCCTGTGCTAGAAATTAATCCTGTACTTTATAAACATGCAATCAACGGACACATAGACCGACCAAGAAATCGTCCATCAATAATACCCCTGAGCAGAGTTAGGAAATAAATTGACGCTTTTAATAACTTTTTTGTCACTTAGCTGCCTCGCCCATCTTCGCTATATACGCAGTCTTACCCGTCCGTTCCTTATTCATTGTCCATGCTAATGTTCGCTCGATTCACTTCTTAAGCTTACAGTTTACGCTAGTTAAGTTTTGCGATCAGATTTTCGCTTCCAATATAAGAGTTGTCGTATTTACCAAACATTTTAGGGTTTTGTATTAAAAAATCCTATAAGGTCATGTATAAACCTTAAAATTGACAGCAGTTAATCTTCCAATAAGATTATACATTTTATTCTAGTCTAGACATTGTGTTGAAATGAAAAATAGGAAGCAGATAACAGACTAAGCATTTCACTTAAAGCAATAAGATAAAACTTATTTGCCTCTGTCATAAACAAGTAGTTGTATGCAAACTGTATATGAAATGAAAAATAAAAGTATGAGTAGGTAATATTTAATTTTTTTGATTTATACTCGTAGAACCTCAGGCTTCATTTCTGAACGCAAAAGGAAGTAATCAAATTCTTGCACCATGTGTTGGTATAGGAAGTCAGTAAGTGTAAGACAAAGTTAGGTATTTGTGAAATGTCCGCAGTGAGGCAGGACTCAGGAATGTTAAGATCCGCTGAGTCAGCGCCCGTTACACCGCACACCACTATGTTTTGGCTTTATTATGCTCTCTTTGTAAATGCAGGGAGCTGTGCAGCTGTAGATTCTTTGTTTATCTTGCGGACAAACTCTAACGTAGAAAGCTGAAGTTGTTAAGATTCTTTATTCGTCTTGTGCACAACCTCTTTACTCGTCTGAGATCTGGCAAGGGGTTCTGTTTAGATTTAGTAGAAAAATAATAAAGCACAGGGATATCGTATTGATATACGGGACCGATGATATATATTTTGCTGGGGTGTAGTTAAATCGTAAAATTATCTATGATTTGAAAGGCGAGGTTATCTTTTTTACACCAAATATCGAAGCCAAGTGTCTAGTATACTTCAAATGTAATGTTTTCTTTTGTATATCAAATGCTCGGACTTTAATTGTTCGATCAGTTTAAATGTAAGGCTTACTGAAGTTGCATTATTTTAGTTAATTCCAACTCTACTAATATAAAGAATGAATATTCAGCTCTTAGGCAGTAAGCGGTTATTACAATAGTAGTATACCATTGGACAACACAAACCGCAAATGGTCATTGGTATGCAGTGTACAAAACGAGCCCTGAAACCATTAAGGATTTTTTATAAATGATGCAAAACTTACAAGAAAAGCAAATATAATAATTATGACGAACGTGTGGAATACAGGACTCATGCCAGTTTTTTGACCGCATGGTATATTTTTAATAGTGGTAATGGATAAAGATTATAAATTAATTTGATAAACATTTTAACATGTATAAATTTTGGCTGAAATACCATATAGTTTATAGAGACTTCGAATTTCTTTTAGTCTGAAAATTCTTATGCTTGATCCCTTTTTAACTATAATTAAGTTGACCTTATCAAGTTTTTACATAAATTATTGAGAACTGCGATAACGGTGACACTTAATTGTCATAGCTATGTGATGCGTCTGGAGATTATTTCTATAAACAGCAGATATGGATAACTATTAATAGTATGCAGACGAGGACAGGGTGAGAAGTTAATGGAAGCAACTGTCTAAACGCCAAGGTTTATCTTGTATCTACCGCACCCAAACAAATGTGAACGAAAGTTATCTACTTGAATAACAATGATATCTCTTAAATGATAATAACTTTCTCGTAGTTTTTGATTATTAGCATATAGAACTTATCTTGGGCCGGCGCTGGTGACAGGCGCCAGTTTATAATGATCTCCAATTACCAAAATAATTCACGCCAAGAGGACGTTCCATTAGATACTCCAAGATCAAGATTTTGTATTGCAACTGAGCCAATGTTTTGCTGATGAAGAATTCACAGAAAATATTTCCACCTGCTACTATATTAAAAGGGAATATCCTGAAGTACATGAGTATAAACTTTATCACCTGTGTTTTAGGTCTAACAATAATTAATATTTGTAAACCCAATTTTTACTAATTTAGCTCAGCTATCTAAGCTTTCAATTTACGTCACCTGTCGCTAACGAAGGCTATAGTAAAATCAAATTGGGTTTAATATCCTACAGGGCCCGCGATTAACCCCGTCTAGCCTGTAATTAGTATCTATTACCTGTGTTATCGGCCCGGCCTCGATACCTTCATGTTAATACTAGATTATGTATATCCGATCTCAGCACTCTGTACCTTTATTAATATTATAGATATTAAAGCTGCCGGCCGATGACCGTATTGAAAATAAATCTAAGTTAATTACAATATGATTTACATGGCTTCGCAAAACGTTGTAATAAAAAATTCAACAACATGTGTTCTGTTCTCGAAGCCAGTTTTGTGTTCAAACTTTTAGTCTGTAAAATTACACAAGGTAGTGATAGCCTTGTAGAGAGACTGTTACCATGAAGGACTTTATTTAAGAGTTCGGTTAATATGATTGTACGATTCGTAAACACTGAAAGCAAATATTGCGCTGCATGTTCTGCATAGTGTTCTCGACATCGGTCAACACGCACATGGCCGCCGTGCTGGTCTATGGTTTAATACTTCTCATATTAATAAGAGACGGTATGCACTGTGACAGATTATTTACCGGGCTAATTTGTATATATAAAATACTAGCTGTCGCCCGCGGCTCCACCCACGTGGATTTTGTTTATCTTTCGTAAAAAAATCGAAATCGAATATGTGTACGAAGTTTCGTGATGATCGGTTTAGCAGTTTTCGCGTGAAAGCGTAACAATCAAACTTACATTAACGTTTATAATATTAGTATGACTTGCGTTGCTGACTGACTGATTAGTATACACTGTCACAGTCTAAGGTCTAAACGGGTTCCATGTTCACTTGTTCTTTTGGGCCTGTTGGGGTGCACTAAGAAGGTTTAGCCCGAAATACTTACGGAATCGGGCAGAAAATTAGTCGGTGTAGCAGCGGACATTTAGTGATGATATAAAAATACGCCCACAAAATATGTATGGCACCATAGTTTACGCCAGTAAATAAATACGTGACCAATGATCGTATATTTTCATGGCGAATCGAAGTGAACTTTTATGACGTGTGGACAAGAACCGTTACACTTGAACAATTTTCGGAGAAACACATACACAATCTCAGTGTATGCGATATAGATATTAGATATCAATACAAACTGCTGTAATTTTCTTATGTGATGAAAGGCAGACATATCTGTATAAACCTGTATTTGCCGGCTCAGCTAGTATTTATATAAATTTAGCATATTAAATAATATGGGGTTGGACCAAATACCTGGAAAAGTTTATGCATTTTTATAAAATATTGCACTGCTGTATTTTAGGAGCAAATTCAAACAGAAAATATTAAGCCTATAGAATAATCAAATATTTTTAGAATAGGTGCAAATAGTAGTAATAGCCTAGTATCATAATATACACCTATTCATACCTACCAAGCCAGTTGTCACGCTATGAAAAAATTGCCAACTAATCTTTAGCATTCACATTTAAATTGTTATAGGCTTTATACTCATAAGTATATGCCATAGCTTATCTGTTTATCCGTACAACTAATAAGTGCAATATTTAGTAAAACATATCATTTTTAATGTTTTCGTAGTTTTGCTAGTATTTCTTAGGCTCGGGAGAGTCCGTGTTGCGCCTGGCGTGACTCCGCCACACTGCACGGGACACTGAGGACATCGCGGTGGTTTTAGTAAGTTGTCCCCAAACACCTTTAGGGTGAGTATAACTAACCTCTACCGCCAGCTCCCAACTCGGTCAATCATAACATATGTCTTCGTGGCGGAGGAGAGACAGCTCGAAAACAGTTTCCACCGCGTCACACAAAAAAGAATATTTCGTATAATATTTCTGAATGTGTGACATACATTCAGGCCTCCTTCACTCGGCCGTACCTACAGCGATAAGTGCCTACACTTTGGCGCGGCTTCCACGCCGCGTCGTCACCGCTCGCGAGCAGGGCTAGCTAATAACGTGAATTTTAATAGTGAACAACAAAAATGTTCACATCACAAGTCTGGTGCGAAGTATTGCTCATTTAACGGATGTGTGTCGGAAGCAACTTGAAATTTTGATTTTATTTATTTTACGAGAGCAACTTGAAAATTGTACTTTTTATTTGTTGAGATATCTCAACGATTATGGTGTCAAATTAAAGGTCTAGTTCAAAAACCATTTTATCTGTTTGAGTCATGTAAATCGGTCTACGCGTTAGGAAATAACTAAGAATTAGTATAGTGAAAATGTAAACCACCAGAATTTTTGTGGTTTTCGTTCTACTAGCTCAAATAGTGGGATAGGATACTTATAGTATAAATATTTATTATTAGGTACGTGGTCAAGTAGGTAGATATACAATGAATAAATATTATAGTAGCAGCGGCAAGTCGACAACCCTAGCGCACCGCTCCGCGCCAGACAGCGACAGCGTTATGTGTTAGAAAAGAGCGGGAACAGTTAGGTCAATATCGCGTTAGGTACTGAATGCTCATGCGAGCTGAATGGCACTTTCTTGCTTAGTAGCAAGAGTCGCCATTTCTTTAAATTGGTTTGCGAAGTGGTGCTTCTGTTCGTAAGAACTATCTATTCTGTGATACATCTACTAAACAGATATCCAATTTGAAAAAAAATTCCTTGGCTCGCTCATAGAGTCGAGGCACACTAGAAACTGGTTTTGTATACGAGTGTCAATGTGCGTGTAAAGTAGCACTGGAAGCGACGATGTCTTGCTGAGCGATTCTCGCCCTTATGGTAGCCGAGCGGGAAGTTGTTCGACTGTGCATTATCGTCCTTCTTCTGTGGGTCTTAATCTAAGACACTATAAAATTAAAGCACGATCAACAAGACACAAAATCAACACAAATAAAGAATGAATAGTAAACTAATTACGATCGGTAGTGACTGATAAATTATGCATAGCATTGAGTTGAGAGGCTCCTTGTCTCGACTGCCAAGTATATACAAACTTACTGTACTTGTGTCAGTGTGTACAGTCGGTATATTCCCCCGACACACAATTACATTCTATAATTGTTGGGTTGCTATAAAATGTATTGTTAGGGCCAAAATTGGATGCATTTGGATACTCCTGCATTTTACAGTAGTACTTGAGTTATGGTGGTTGCTATTGTGAGTATTGTGTCATCATTTTTCAAATTGGGGGTTGGAAACGAGACTCACTGCCTTTGCTAGATGTATAAACAAAAACGTAAGGAAAACATGAGCTATGCTTGTATATATATTCACGCCTTCACTGAGACTAGTGTGTAGCTAGAAACTTGTAACAATTAGTAAGTTGTGCTTAAACCAGTTTCTTTTCCCGATTGTGAATGAGTGAGAAAGTGAAACTCCAAACCCAAATGTTTTATTTTATTTCACTCTTAGAATTTTTAAAGCCAGTCTCAAAGCTGCTAAACATCGCAAACATATCACAATACCATTTGGAAATAATAGTCATAAAACAGTACAAATAAGCCAACTATAAAACAACATTAGCATCTGAATTAGTTACTAACGCTACAACGAACACAATCCTAGAAGCAAGCACGAATCTGTAGCAGTTATGACATAGAATGTAGTTACAGTTGGAAGCCGGTAGCGGGCGCTTACAGCGAATATCTTAAGATTACGCCAGGGAGTGATCGGGAGGTAGCAGCACAGTAGGTAGGCAGACTGCGACGAATATTCCGTCGAGATTTATCACCGCTGACCCAGGTCTACCTGGATGCGCCTTGATGCCTCCGCGCGCTAGCTCCAACAGCTTTATGTTTTAACCTGAGTCTTACGTAATAGAATTAGTATCGGCGTCACTAGTAGATAGTTTTTATTCCTAAGAGAAAAACAACGCGAAAACGTAATCGTTTTTGCAGAGATTTTTGAGGATATCTGACTGTTTATAACAAACTACGTCAGTTTTAGTTTAATGAAATTGTTTTCGCCGAATTCACACAAAATCATTTTATTACTCAGTGTTACTTTCAAACTACTTCAGTTATCATAATTTTCACGCATACTATTAAACTTTTTTTATAACTTTTATGATCCAAACTAATCATAGTAGTACTAGGCGTCAAGATACAAAAACCTGACTGAGCTAAGTGGCTAATTTTCCACTAAAAAGTTTTGTGTTAACAATTAGATTGTGACTAATTTTACGCCAGTCTCTAGGCATTACAAGCACTAACCCAAAGTAACGAAGAAATATCCGAAATATCTGCTACATATCTAATATTACATATTCCGTTCCTTGTTGGATTACTATGAATATAATCTTGCGAGACACGATCTCTATTAATCTGCCACCGTACGCAAAATATGCGACGTCGTTGTTACTGAAGACACAAAAATCAGTTTGGCATCCATCCACGAGATACGCAGCGAGATATTCTTTCGATTGGGATTTTACATGATATGGAAATAAATTGTCGCTTATGCATAGATGAAGATCGCTGCTTATGTAAATTCTTTATTATTTTATCGACAGTAGCTTAGTCGGTTTAAAATATGTTTACCATACCTTGACGATGAGTTTCCGTTTCCATATTGATATCGGTCGTCTATACATCAGATTTTAATATTATAGTGAAACATGAAAAGTACGATCACTATGATAAAATTTCATCTCAATTGGTCCAACTGTTTAGGCTTCTTTTCCAATGCTTCTAAGTACACTTGTCACCTATCTCCCGATAAAAATGTAAAGAAGAATTACAAAAATATTAAGTTAAGTTGCACGTTATTTTCTTTGTTTAATTACTTCAGTAATTTGTTGTCGCCGAGGATGTTTTGTTATCACAAAAGAAGAACAGTTTCGTCTCGACGCACCAAGTTAACAAACTACCGACAAATTTTCACTTCGCTCATTTGAATATGCAAATGTCGAGCATTATTTTTAGCTCTAAATCTGACTAGCAACTAAGTGGTGTATTATATAGTTTTAATTACACCGTGTGAGTGGAACAACGAACTGAAAACGAGGTCATATCCAGTTGTGTCGTCTGTACAATACATAGAACGAAACTTATTTGCATTTGTATGTTAAAGACTGTTGTGATGCAATACATAGTTACTAGTAGTTAATGTTATACCTAAAATTACAGTTGAAATCTGAGTTATTTTTGTCTGATTAAACATACACGGGGATCGCACTATCTACCGGCAACCTTACAAGAATCTGTAAGGTTTTCAACCTCACACGTTCATGCAGATAGACGCGGCCAAGAGACTTCATTTTATAAAATGTTTAGATTGCAATTTTCGTGTTTGACAGCCAAAGATGTGAGAAAAAGTATGGCTTCTAAGTCTTGCGATAATGTGTCATCAATCACTCATACTATGAGTATAGAATATAGTCGGCACATGTCACCGCGCCGGTTTATTAATGACAAGAAGTTAATAACTGTGGGTAAGGTTGATAATAGTTTGAAGTTGTATCCAATCATGAGTATCACCTACTATTTTTACTCCTAAATACCATGTAATTGCTACAAGATTCTTGTGGGCCGGGGTAACACGTTTGGTCACTCTACCTTGTATGCAAGAAGCAGCAACATCATCGATTATTAACTGGTATATAATTGCCCTTTAAACGAGTAAATAGAGGAATGCTAACCTTGTCGACATTCAGACTTCTCGCTTTCTTGAATAAGTTCATTCGTTCATGTCTTAGAAAAGATTAACTTAAATGGTCATGAACCTAAGATATCTACCGAAAACAAAGCATCCAGTTGAACAGAACAAGACCTTTGTTTTCTTAAATACATACAACACTGACTCTAACGAATCGATTACGCCATGCAGCTAAGCATGTTTCAACACTTTCTGTTTTCGTCTGTAAGTGCGAGGTATGAGACGATACATATGAACGTAATAGCCGTCAGCCGTCTCGGTGACAACGCGCTCTTTCAAAAGCTTCTACATCTACATAACTGTACGCTTTCATAAACTGTATGAACTTAATGTTGGTGCTGAGCTTTAAGACTGCGTTTTTGTAACAGATATGTGAATACGCAGTACGTATAATTATGTGTCATCTGCAGGGATGTCTTAGCAGAGATACCAACATACTGCCATGCAGAGGGTATCGGGTTCAAATCCACGGTGCGTACACCACTGACTTTTTGAATTGTGTGCTAAAAGTTAGACTAGCGTGCGGAGCCTGGGCTTCAGGGTGAAAGTCTTGGATGCATCTGGGATAATGCTGGGATGATGATAACTCGCAGGAGATGTGCTAGCTAAGCTGTGTTTCACTGGCACTGCAGTCGTGTCAGAAAAAATAATATCCATAGAATCGCTAGCACTGAACGCGCTAAACAAAATAACATTCTACCATGAGTGGATGCTTTAACTATTCATTTATTTCATGTAGTTGTATCACATAGTAAAGTTTTTTGTACGTTGTTACAAAAAAACATCACCATGTGATACAACTGTGCAATGCATTGCTAGTAGCGATAAAAGAAAACTGACTATTTGAAAACAATCATTTTATAAAGATTTGTTCATGAACTATACAACTGTTTATATCTTTTATTTTTAATTTCATAAAACTAGGAGGTACATGTTTTATTTGAGTCTTACTTCAATGTACTTTTATATTTTTACTATCGTTGTGTAGTTAGATCAAATGGCTGTTTAATGAAAATATCTCTCGTGTTTATTTTCTCTGTGATAGTTTAGATGTCACTGTATCAGTAAATGTTCGGGAATTGTTGGCTACTTAGGAAATATGCATTAACATTCATTTCATTTCGTGCGACAGGGCGTTTGCCAAATATCAAAAGAACATTTTTTTGACAGCAATTTCTTATTGTTATTAAAGATGCGATATTAATGTGCGATATCTGTATGTTTTTCTAACAACCTGATAGGATTTAATACAAGCAATAAAATGTTTGTCAAATGCTGTTGTTACACACTTTCAAAAGAAACTAATAAACTTGTATTTTATAATCCACGCTTTAAAATACCTTTGAAACGTAAATCATCATCTTGTACGCATATCGTAATATGTAAAAGCTTCAAAGTTTTTGTAAGGTTTCTATAGGAACTAGCTAATCCTGTCTAACTTGCATACAAAATATAATTTACCACATCAATATTCTACCTTGTGTAGTAAGTTATTAACTTAATTGGCACGTTGTTTGTGCACCTTAGCTGTTACTTCGATACTTTAATTACGTTTACAAGATACTGGTGTTGTTTAATATACACAGATAGGTAAGTTTACACAAGGTATATCCATGCCTTTTTTCTAAATACAAGAACAGCTTGCAAATCAGCTAGAAAGCAGACCTAAAAATACAATTTCATCAAAATAAGATGCATACATATACCCTGGATATGAAAGAGGTTCAATACCACTTTGAATAAAATTCTCGGAATACGTTCATGAAAGAACACATTCACTCAAATCGTAGTCATCTAATATATCGCGAAGAGTTTTGGTCCATACGTAAGATGGGGCATTATGCCGAATTGTTGTATAAGTCGAGCAATAAAACCAGATAGCGTTGAATGGTAATATTTGAATGGAAGTCCGGGGAGTCGGCTTGCAAGTGGGCGATGGGAGCTCGTTATGCAAGTTTTTCGTTAAGTTTTGATTCTAGTTTAGGGGTCTAAATGACTACGGGGGTTGCAGGGGAAGAAAGGAGGGAAGTGGGTTGGGGTAGGAGGGATTTATGGGCGACGACGATTTATTGGGTCGAGTCGAGACACCCGTCCTCGAGTTATGACATCAACTACTGTTATTATATGACACTTGAAATTGCCGCTTTGTTCGGGACTTACGGACGGACACTAACTGGCGCCACTTAAACCTCAACTTTAGCTGGCTATTGCCGGCCACTTTGAACTTAATATATCGATGTGAAGTTTGCTATCAAGGATATTGTCTTTTTCATAACGACAGATGAACGTTGTAGGGACGAGGAACCTTTACATTTTACCATAATTATCACCTAAATAATTGCCGACGCAAGTTACAAATTGTAATTAGTCACTTGTGTGTTTCTATATAGTGCATTAACAATAGAATTATTAGAAAATAATTAAATCATCTTCAAGCAGCTCAATCTAATAGAACTGTAGCTTAAGCCTTTAAAATCTAATTCTACACGTGGGATCTAAGCAATTATAGTCGTGAGAATGTGATACTGCGGTTAACCCATTTGGAAGGTACACTGACATTACCGTGGTAGCTACCTAACTTGTAGACATGGCAACACTCAAATACGAAAATAAAAAAGCAAATGCCACTTGTAAATCCCGGCGTGTTATATCAAAGAAATGAATACTTGATTCGTAGTCTGGTGGTGACATAAAGTGAAGTGGCGTCGATATTCATCCACTAAGCAAACTGTTCACCAAATCACAAGTTTCTACGACAGACACTCGGTTGACTGTCTCGCTCTATACAACCCTCGGTTTTCAAAAAAGAAATAAAAGCTGTTCGATATCGGGATCATTAAATTCAAGTACTATTGTATCGACTGTGCAGGCGCTCTGTGGCGGTCGACTCCGATTTTTAGTATTTTACAGTCAACGATGAAATTATTATTTATTTCGTGTAAACTTTGTATAAAGTGCTTACGAAACGTCAATTTTAAATTTATCAGTTGTACAAGTTTATATTTTTATGTTGAATTAGAGCAGCTCAATCCCAAGCATTTTTGTCGTCTATATAATCGGAAATTTTATAATATTCTTTTAAACACAATTTAGTTTTAACAATTATCTTAAATTTATTTATTGTCAAATTTCTTATATTAAGAGGGAGCTTGTTATAAAAGCGTATACATTGCCCCATAAAACAGTTACTTATTTTGTGGAGGCGGGTGCTATGAACTACAAGATTATACTTATGTCTAGTATTTACAGTGTGAAGATCACTTTTTTTTTACTAAATTTGTCAATATTCTTGTGGACATATAAGAGATTATCGTATATATATTGCGATACAACAGTTAGAATGCCTATCTCACTGAACTTTCCTTTTAGAGAAACACGAGGACCAAGGTTGTAAATTCCCCTTATTGCTCTTTTCTGCAGAACGAATATTGTGTTAAGGTCTGCAGCATTCCCCCAGAGAAGAATCCCATAAGACATAATACTATGAAAGTAACTGAAATAAACCATTCTAGCTGTATCTATATATTGTAACGTTTAATTGTAAGGGCGTGAAAAGATCACAGCAATGTGTAAAAGATTTATGTTCGAGTGCGGACATTATAGCGTTGCAAGAGACGTGGTTGTTACCTCATGAAATTCCTTTGCTTGGCGGCATACATGAAGATTTCAGCTACACCGGTAAGTCTGCCGTGGATATGTCAAGTAGCTTATTAAGAGGAAGGCCATACGGCGGTGTAGGAATATTGTGGCGTAAAAGCTTATTTAATATTGTTAGTGTGATACAATGTTAAAGTGATAGATTGACGGCGATAAAAATAGAAATAGCGCATAATGAAATTTTAATATTTTCTATCTACATGCCTACAGACTCGACAGAAAACCTGGCGGAATTCACTAACTGTTTAGGGGAAGTTGTATCTATTATTGACAACCTTGGCCTTGAATCAGTATTTATGTTAGGGGATTATAATGCACACCCCCACCAACTTTTTGGTGTAGAAATGATGAACTTTTGTTCAAGCCAGAGATGGATATGTGCTGATATAATGTCATTGGGTGAGGGGTCAGACATGTATACCTTTGTAAGTGATGCGCACGGTTGTAGAAGGTGGCTAGACCACTGTCTGGTCACGGAGGCAGCATGGAGATCAGTTTTCAGCGTGCGGGTTTGTCAGGGTGTGTATTGGTCTGATCACCTACCGCTACAGGTCGAATGCAACTTGAATGTCATTATACCTAAGAAAACTATATATAATAATAATGTTAATAAGGTAATATGGGGGGAAAGAAACAAAATACAAATATCTCTTTATGAGCAAATCTGTAATTGTAAATTAAGTGATATAGATTTTCCAACAGAATTAAATCAGTGTACGATTTGTGATTGTAATAATGAAAATCATAATAAAGCCATAAATAGATTGTATAATGATATCATAAATTCTATGACAGAGGCAGCTATCGAAAGTAGTCGTTGCAGAGAGGTCCGGCGAGGTGGATATATCACGGGATGGAATAAATACGTCAAAGACTCCCATAGGGAGGCTCGGCTTCACTTTCAAAGGTGGCGTGCTAGTGGTAAACCGGTCTCAGGTCCTATCTGGAAGGCAATGTCAGAGAGCAGAAAAGCTTTTAAGAAAAACCTTAAGTCCCTTCAGGACAATCGCGAACAGGTTCGTATGGACATTCTTGCTACGCACCACGAGAATAAGTCTTTTAGCCAATTCTGGAAACAAACTGGCAAATTGAATCTGAGGCCGAGTCTACCGGTTAGTGTGGGGGGTAAAACGGAAGCTGTGGACATCGCCAATATGTTCAGGCAACACTTTACGGTGGAGCCTCGGGTGATAGTTGACAGGGAGATCCTACGGGCTGGCGGTCCTCTGACAGGAGAACCAATTACAGTAACGACAGATGAGGTATCACAGGTTCTAAAGAACATGAGTAAGGGCAAATCTCCTGGACATGATGGGCTTAGCGTGGAGCATCTGAGGTATGGGGGTCCGCTCCTGTGTCAAGTTTTAGCGAGGTTTTTTACCTGTTGTATAAGGCATGCGTACTTGCCGGATAATCTTACCCGGGCGGTTGTAGTACCTATCGTAAAAAACAAAACAGGTGACATCAGCGAAATAAATAACTATAGACCTATTACGTTAGCTACTGTAACCGCTAAGGTCTTGGACGGTGTGTTGAATAACTATCTCGCGCAATTCGCTAATCTTGAAGACGCCCAATTTGGGTTTAGGCCTGGTCTTTCGACGGAGAGTGCAATATTAGTTCTAAAGCACACCGTCAATTACTACACGGATCGCAAAACGCCGGTATATGCCGCCTTTTTGGACCTCTCTAAGGCGTTCGATCGGGTCCAATATAGGATACTATGGGATAAGCTGCGGAATATGGGAGTACCTGACCAAATAATTAACATCTTTACGTACTGGTACAATCATCAAACTAACTATGTCAAGTGGTCGGGCTCCTTTTCGGACCCTTTCCCATTGAAGTGTGGAGTTAGGCAGGGCGGATTGAGCTCTCCCACACTCTTTAATATTTATGTAAATGGGCTGATCCGTGAGCTTAACAGCGCCAATGTAGGATGCTCAATAGATGGTAAAATATGCAACAACATTAGTTACGCTGATGACATGGTGCTGTTGAGCCCATCGATCAGCGCCTTAAGGAAATTAATACGCGTGTGTGAGATATATGCAGATGCACATGGCTTGATGTACAATGTGAAAAAGAGTGAGCTCCTGGTGTTTAGGGCGCGGTGTAAGAGTCCCTCTTGCGTACCACCTGTGACACTATCAGGAGTTGCACTAAACACAGTAAAACAATTTGTGTACCTAGTCATGTCGTAAATGAGGATCTGACAGATGAACAAGACATAGAGAGGGAGCGTAGGGGGCTGACGATCCGATGTAATATGTTAGCACGGAGATTTGCCAGATGCTCTAAAGCTGTAAAGACGACACTGTATAGGGCATACTGTCAATCCTTTTATACATGTAGTTTGTGGACTAGCTATACGCAGCGGGTCGTCAGTGCCCTACGGGTTCAATAAAACAATGCTTTCAGGTTGCTGATGGGGTTGCCTCGCCACTGTAGTGCATCAGCGATGTTTGCTGAAGCACGAGTGGATGGTTTTCATGCAATTTTACGTAAAAGAGCAGCATCGCTGATGCGAAGGGTCAGGGACAGTCCCAACAGCTACCTGAGAGTCATTGCAGAATATATCCATAGTCCAATCTGGAGGCATTGG
Organism: Euclidia mi; assembly: GCA_944739405.2. Classification (NCBI taxonomy): domain Eukaryota; kingdom Metazoa; phylum Arthropoda; class Insecta; order Lepidoptera; family Erebidae; genus Euclidia; species Euclidia mi. The sequence continues at coordinate 107,133,683 of OX123185.2, read as the reverse complement.
ATAAGGATGCACATATCGTAGGTACTGTTTTGTTTTGTTTCTTTTTTGTTTTTGTTTTTGTTTGTGTGCTGTAGGTATGTGTATGTATAAGTTACTAACATAGTTTTACGTTGTCTCGATGTACTACTAACATTTTATGGACTGAAAAGTCTGCAATAAATTATTTGAATTGAATATATCTGTAAGGCGTCTAATTGTCCTAACTGCATAAGCTGCAGAACTAAGTATGCCCGAAAGTCTTTTTATATGCGGACCCCATTGGAGTTTGGTATCAAGCATAATACCTAGAAACATAGTTGTCCCGACGGGCTCAATTCTGGATTCCTTAAGTTGTACATTGGTTTCCATCTGTTTAACATTGGGCATTGAGAATTTTAATAGTTTGGTTTTCTTAGCATTAAGTAATAAATTATTTACATTAAACCAATTAACAACTTTAGAGAGTGCATTGTTTACTTCGTCAAAATTTATCTGTTGTCGTCTAATATTAAAAATTAAAGAGGTGTCATCCGCGAACAACACAATCTCATGATTCTTTTTTACATAATAAGGTAGATCGTTAATATAAATCAAAAAAAGAAATGGTCCGAGAATTGACCCCTGCGGGACTCCCATTTTTAAGGCAGAACCTGGAGATGTCTTGTCATTGATCTGGACCTTCTGGATTCTGTTGCCCAAGTAAGAAACCAGGAGATCGAGAGCTTTGTTTCTAACGCCGTAATAATACAATTTCCTGACCAGAGTGTCATGATGTACACAATCAAAAGCTTTTGACAAGTCGCAAAAAATACCTAATGCATCTTGCGACTTCTCCCAAGCTGCAAATATACTTTTGAGTAGCTCAACTCCTGCGTCAGTAGTCGAACGACCCCTCGTAAATCCGAACTGTTTCTCGTGGAGTAGATTATGTCTATTGAAATAACTAAGCAACTGACTAAGAATTAATTTTTCAAAAATTTTACTAAGTGTCGGCAATACAGAAATAGGTCGAAAATTAGAAGGGTCGGTTTTGTCACCAGATTTAAATAAAGGTATAACTTTACTATATTTCATTAAGTCAGGAAATATTCCAGAAACGACGCAACCATTGAATACCGCTGCAAGATGTGGAGCAATTATGCTAATAATAGATGAAGTAGTCTTCACTGACAGTCCCCACAAGTCCATTGTCTTTTTCATATTTAAAGTTTTAAATTGTTTAATAATATCGTCAGTAGTAACAACAGTAAATTACGGCACGCAGTCCCTAAGAAGCATTTCAGCAGACATAGAAGATGAGTTGAGCGACTCTGTTGTCACTATAGGTATATTAGCAAAGAAATTTTCAAATTCTGTCGCAACTATCAGGTCCTCTGAAATACTCACATTATTGATTTTTAACAGGTAGTCGCGGCTGCGTGCTTTGGCTCTGCCAGTTTCATTGTTGATCACATTCCAGGTAGCCTTTATAGTGTTTTCTGATAGTTTTATTTTATGTCTCAAATATATAGATTTTGCCGTGTTACAAGCTTGTCTAAATATTTTGGAATATTTTCTTACGTAATTAATAAAGGTCTGACTATTATTATAAGACTTTTCATTATACAGTTCATATCACCTAATTCGGCTTTTATGAATACCTTCACTTGCCCAATCACTGAACATCAGACGGTCAGTTACATTTAATTTTTTGGATGTAAATACAGTCTGAAATTCGTCATTAATTAATTTAAATAAGGAGCTGTATAACTGATCCGGATGGTCATGATGAGGCAACCAACGCATTTTTCGAGATAAATTGTTTTTAAAAGTTTTAAGTCGTTTCTCATTTATTGGTATATATTTAACAATTTTTCTCTGATCTCTCGGGCATTCTCTTGGACAACAGATTAACTGCCCACTGTGATCTGACTGAAGCATATTAATCAAAGATTTGTGTATTGGTTTTATACTAGTAAATATATTATCAATACAAGTACCACTTGTGGCAGTCACTCTAGTTGGTTCGTAGAAATTATGACATAAATTGTATGACTTAAGTAAATTTAAAAAATTGATAGTTGAAGAGCATTTTTCTAATATGTTAATGTTAAAGTCTCCACAAATAGCAACCGTTTTACGGCAATTACAAACTTTGCTTAGAGCATCCTCCATAATAACTAAAAATCTTTCAAATGGTGCACATGGAGGTTTGTATACACTCATAACAATGAACTGCTCAATCTCAACACATGTAATCTCTACTACTCGCTCAACAGAGAGGCTCACAATGTCAGTCCTTTCTTTTAATTTTAGAAATTTACTTGCTATGATTAACGAGCCACCATGGATAAAATTTTCTCTACTGAACGAGCTTACAACCTGGTGGTTATTAAAATTGAATATGAACTGGTGGCTTCTTAGCCAATGTTCTGTAATGCATAAAATATCAATATTGTTACAGTTCATAAACAATTCCAATTCTAACTCCTTACCCATCAACCCTTGTATATTTTGATGCACCAGGTTGATATAATTTTTAAAATTATTGTTTGTATGTGTGGTTGATGGAACTATGATACCGGATACACTTACATTTTATTTGTACAAATAATACTTGGGCGCTGTTAAGCTGGGACACAATTTGTAGCAGTTGCAAGGATGATATTCGTAGGTTAAGTCAGTTTAGTGTACCATTGTGTGTGCTGTCGGGAGAGCATCATAACAGGTCAACATGCAGATACACTGACGATAGAGAACAAAACTATAACGAGTATGGCATCGATTAAGTTCTGAAATATTCCACGGTGATGGCAACGGGTTGTAGGTTTTTTTATTAGTCTCCTTGAATCTAAGAGGCTTCTGCGAAAAACATGGGACTAATTTTATTGCATAGAGAGACATTTATTATTGAAGCATTAGAGCAGGCGTTGACTCTCCTGTTATCTAAAGTAAATATGAACTTCTCATCTTCTTCATAAATTGCAATGATCACATTCTATATCAGTTTTCAAATAAATTACTAAAAAGCAGACTTAGACACGTGTTTGATTCCATCCTTAACAAATATACAGGGTGTAAAAAGACCCTTATCGAAAAATGAAATCCCATGTAGTACCAATCACTACGAACATTTTTTACTTCGGCACCATACCTGGGAAATTACTGCTTCAGGAGATACTGAGTCTCAAAGTTAGTATGGATTTTTTGTAATTAGGTACAAAATCGATGCATTTACTCCACCAATATGGATGAGTAGGTATTTCGAGCATTGCACGCGCGCGCTTTTAATTGCGGTTTAAAAAATGTGAAAACTTAAAAAAATTCGTTTCTCAGGTATTATTTTTGGTTAGTATGACTTGGCATGATGTCCACATCGAGTAGACTTCGGCTTGGTGATGTCTTGTGACACCCTGTATATTGCTAATATGCAGAACCAAAACCGCATAACTGAGAAACTTCGCAAAACTATTTACTATATACTCGTATTCAATAATCAATTTACAAATTCCTTTTCTTATTGAACACAGCAGTACATTTATATAATACACAGCTGTATCGGTGTAGTTCCTGCGGCTCGAAGAGCTAGCAGCCGTAACAAGACGCATTCGTCCGTGCCCAATAGAGATGGCACGTTCCCCGCCTTGAGAAACACACAATTTCGCAAATTAGACTCCTGACCACTAAATTATCTCCCGGGACAACAATATCCTATGAACTCACTGTGCTACGTTGTTTAGAAATTTAAGTAATTTATTTTGTAAATCCTAACTATTTGAATTGTGCCTGTGGGATACATTTGCGGCTAACTTTCAACTGATCGTGATATTTAGAACTTTATTTTGGGTTAAGGACTGTTGTTGATGATTTTTGTATTAGGTTATAAGTTATAGATAACCTAATACTCTGCACTGGTCTCTACGATTTTCACCGGTCTTGGTCTTGGAGATACTGGTGTTTAAAATCGTTCATAAACTATTGTTTTAGAAATAAAAATGATATTTCATATAGCAAACAATTACATAAAATGTTGACAGTAATTTTCTTTTACATCAGATTGAGATCAGCTAGTGAACGAGTTGTTTAAACTCGTCGTCGATGGCGGAAGTCAAGTATGACAACTGTAATATTTAAATGTTAAGTAGTACGAGTAGTGCCCGGGCCGACCGCCCTAGCCTTCAAACTCGACTGAATATTTAACCGATTCCTCTCGCAGCGGGCCCTATGCGAAGGATTATATTTGATATGATATTTACTTGTGATGTTATAAGGTCACTGATATCGTATATTCCGTTGAACAGTTTAAAATTTTAAATTATACTCCTCATGATTATATTTAGAATTTTCTATTAGTAGATGCTATTTGTAACTGTAGAAAAATATTTACTTAGTATTATAATACAATTATGTAAAAGCTAATAATCTTCTATTAAGCTTCCGTCCAATTAGAATGACGGCCTTCCTCGAGGTTTTCAATAGATATCAATAATAATCACACTTGCTACCGATTGCATTATGCTTATCTTATCTCAAATTACTTTAATCAATAAAGTCATCATTGTGTAGCATGTAAGCATGCAAACAAACGAATGAAAAGCCATAGAAAAATTAATATTTTTTTCCAAATTGAGATTGCCTTTTTAATCTTAGTTTAAGTCATTAATTTCATGTGCGAAAGATTGAGATCCATCTCTTCTTGTACATGCTATCTAGTGACATAATAGCAGAACAAATAATCCGACATTAACACACAACGATTAATTACCGCAAGCCTAACAGATTGGCTTCTTGCGAGCAGTCCGAATAGTGACAAAAACGCTCGTATTACTTGCTTATTTACAAGACGTGAAGACTGAGTAGGCCGCAATAAAGCTGAGTTAAGTGTCACTTAATACTTTTAAATGAGCATGCCCTTAAAGAAAATGTTGGGCGATATTTATAACAGTGGCATTACCCAGGATTTTCTGATGCATTGTAAATAATGGCAGTTGGTAGTTTTATCTACCGATGTGAACTGATGAAAGGTTAATAAGAATAGTTAGGATTACTAAATACTATCCGTCTTATAAAACATAAAACAATCGGCCGTCAGCCGAATCGTTGCTCTGGTGTTTTTGCTGTTTGCCAATATGGCCTAAAACTGCGTTAAGCTCGATGCCGCGCTGTCACATACACAACTCGTACTGCTTCTCTGAAGTCCGTGGTCCACGTGCGGGTGGGCGATGACTTTACATACACATTGCTAAAAGTTATATCTAAATTAGCAAATCTGCATGTTTCCTAAAGATGTCGGTCGCGTTTCTATGGAGTTTATCCTAGAATCCATGCACACGGTTGCACTGGTATGACGTAAGTAGCAGTCGCATTTCTATGTGTAGTGAGTCTGTAACAATATATCTGGCCAGTCGAATAAGTGCAGACATATGTTCTTCACTACTGTCTCTGTTCGCATCCATTAAGCTACACTTGTATTGGTGTCATATCATCATCCTAGTGTTCATATCGGCATCGTAATCGAAAATCTTCAATGAGACCTTTGATATTGATATCTGAGTGGATAATGGCGCAGACTGAGTGTTTCGATATCTGTACTATTTCCATAAACTTGAGATTGGTAATAGAACACTGAAGACAATACTCGTCATCTATTACACTCTACATCTCTATGACAGTCGTTTATTACACTAGAGAAAACTGTAAAAAGATCTTTCTTATCGGATTAAAAATACTTTCAATAGATTTTTTCATTTTATCTGTACATTGTCTTTAAGTACTGTTATCAATTCATTAAAATGTCCTGGCAGCTAATACGAATGTTATTCTAAAGAAATGCGGACATTTTTCTCTACTTCAACTTCAGCGCACAATTTCGAATAGAACGCTTGCGTGAGGGACACGACCGAAGCTCGCGTGCGTCCCATCCTCATCCCAGTAACAACATTATCTTGTAGGCTCCCATTAGGGGCGCAGTTTGAGTTCAAGGTCCTCCTCCAAATAAATCGAGTGATACATACATAAAGGATCTGCGCCCATTAGCGGCACACGGCTCGAGTTCCCGGCACTTTAGCTAAATGTCTCGGCCGAAACGTTTTCTTTAATCATTGTTGCAAGATACAACAAATAAGTTATCAAGAATATATTATGAAAATAAGCGCGTTGCTATTCTGTCACTGCATATTGAAGACTCTTAAGTATTCTAAGGGATGCAGACGCATACCAAAGGCTGCCAATTTGGCCTGCCAATGAATATTACAACTTCGATTCAGCGTCGACGATGGTTCCTATCAATGAAACAATTTTATTGTCATACGAGTATTAAATTACACAATTGTTTGTCACAAAAAGCCCTTGCCATGCCAGAAGGCTCAGGAACTAAGCATATTTCACGTAGGGATCTGTCTGAAAGTACGTAGAATAAAATTGTAACAGGCAAATTACAAGTGATGTAAAGCTTACGAATCATGCGGTACCCTCGCTCAGTGACGGCAGTATGCAAATGTAGTAAAATGTGTATTAAGGGAAACGGTTATGGGACGCAATTTCGATGGCGGTTTTTAACGAGATATATTATATAACGTGATTATAGAAGTTTCTTAAGTGTTTTCATGCGAGTTTGACAACAACTGTCTTTAGCCGAAGCGAATTTTGCTTCAGACAAGGTCATGACTTAACAGAAAATATTGTATAAAGAAAGTCGTTTATAGTTTAGTAATTTACAAGCTAAGATGGCTGGTAACTTTATGAAATAATACAAAATGATTAAGATAATACAATGTGAAGGGCCCCCGTACCCTCCCGGAAGTGGTCGCCGGATCCCACCGTTTGGTCACCAACCAGTACGACGAGCCATTCCAAGACACAAATCAGGCCCGACAGCTTTACGTGCCCTTCAAAGCATGATTGCGCTCTGATGTAAATGGCTTGCGCGGTCACCCATCTAAGTGGCGACCTGTGCAAGCGTTGCTTAGCTTCGCCGACCTATCACGAACAGCAGGCAAAGTCACGCCATGAGTGCTACAATTATATTGCTTTCGTGTCTATATTAAAGAAATCCATCATCTTAAACATTACGTGGTATAATCTAAAAATAGTTCGTCTTAAAGGGCATACAAGACACAAGCTAGCTGGTACACAGGTAAGTGTGTCAGGGTTGTGCGTCAGCGTTAATATGTGAGAGCCATTAGCGACGCCTCGCCGAGGATAAACTGTCGTGTAAGAGAGGATACAACGTGTTATGGTAAATAGATTACTTTGCTTACCCATCAGAAAGTTCAAGGTTTGAATCTAATGCAGCTTTGGTAGTGTGTGTAAGTAAAATCGTAGTAGACCAGTAAAGCCAACATATCAGCATACCGGGTGTATATTTGGGTGCTCTGAAGAATCATCAATTTTAACACCTAAACATCGGTTACTCCAAAGAAAAGTACGTGGTATATATCCCAAAAGACAATTTAAATAAGTTTAAATGACCACGAAAGTTTTAATTCCTATATCTAAACATCGCTTTTAATATATTTGCAAAAACGCCTATAACTGGCAATAAATAGCATATATTCATTACAACACCTGTGTAGTTTAGTTTCCCACGCTGAAGCAAAAACCGTATGTATGAGCCACAAATACAACTGTTACTAGTTTTGGGTGTGTTAAGCTCTTCAGATTTATTCCCAGAAATAAAACAGTGCCCTGAAAACTACCATAGGCCACCTATGCACATGTAACGAGTTTTTGGTAACTCTACGAAATAATTTTGATAGCTTTGTCAGTTTGCTAAAATAAATATAGAAAACTAGACAATGCTTATGATTCCACGTCAAAAGGTAGCCTATGTGCTATGTTAAAATTACATCAAAATACGTTTTTAAAGTAGTTTTAGCGAGGAAGAAGGGCAAACAAACGAAAACACTTTCGCATATTTTAAAATACCAGTACGGTTATATGCAAAATCAGATTGAATAAAACTAATACCAAGACAACATTTGCCTATTAACGAAGATAAATTCGTAATTGGTCGGGTTGACTTCAACTGGTCTATTTAAACGGAAGCAGGTGGTACCGTGGCAGTGTGTGAAGTGCGTGTTAATAGCTCGCGCACTTAAGCTCAGCGCCGCTCGTACTCGTACGGCAGCCACAATTAGCCGCCGCTAAGTAAACCGGCCAGCTCTAGCTACACATTAAAGTTAACTGGCTCAGTTCTACGCTAAGCGTTCGAGCCCAGTTTGCGGTGAGGTATTTATTTGATTAAGTCTTTAATGCAGTTGTGTTTGAAGACGACGGCGACGTCCATACTAGGACAAAATCCTGTCTCACTTGTGATTTTCCAAACTTTCATTAACGAACACCAGATTAGCCAGAATCGAACCAACAATTTGTACTCTCCCTTTATTTTTTTTTAATCCTAAGTTTAATCCCATTTCAGCCTGGCAGATTTTAAACCAACATCGGCTATGCGTGTTTGGGAACGTAGCGTGGTGTTCCGGACACGGTCGGTCCTTTTTACCGCGAGAATGCTACGTTCCATAGCCCTTTGGCAAATCTTCAGTTTGGACTTCTGGATTTCCGTCAAGGACCATGTTTGTGCACCGTAGGTTAGGACGGGCAATATAAACATATCGACGAGCTTTCGCTTGAGTGTCAGTGGAAGGTTGCCCTTCAGTAGCTCTTTCATTGACCAGAAGCTCTTCCAGGCATTTTCGACTCGCCGTCCTACTTCTTTGTCTTGCCTGTTGCTGAAAGAGACAATCTGGCCCAAGTATATATACTCGTCGACATAATGTATAGTCTGCCCGTCTACCGTGACCCTACGTTTCGTGCTGTTTGTCATTACTTGAGTTTTGGCCCGGTTCATCTGAAGTCCAACTTGAAGACTTGCAGAGCTGAGGTCTTTAAGCATTAGCTCGAGTTCCGAGGCTGATGAGGAAAAGACAACAATGTCGTCGGCGAACCGAAGATTTGTTAATCTTTTGCCGCCGACCACAATGCCTCTGGATTGCCACAAATTCGTCAGACTGCCGAAAACCTGTTGCAGGACACTATTAAAAAGTTTAGGAGACAACGGGTCACCCTGTTTGACGCCTCTCTCTATTTTAAATGACTGACCAGAAAGTTGGAGCTTGACATCTGCTGTACTATTATTGTAAATGGCTTTAATAAGGTTTATGTAGGGCTCTTCTATATTTTGTTTCCGTAAGGCATCTTCTATTGCACTATGAGTAATGCTGTCAAAGGCTTTGGAATAATCTACGAATCCTAGGTACAGGGGACTAGGCTGGTCACCTCTGCCGTATGCACCCAGAAAGGTGGGCTTATTTAATAACCAGTTGGGTGCCTCATGATAGTCGACGACGACGCGGCAGACCTAAACGGAGATGGCGAGACGACTTAGATGCATTCGACAGCGACTGGCCGAACATAGCACAGGACAGGGATGAATGGCGGTCCAAGGGAGAGGCCGTTGCCCAGCAGTGGGACAGATGTACAGGCTAAATAAAAAAAATAAAAAAAGTTTAATCCGATTATATCCAAGATTTTGACGTGGAGGCATGGAACAGGTTTCTTTTCTAACCAGATATGATATTATTTTATATTTCTTAGATTGCCGACTGTTCTTCGCAACCCAAAGGGATAGCGATATTCCAGAAATTAAAATAGTATACATATATACGGCGAGAGTCTTGCATGCAACCGGTATATCGGCTTCTTGTAATCAAGTATTTGATGACGTATACTGTAGTGTTGAATTGTTACATTAAGCAGACTGCACAGCTGTGCTTCATGTCTATGCAAGTGTGAGAGCGAGACATTTGGTCACGTGAACTATGAAAATATAATGCGAGCAGTGTCGCACACTACGGCTGTCTTAGCACGCCTCTGTGCTTCAAATTCAATGTGACGTCACATGAGTAGATAAACGGAACAGAGACACAGCTTCATACAACAGCGCGAATCGGTTGCACTACTACGAGCACGCGGCTTATGTGTGCGTGACCACTGGCCGCTTGTCGTGTACGCGGCGAGAGTGGAAAGAACCGGTTTACGTAGGCTCAGGCAGTTGACAATCTTAGGGTTATTACGACGCGGGTTGTTTGTTTTGTACGTTGCAAGTTTTAATATTTTAATGTAAAAAAGTGGTGTTTTATTATTAATACTGGTTGTTTATTGTTCTGTGTGTATGAATAATACTAGATGAAATAATTAAATCATTATAAAGATTTTAACAATGGTAACGTACAATTGGGTTTTTTAATTAGGTATGACTCCTGATAATTTTGTCGCATTTGTTGAATTGCTCGAGCAAAAGTTTCGCGAATATTTCGATCTTGAAATAAATAGGTATTGTCAATGTTGGCAAGGAAATACTTAACAACTCATTAGTTGTGAAATTGTGTAAAAGCAATTAATGTTTACAAAACCAGGGATTACAAAAAACATGTGCATGCGATTTTCGACCTTATTGACGTAACTCAGAATTTACAATTTTAATAACGTATCAATGTCAGAAAGCAAGAAAATACCAAATAAAAGTCTGTCATGAATTGTCAATAAGGTCGAAAATCGATTGCACCTGTTTTTTGTAAGCCCTATCGATGGTTGATCATTTTATAGTCATTTGTTTTGTAGACGTTCATTTGTCTTACACAATTTCTTTATAAACTTATTTTAGATACCTATCCCCGTGGTAAAACTAGTGGCCATAATAGCTAAAGGAGATTCCTATGTTTATTAGCAAAATAGATCATATTACCAGAAAATATTCAACACGATTAGTGGTATCGTTGGGAATGTCAAATAAATCACGTCGTCACGTCGTGTCCTTGGTAACAAATGTATATTTTTATTCCGTGCTTTAAAAAGTTTCAGGTGCATGCCTTTTTTGGTTCCACTCGCTATTTTATTTACAACAGCTGTACTTCTGCCGTATAGCGAATCCGTCGAGTCCAAGAATCTGCCCAATCCACGAATCTGTCGAGTCGGGAATCTGCCAAATTACGAATCTGTCCAATCCAGAATCTGTCGTATACCGAACAAGCGATTTGTCTTAACCTATTGTGACAACCCTACCAAAATAGGTAACAAATTTACAAGCTCTTAAGAAGCTGTCTCTCTGTTCGGTTTATTTACTCATGTGGTGACGTATCATCTACATTGTAATATACAACTTATGCTGCTGACACACTGTGTGCGTTCATGAGAGCACTTGGTAGAAGTCATTCGCGCTCATGGATGTCACAAATAGATTGACACGTCAAGTACAAGTATCTTCCATATATTAGCAATCGGCAAGTCTTTAATAGATTTTTTCGTTCTTTAATTTTGAGACAGTCCCGAAGACTCCACAAAAACCGGCTTGCCGTACCATTCATTGACGTTTAAGTATAACTAATTAGTATTTAACAGCTTAAATAATTAGGAGAAGTTATCATCTTCATCATCATCATGTCAGCCTAGAGACGTCCACTGCTGGACATGGGCCTCCCCTAAGGTTCTCCACACAGATGTTGAGCCGCCTGCATCCAATCGCTTATCATCTAACTTATGTAAAAAAATAACATTAAGAAGCTTAGTTCACCACAACACCCAGTTTTTTATCTAACCGTGTCACGTTCAGCTGAATTCACGCTATACACCACTCGAGGCGCCGCGAGTGGAGGCGTTTTGCATAAATATGAAGGTGTGAGTTTGATTCAACAAGAATAGAGTTTTTTTATTTATTATTTGTGTATGCAATTAGTAATGTTTCTATTGAATATAACATGAAAGAGAGATCTTTTAATGCAACTGCATGGTCTTTATTTTGACACTGATTTTTTTAAGAAAACTTATCCATAAAATACAGCATAAATGTGCAAAATAGTGACTACCAGCTAGCTCTAGTAGTCTTTAGGCTCAATCAAACGTCTATGATTATCGCAAATAAACCCTGCTGAGTCATCGCTCTGAGGGGGCGTAATTAGCAGAAAACACCTACACGCGCCCAGCAGACCTTACGAAGTCTGACCTGAAGGTATGGAATTTATGACTATACTCATTATCTGATGGCTCGCTTAGGGCTGGACTAGGTAACAGCCAAGCGAAAATGATTGACCGCCAATCCAAATACCATAGGTCACTGGTAACCAACGTGGGAGGTTAAAGTGCTAAAGTAGTAATATTATGCATTTGAGACGCGTGATGACGGGCTTTTACTGCCCCGTTTCATTAGGTGCGTGTCGTAAAAGGTGACTAACTAAAATACACGAAGCAAATAGTGCCGTTGCGATGAGACGGAAAGCTTGACATCAAAGCCTATTCTGCCCAGTCTGTCCGGCACGATATCTAAAAGTTATTTAAATAGTAAAATAATCTGATCGTAAATAGCCATTCCGGGTCATTAATATAGTATTTTCTTTATTTGACAGTAGCTGCAAGGAGACACATCCAAGCAAGACACATTACGAATAATGAAGTTGAGACAAGAACAAGCTTTTCCGATTTAGTTTATCGATGTATGTAGTAATCTAGTTGCCAGGAGTTTTTAAAACTTAACAATAAATTGACCCGAAATAGAAATTAATATTTTAGAAAAAGTAATTGTTACACCACCCAATCTAACATAGTCCAATATCACAGAGTTTAAGCTAAAATATTTCTTCTAACGAGTAGCGTGCACCAGTGCACCTTAGCCAGCTATTTACGAGCTGCACATAGCGGCCACGAAACACTCGTGATATCAGGTCGCCACTCACCCAGGAATGTTGACGCGAACGTTCTACAGACCCACATGCAATTATCACTAATTACTTACTACACTGACTACTAACCAGGATATTATAGAGCTTAGCACCGGCCGTTAAGTTATATACCTTACACGGTGTGTGAAGGTCGCTTCATGTTGGCATTATTAAAGTTATACCTATTTGTACCAGCCTCTTGGTAAATTAACCCTGTAATACTTATTGTGAACTATTCAAAGCTCTTCTAAACAAACAATTTGTCTTTCTTCTGTATATATATCTTGTTTATTTAGACGCGCTATGAACCATTTTTGTGTCGCAGGGGACATTACCTGCAAACTAGCAATGAACGGACAAAAAGTACACTAAGACACGAAATAACCATTTAAGCTTCTTATAAAGTGTTGTTTCGTATCGGGAATGAACCCAGAACACTCAACTTATAAGTAGGTATGTCAAATTATTATGATTTTCACTTGTTCGTTTTTCGCAAAATTCTAATGGCAGACCAAAGTTTCCAGTTTGCTGCCCAAGCTCAGCGGTTATCTGTCGAGACTCTGTCACAGTGATTTACAAGCGAAACTTTGAGATTATACGCGAGAATTATTCGCAAGAATCATCCGAAAAATTGAGAATTATTTGACGTAATATGCTCTCGACAAATATTGCAAAAAGTGGCCTACTTTTGTGAGCATGAAACTTTTATACAATTCGACAGTATTTCGGCATTTTATTCGCCCTTGAAGTGCCTACAACTTTTCTCAAGAAATATGGAGAAATCGTGTATCGAGGTTTTATATCTATCGCTTCTAAGAAACAAATTTTGGAATTTGACTTGTTCGTTTTCCTGCATGATCGAGTAACGCTTGTAATGTAATATTATACAACGTTTCTGCACATCTTTCGGTACGGAACAAGCAGGTGAACTTGCGATAAAACTTGAGCAAGAGCGCTATGAAGTAATACTTGCACGACGTTATTTGAACAGAACCGTGTTGGAGTATTTGTTAGACGTTAGTTTGTTGTTTGGATTAGCGAGCAGGCGAGCATGAGTGGATGTCGGAACATTATTATCCTCGCCGCGTCACGGCGTATCGCGGCCCTTTGTCTCCTGCTTACACAACGGCTAAATATAAAGTTGTTGCCGCAAACACACCTGGACCGTTTGTTCATAGGCGTGTTGTCGCCTGTTGTTATGATTCGTGTAATCCCAGATTTAGTGTCATATCGGCACAAGGTCGTGTAAGTTTATGAAAGCGATCGTCACAAAGGCTGAGGTTACTGTGTTGGGCGATTATGAATTTGACCCAAACGGCTTTGATACTTGTCATTACAAGTTGTACATAAAGTTCTTTATTCATTTGTGTTTATAGTAAGAAGCTTACTGAAAGCTGTACTTTCACGCATGGAAACAGTTTACTAATGGAAGCAGTTTACTAGGTTTGTGAGAATCTTTATCCTTCATCTCACAGATGATTAACCCCAATTAACTTTCTTAAGATGGGACTGTAAGCTCGAAAATAGGAACAGGTTTTTGACATTTTTATCGTTATTATATAACGTCGTACACCTCTCACTTTGTTAAAAAAGATTATGCTGTAGTTGGTTGAATTGTCATCAACAGGAGGCATAAAATTCCAAGGGTTTATTCATCGCCACTCTGATAGTATGAGGACAATGTTTAATAGTAACACATTCCGTGTCGATGGCAAAATGAATGCGCAGATTTCAACAAAATCTATCGACAAGTATTTTCTTTTTTGTGGGAGTGATTTGCTAATTCTAGTGTTGGAGTTTATAAACTGAAGGCATTCAAAATAACTCAACGATTTTAGGCTTTTTTGGGCTGCCTCGTTGGTATCGTGGCATAAATGTGCGCGTGGGATTGGGAGGTCTCGGGTTCGATTCCCGGGTCGGGCAAAGTGTTATTGGGTTTTTCCGTAAGGAAATTCTCAGTAGCAGCATGGAGTCTGGTAATGTGCCCGGTACGGCAATAGGCTCGCCCCCTATTACGTGGGACCTAAAAATTCCTGGCGAAATGTGGGTGTAATATTACACCTTTGCTTACCCCTTCGGGGATACAGGCGTGAGTCTATAAATAAATAAAATTTTTGCCTTGAGGCGAAATCTGGAACTTGCTAACAATACAAACAATGCGTAAGAAAAATTATATAATTTGTTTCAGAACAACGTACCCTAAATGTACAAACAATATTATTATAATATGAGTCTGGATTTAATTAGAAAATATAAAAATAACTAGAGGACGCCAGCAGCTACGCCTGCATCTTTTTAAAATTTACCCGTTTTGGCCGATCCCGTGGGAATTTCGGGAAATCCCTTCTTAGTGCACCCCTACGGTCCCCAAGGAACATACATGCCAAATTTCAGCTTCCTGCACCCAATAGTTTCAGCTGTCGTGTCTGTCAGTCAGTAAGTAACGGAAGGATTTTAAATATTAAGATTATGCGAAAATACCATACATTACAGTTATAAACATAATATTTATTCTAAATTCGCACAAGTGTAACACAGTTTCGTTACACCGATGCACTAATACGTCACATGCACGGCTTATCCCGCATGCGTTGACAGAGAGCCTCCTTAAGTGACGCCGGTTACAGCGCAGCCTTATTGAGACACAACGCGGCGGTAATCATGCCGCTAATTCTGCGCTTCTTGGGAAATCATTCTCAATAGCTTTGCATCTTTCTATTAGATATTAGGTGCTTTCGATTCAGTAGTCAATTGATATAAAGGATCAGTAAAGCCATTAAGCTATATGACATGTATATACTCACACTTAGTAATAAAATAAAGCATAAGCGATTAGAATCTTATTCTCTGAAAAGTTAGCATAGATAGAGCCTTTTTTTGTTATTGTCAATTATTTTTTATTGTTCCGAATTTACCTTTGTGTTCTAAAAGTCATTTCCTGTAACACAAAATAAACAGTAACCTTTATTCTATTCTGTGTACTAATCAAGCATTCGTCAATGTTTGTGTTCGCGCTACGATCACTAAAAATTTACATCACTGTACACACCGAGGCATGAGTGTGGTAGCTTATGGTCACGCGTCGCGAATGCATGCACTAAGTGAGTATTAGCTGCAGGCGCGCGTGTGCGATGCGGCGCGAAGCGAAGCGGTGCGGAACGGTGCAACGCGGTTCGGAGCGGTGCGATGGAGCGCGATTTACATGTCAAAGAGTCGTGTCCCACCGTCGCGCCGCCGCCGCGCCACTAACGCGATTATGCCAAGGAACAACGCGTCTGCACGGCAGCTATTAAATTGGAACTGCAAATGTAGGCACATGCATTAAATTAGATCCTGACGGGTTATGTACGGGCATGCCAGCCTCTTGTTATTGCGCGGGGACAGGCATAAACTGTTATTACATGCATCCTATGCATGTAATAACACTGCTTTTATTAATATCCTAGCTGCTTCGTTCGTTCGGCAGTGTGAGCTTGCGTTAACAATTACGACAAATTATGAAATTGTAGTCCGTTCATATAGGTGCATATTGGTACCTGAACCGGGTAAAAGCATTATGGTTTGCTTGGGATCAAATTATAAATGACAAAATGCACCTCAGTGTATATTTATAGCGAAAGGCTGACAACGTATCATGTTGTATATGTAGTTAGTAATTGTTTATGCATGAAAACTGTGGACTGTGCGATGTAAAAAGTGATCAGATGGGCACGACCTGGTTGGCTGCTTCGAGAGTTGGAAGAATGAAAAACTCTACTGTTTTGTCTACAATGTTCGCAATATCACAACAGTTTGTCTAGCACTGGGAACGTTGTGTATCACGTGTGTAAAGTTACACACGTTGACACGTGATACACTCCACAATACGTGTTATGTATATTTTACAACAGTTGAGCTATCTTTAAGCCAGTCAAATCTAACGAGCGTTTGAAGAAAGTGCACTCAGTTAGATTAAAACGCACCATAAATAAAAATCGCGCTCTATAGACTGGACGCCTCATAAACGCCCAAGCACCTCGCATATTCCCTGTGGAGTAATCAACTTTCTGACGAAACCATGAACCAATATTAAAAACAAAATATCGAGATCAAACTAAATTTTAATGATATCCTTGGGGGGCGACATCAAGAGTGATTAAACGAACATAGTGTTTTAAAGCGAAAGGTTAATGTATGGGATTTTATCACCGCACTCGTGTTACAGGCGAGTGCTGATCGTAAGTGGAGCGGAATGTGGCGACACACAATCTGCTACGTTTTTACAACTTAACGATATAAAATTAAATGGTGCTTTATTACTCTGAGAAAACCATAACGGGGTCTTTCTAAAGAGACACTCAAATGTCTGGTATGGGCAGAGCTTTCCCTATAGGCGTTCGGGGTACTTGCTTAATTATCTTGTCGATGGCGACACTTTATATAGATTTGGTCTAAAATCGCCTCGGCGTTCGGGGTGTACCTACTAAAATCACCGGTGTCCTTCACTTACTACCTCCCAGAGTGACGGCACCGTGCGAAAAGCGGAGAGCATTTGGAGGTAACCGTGTAATATTTTCATTTATATGCTTAATTTAAGTACAAAATCAATAACTGAAAATTGAACAACTTTAGGATGCCAAACGTGGCTATAAAGGACAACAATACGTAGGAATGTTACGCAGAATTAGTCTATACGGTTGACGATTATAAGCCTAGGCAGTTATCATAAAGGCTAACTAAGTAAACATACATTTAATTTAATCATCGCAATGTTATAGTCGTAATGAAGACATGAAAATCTTGAGACGGCAAACTGACATCCATAACATACGCTTATTGCGTCACTCATTCTGAATTACGGACAACAGTAATGTGCTAAATAGCGCACTTACATAACCCCTATATCGCTAAATTAAAGGAAAATAGACCTTATGCCTGTAGTATAAGCACAGATATAGATCTACATAGATAACGCAATTATCACGATTTGTATTGAAACCAAGCGTGCCGACTTTTTGATACCTACTGTGACGTTGCCTGTATCACGAAGTCGAAGCGATGCGCGACAGTATCGCTTGTGCGATATTCATCGTCTCCTAACACACAACGTCAGATCAAACGTCCAAAGCAAATGCGGCAACGTAATGTGAATAAAGTTTACTTAACGGTAAAACGGACGCGCGGGGACTGAAGTTAGTGGCGACCAACCTCGACGCTTGGTCGGGATTCAGACACGCGAATTGCATGCATTTGCGTTATCTATGTAGATCTATATCTGTGAGTATAAGGCTGGTTGAGGTGCATGTTGTTGGTGTCTGATCGTTTACCCAAGGGGGTACTATAAACCAGCGAAGTGAGCTCTCAGGCACGACAACACATACTGCTCCTTCACCGAGCGTTGTCTGAGGATGTTTTGATCTGCATATTGATTGAACACTACTAAACGTTGCGAATAGTATTTACATAGCTGATGTAATAAATTGAATAGATCTAAGGTCGTAATATTGATTAAATACTTGAAACGGTGATGGAAATGATTGTAGAGCAACCAGAGAGTCCGTTCTCTGTAATGTTTTCGAAAAACATCTGAAGTCTGCCATCTCGCACTTGCCGACTCCGCGGTGGACTATGGCTTAACCTTTCTAAAGATGTTGTGAGGGGGATCCTGCGCAACATTGGCACAGTTTATATTCAAGGCTGATAATGATGACCTAAAACATAACGTAACTTTGTTTGAACACTTAAATAAAGTTACCGGCTAACCTTAAAAGGTAATGTATAGTATTGTCTCTGTTACAATAAGTCAGCGTAACAGAAAATAGGTGCCTTGGTTGAGTTAAACTAGGCCTATTACAAATAATTTAGGAGGGCTACGCTAGACCTACGTGATATGAGTATCACATAAACCAAAACCTTTCAAAATTGTTTCTGTAACCAAATTTGTCTTTATTTTGGACAATATTTGTTTAGGTTACAACCAGCCTCATATGACGTTTTTTTATAAAACGAATATATATTATGTATCTTAATATTAATTGATGAACGTTTAATGTAATGAACATTTTATTTTCTGCGACTTAATTCCTACATGCGTATGAAATCTAGAAATGTATCCGGGGATAACCCTTTCTCAGCCAGGATGGCCCAAGAATCTAGCGGCAAAACGGTCTGGTTTCACAATCTGACGTTTATGAACGTCAAAATAATACATTGATAAAATAATTCCTTACAGACTCTACATTTGCATTTACTGCTACTACTGCTATTGTGATATATTTGTGTTTCTTTAGCCTTTTTCAATACACTTACTACACTTAATCTCAGAAAAAACATATAACAAGGACTAAAACATGTATAACCTGCGGGTAGAACACATCTCAAGTACTTTATTAGCTCATTTTAACGATGTATATTCAACAGCGATGAAATAACCGTTCGTTCAGTTTAATTTAGTATCCACGCTTTATTAAGCAGAACATTATTCAATAGAATATTAATTTAAACGCTCTGAAAGTTAATTCAGTAGATACTTGTATAATATATAATTCATTACTACCAGTTCGCTGACTAGCTAAATGAAAAATGTATTATTGTTAATGCCTGTGGTGTGTTGCTCAGTTGCTCTCATTTTGCTTTTATTATGTAATAAAATATATTTTAATTCAGGAAAAGATACTTGGTATAATTGTTGAAAAAAATCGTAAATAATTGTTTTCTTTTGTAACCTTGTTCTATCTGACAAACAGAAACTGCATAAATGGTGTTAGAGTATGGTGGAGAGATCTAGCAATTGGTACAAATCACAAGACTGAACAAATAAATGGCAAAGTCTGATGGGTGATCTAAGTATCAGATTATCTTCTTTAATAGTCTACCACCATGACATAAAGAAAAGCATGGCCTTCTACGTTTTCTTAAAAATTGTTGTTAATATATAATTGCAGCTTTCAGTTTCTGTCACCTGTAGCCAGAGGAATACGTTTCATTTAGTACCAGATCTATAGCGGTTCATTGCAATGCTACCACGACTTATTTAAGACTCAACGATCACAATCTAATGGTTATATATAAAAACGTTTGTCTAATTAAATCTATCGTCAGTATGTGATATATTCATTCGATTTCATACATATCTAATTCCATTTTCAATGCACAACAGTTGGAATGCCGGATGAAATAGCCATAAACTACTACTAGTACTGACTACTGATAGTTATTGTTGCGGTATATCCCCTCTCACCGTTTATGCGCGCGTAGTTATAAATGTATCCGCAGCATAAGGGTAGCGACACAACTGCCTAACGTATCGCGCCGATACTTCAGCGACTGAACAATTAGTCGTAGTATTTGGGCGGCATAAAACCAAACGTGCCAAACAGTTAACATTATATGATGACGGCAGCTAACATTTAATCGTATAACGTTTGGTGCGATGTCATACTCGACGGAAGATTTTGCGCCACGCCCAATACATACGAATGATGATTTAATAGCAGAAAAAAACACTACGAGCGTATCACCCGAACGTTCAGCGCGGCGATTCAGATATGTGCAGACACTAAGTGTTGTGTGTCGGCTTCCCCGGTGAGTTTTAAAACAGATTGTGTTTACTGCGCCGTGGTAGCGCACACGCCATTGAAGGACGTTGAGTTGCTATCTGCGTTTAGTTAGACACACTGAATGCTTCGCTACGTAACATGATAATCGGTCCTTAAGTTTGATGTGGTTGTCTCCGTTCTATGTAATACAAGGCAAAGTAACGAAAACTACAGAATATGAATCGACTTTATAATAACATTGATAAATTGCAATTAGAAGTGAGATTTGGAGGAGAAACACATATTTTAACATTATATACAGGCCGCGAAGAATGTCAATAGCGCGAAACAAAAATGGTTCAGTGCCATCTAGTGAATGAAATGTCAAACTTTATGCTTACCACAACTTATTACACATTTAAGGTAGACATTTACAAGACATTTCATCTGATATATATGACAGTTACGGTATGCATAGCATTGACAATAATAATTTAGTATAATTATTTTAAATCTACTTAGACATTTGACAGTACTTATTAATTCTATTTGGCTCAAAAGCTACCATGTATATTTGTCTGGTCTACTGGTCGGTCCATTATTTGTATATTATCTGTACAAATAGCAATAAAAAATCAAACGGGTTGTTACTTAGTTTACACCATGCCAAAACACGTTTCTCCTAGTTGCCAAGAACAAGTAGAGATCACAGCTATTACAACGGTCACTAGCTCCACTAACGATGCTCATTACACACTATTACAAGGCTGTGTTTCACTACAAACTATCGTTGTATTAAGTGTTACTAAGTACAACGAGGCTAATTTAATTTAAATTCTATTCTAGCAGAAGTTCCGCCTCGTTTCAGGGCGTATCAGCTTGTGGAATGTAAAAAAGTGTAATGAACTTCTCGCCGACCAGTCTTGGGCTTAGGACACATAACTGAAACGCACAGAGTTTTTACGTTAACAATATACGAGCTGTTACTCTGGCCAAATTTTCTAAGTGAGAGTAATTAGTTGTTTTTTGTCGTTTCCAGAATAAAAACGGTTTTCCAACATGAACAACACATCTGTTTGTAAGTGAGCATCATTATTCATATCTTATGCCAGTTTCATCCAAGACTTTCGTTTCAGAGTTTCTAGCCACATTTGACATATTATTGACTTTTCTGGAAACCAACTGCTGTTTAAACTTTGCATCTAGTATGTAGATTTTAGGCGAAAGCAGTTCCTGTAATAACAATAAAAGATCTTAATAACATAAGTCTTTACAAATAGGCAGACAAATGCAGTAATTTTCATATTAATAAAAGTACTTTGGACTTATGTATAGCATCGCCCTGTCACTGTGACCTATGGCTAACATCACCACTTTGCGTCTACCATAACGGCGGCTCACGTGCAAATCAATCAGCCGTCAATCCGACACCTGTCTGTGCACCGACGGCTTCAAACCCGCACACAACAGCACGGCACCAACATACGGACACCTTGAGAACCGATAGTGCAACTAAAATAAACGTAAACTGTCTTGCGAGCTTGGCAGCTGGTAGTTCGTCTTGTGTGCGAACTAAGTTTATAATGATGATTACGAGGGCACGTGTAGTTCTATGATATAAGTACGCCGCACTTCAAGCGGGTAATTTTACCAGGTGTTTTCAATTTATCTATTGCCAGCTGTCGGCGCAACGATTTGTGTGCCATATAAATACATCGCATCCCTGACAAACGATGCAGCGGTGAGAGGATCACTTAAAATATTACAACTAACCAGAGCAAATAGAAATCTAGTAGACTAACTATATTAAATATAAATACTAGTTCGATTATTCAGAAACCCAGTGTAGGTCTGTATTCAGACAATGTCCGCCCCCAAAAATAGAAACTGCGATTATTTTTCTAAATGATTTTTATAATTATGATAATTGATTTAATGTTACTCAAAATTGTATTTTTATCTTTTTTTCAAATATTTGTATGTCCTAAAGACAAAACATAGAATACTGTAAAAAATTAAACACTTTTAATTTTTAACCTATGTTTAACAAATAAATGATTTTGATTCAATTTTGATTACCTATAGACCAAATAAAACCATTTAAGTTTATGTACTTGAATTGTAAAAACGTAACAGATAGTGTGGTGCCACATTCCGCTCCACTCACGATCAGCACTCGCCTGTAACCGGAGAGAGGTGATAAAATCGCATACATTAACCTTTCGCTTTAAAAAACAATATTCGTTCATTCACTCTTGATGTCGCCGCAAACGGTATCATTAAGATTTTGTTTGAACTCGATAATTTTGTATTTACTATTGGTTCGCCGTATCGTCAGAAAGTTGGTTATTCCACAGAGAGGCGGCGTTCTGGCTTTATGAATCATACGGTCTATGAGTTTGGCATTTTTCTTTATTATAGTAATATACTTTAATTAAGTCACTGACATAGCTCTTTGAATATTCAATATGAATAGTCCGAAAGCCATTGGAGTACACAGGTTCTGGAATAATGGCTACGCACCGGAATTTACGACTTCCGAATTCCTACCTTTGCTACGGCAAGGGTAGGAATTCCGCAAGGCTGACTGACGACCTTTTTGGGATCGCGGGCAGCGGACGAATTTGGGTTTGCTCAAAATTGATCCATGAGGAGAGCCTTGCGGGAGGCCTATGTCTATCAGTGGACATCTTTCGGCTGATATGATGATGAAGATGATGATACTTTAATATAACTTCACGAATAATCCGAAGTTGTTTGTAATGCTAGACCACCGTATCATCTGGGGCTGGGTTCATATATTTAGCAATTATACCACCTTCAGCAAGCTGACAGCAAACTTCTAGTAATGAAGTGCCACTGTAGTGTACTTTATAAGGACTTATAAGGACACTTCAACTATTCACAATAGTCTGAAACTGCACGATTGGCAAAACCCTTAATGTTTGTCTCTTAATGTTAAAGTTTGCCGTAACTTTAAGAAAAAAGCTTTGGAATAGATATTTGTGTTATCTTCAAAGTGTCTATGGATTGAGTATTTAATTTTGTTCGTGATGATTTGCCTATTCTAAAACTTATAGTTCCATAATCATTACTACAATAAAATTTCAATTTTTTTTTTTTTGAGAATTCTTACCATTTTTATTGAAGAAGAAATTACGTAATCGCGTCTTGCAAATTATATTATATGCTTTGTTGATTGTCAACTGTATTTGGAATGAATGAGTATTAAATAAATAAAATTTTATCTTATTTCATAATAAATATTACGGGCACTTGAATAACCGATAACAATGAAATAATTCGTTAAGGACAATGTTGGTCCCTTACGGGTTGATAATAAAATACGATTAGAAACTGAATTATTGTAGATAATTTATCGATACATTTCAAATTACAATATAGCGGTGATTAAGGTAACGTTGTGAGTACCGACTATCTAATCTACTAAAACGAGCCTGTTCCAATACAATATATCAAACGTTTCCGATAATCCACACCGTTAGCCAAAATTATTACAATACCTGTATTAGTTCGATTAAGACACACTCACAATAATCAAATAGCTTTGCTATTTTAAAATCAAAAACTTCATCTTCTTTAGGACTTCAAGTTTAATAATGAAGTGTGTAATACGTTTCTTACATTTATAGGCTGCGAAGATAATGGTTTCTTAAAAGGTTTTGTCACTTTACATCACATTTACATCAGGCTGGTCAATTACAGGAAGACTCAGTATCTTGATTGTCCTACCATTATACTGACATCCAATCTTTCGCCTTGGAATCATGTCTATCCTAACAGAGTGCCTGACGTCTGACCTCTGCAACCCGAAGCGATTATGATATTTCATGGCTTACATCCAGTGTCAGTATGCTGACTCGCCATAAAAACTGTCAAAGATCTTCATAACATATGAAAGACATAACTACAAAAAGGCAGTGTGCCTGCCACCGTGGGTTTAAATCTGATAATAACCCTCTTCATGGCAATCTATTGGTATCTCCGCTAGCCTATCGCTGTCTTATAAGTAAAGTAAATTTGCATATCGGCCAATATGGGTAATGTATTAATATGAGACCGCAAAGCAAATACACTAGGGTTACCCTTATTGTGCCGAGTAAGCAATACGAGGATTTGCAACTTCAACAGTAAAAAAGCAGTCTCTTATCAGCTGCCACTATCAGGTCGACTTAAACATTGTGTCCGTTATCTCATTATTTTATTCGACGGCGGTATGTAGCTCATATTGTATGGACGCCGAAGATTACGTCGCGTTTGGGTATATTTATGATGGTCCTCTATAGAGGAGCGGTCGAGAGAAACAGCACCTCCTAAGATTAGGTGTAGGGTACTGATATACGTTTTTTTAATCTTGATATATGGGCAACCGATAGATAAAATGGATATGACCTAGTTGTTTAATCGGTCGCCTGGCCGTTAAGAACTGCGCCGAGTTTGAGGGTCCGACTCACACTCGAGGTAATATTTTGAGTGACCCACAAGTTGTTCTTTCAACTCTGTGTGAACTCTGTGTCTGTTGAGTGTCACGACACAAGATATAAGCCCAGTTGGGGCAATTTCTTTTAAAAAATAAAACGAAGATGATTTTTAGAATAAAGCTAGTTTAATCTACATTTTAGATAGCCATTTTAGCAAACAAGATGACATTCAACAAAACCCCTTAGTTTAGTTGTCGATTTGTGATTGATTCCTACTGTAACGGAATCCTATGGACCCCAGGCTGATTAAAATTTTAGTTTTCTTAATAACTGGGTTTAAAATGTCAGAGGGCCCCCAGTGGCCCTGATTAAAGCGCCCCTCCTCCGCGCATAATCTATGACACTCGTCCAGGTTTGACGGGACATGTCTCTACTGACAGCATTTACCAAGTGTAAACACTTCTAAGAGTGAAAAGAGGACATCAAAATTATATATGTCTTTAATGGGATTGCCTCGCTTCTAACTAGATTACGATGCCTAGCAGTACCCTGAATACCACATAGTTAACTATCCACCATTCATAACCACACACCCACAAGCGAGATATGTGAAACCTCTCCGCTCTCAATCTCAGACGCTGGGTGCCGAGGCAGAGCCGAGGTAACTCATACCAGACCGTGGTCACAAATCAAGCATGTGAAACCCCTCCGCTCTCAATCTCCGGTAGCTGTGTACCGGGGCAAAGCCGAGGTAACTCATGCCAGACCTGCGTACACTCTTACTTCTCCGTAAGCCTAATATCCTAAGCTAATCACACATACGCAGATCCACTGGCAGGATACTTGTATTCTCTCCGCTCTCAATCTCCGTACGCTGGGTCCCGGGGCAGAGCCGAGAATACAACCATCAAACCGTGGCTTACATATATCACACTCTCTCGGCCATACAGGACCTACGCTAAGCCAGGCGCACCCAGTCAGTCAGTCTGTAATCGTTATTATATAACTAACTATTATAAAATGATATATTATAACAAATTCTACCAAACATATTAGTAAATAACATTGTTTATAGTAATTTATTCAGCCTGGGATATCAGTACATACATATTTGTAATGTGTAATTATATAAAACTTATACAATGACTTTTAGTGGTTAAATTTAAGTATCAGGCACTCACCGGGATCAACAGCGTCATACCTCGTTAGGACTTCTCACCCGGGAACCGATACTCTGCCACTCGTCGCCCTATACCTTTTCTTGAAGCCCGCTCGTCTCTTTCCTTGTTAGTAATTAACACTCATTCTCAATTCTTGCCGAACACTCTTTCCGCGCCTAGATCTAGGTACGATACGTTTCGTGCCTCCAAGCCAACTCTTCTCCACCCCTACGCATACTTCCCAACCTAACACGCCGCGTCTCATCACCCGCCGGGATCCGCCTAGCTTCGCGTACTCACATCGACCATCTCCAAACAGCACAAACCCGTATTTCCTAAACTACACGCCACGCTTTCCCGAGATCTGTCAACCTCCGCGTCCTAAGACCGAGTGTCTCAACTACCACGCGAGTCCGATCCCGAGATCCCCCTCTTCCGCGCCCTAAGACCCACATTGACTGTCCCTCGACCCACTCGGTTCCGCGTCCCAACATTCACTGTCTCGAGATCCGCCCAGTTCCGCGTCCCAAGATCGACTGTCCCATCCTACACCCCCACTACCACGTCACGCTGTCCTGGGACCCGACTGGCCCTGCCTCCTAAGATCGACTGTCCAGTCAAACACCCCCAAGGCAACGCCCCTGACCTCTTACTACCTGACAAGGGTTCGTTTTTTATCGTTGATCCCCTTTTTTATGATCCTCAACTATACAGCATGTGAACACTACAGTGCCAATATTTTCTCATATTTCATGGCTATTTCTTTACTTATATGCCTGTCACATAACTCTTATAAATTTGTCAAACGCTTAGAATTTATGAGTTTACTAATTGCATAACGTTGGCGCCATCGTAGCGATAAGACAAACACATGTGGAAACAAGTATGCGACCTAAGAACTATATATTATTATTTAATTAGGTGTAGCCAGCAACACCATTACATTCCCCCCTCTGAAAATCAGACGCGTAGACTATGTCATAGCGTATGAGCTTTCACTAAAGATACAATAGCATATATAATAATAGAGTACGCCAGTTAAAACTGCATCTTGGTTTTCCACCACTGACATCCGGCAAATACCATACAACTTCTAATAAGTAACCACTACTTCAATACCACTTATTCTACCTCATAGTTGATTGACAGTAATAACTATACTATACCCTTGCGAAGGCCGCCCCGTACGATACACTTACTAACTTTACTCCGACCATCCCTATACTATGACAACATTAACACTTATAAGGATCCTTTATCAATTGAATCAAGTACGAACCTTTTCCTATGTCTATGAGGAATTATCAAAATTCTAATCTATCTGTATACTACTTCTCCTACCAGACCTAACCTTCTTATTAGAACTACCGCACATAACCAAGATCACCAGTTGCCCGTAACCTATGTATTCCAATAAGCCAAATGGCGTAGCAAAAATTCTCAATACAGTAGTATAATCTATTAAGACATCCTATCCATGCTTAGAATGGAAGTGTACATACCAGATGTCTTCTTGATAAACGGGCAGCGTGGTATGATCAAGGTACCTGATTCGCCATTCTCACTCGTCGAAATCGGGTTCAGTAGTAGGTGTATATAGCGTCAGGTAGCAGAGGCTGAAATAGTTCGCACACACTGGTATAAGACACTAGTCTTATCAAAATTGACAGACAAGTAGTTGCAATAGTTTTATATAATGAGCTAAATAGTCGTAAACAATAGTATAGTGCAGCAGTCGTTTTCCCCAGTCGATAGCTCGAGAGTCCCTACAACTAAACAATTCTTAACTCGGTCTCACACTAGGAATTATTCCCATTTAGCTAGAAATTGTACGCGCGGGGATCGAACCCACAATGTTCGGCGAGATGGCCGCCAATCAGTTCTTCATTCGGATCATCAAGCGTATCGACATGATATCTGCTTCATTATTAAGGCTCTGATTACAGTTAACGTAAATAACAATTTCGATTATTACTCGTGCAGTTGGACGCAGCTGCCAAATATATTATGCCATAAAATAAAGGTTCTATATAACGAACGACACACATAAGGCCCTATGTAACTTAAACCTTCGTTTAATATTGTATGTATATCTGAGAGTTCGGATCAGAGGGAGTCCACTTGCTTGAAGTTAGTCAATGTGCGCGTTTATAGTTAGTACAGATAATGAAAACTTAGCTCTGTGTAAGATGATCCAATGCGAGATATGTCCTTCGACGCACACTGCAGCTGCCTTTCACGTTACCGGAACGCCGCTACTTTGTAGTCACAGCCGACGGACGCAACAACACGTGCGGTAGTTGAAGTAAAAGGTGACGTAGGGTCCTGGAATTTTAAATGAAATGCCACGAGTATCAAACTTCCAAGATTAGTCATATAATATACGACTTCTATTTGAGTACTAAACCCGGATACAAACTAACAAATGATTAGAGATGTGATGCGGATCACCAATTAATATTTTTCAGTACGGATGCGTAATAAGTATTTTTGCATGAGTCTAGCAACAAAATATTATTTTTATTTGAACTTTAGAATCAAGTTAGCTGTTTACGGATATCACACGATAGGGCTAAACTATGTCTATGAGTCTAGTATGTATCAAGACGTTGTTAGCATACTGCTTACACACCTCTCGAATCTCATGAGAAATATGAATTCAATGTCAAACTCTAAGTAAACCCGGGGCTCGAACCCTGGTAAAAAACCGTGGTTAAAAGGTATGTGTAGAATATACCAGGCATAACAAATACATACATCATTGCCACTGGCAATCACATTGTAACACAGATGAATAAGTATTGTAAATACTCAGCTAAACTAAAATTTGAGATAGGCTAAACTGTAACAGTTAGGTAAAATACTGATGCTTAGAATTAACACGTGTAGAATATCTATTTCATATGACGCACGGCGGGAATCGAACCCATACCAAAGACGGCAGAAATGACTTACAAAAGCCATTCAGTTTTTCAAAAGAATGCAGCACATGTGCAGTCATATCTTAACAAAGTAGCCGATCTTGGCCCTTGGACAAAGCACATCAATAATACAAAAGAACTATGGCTCCTTTCACGATGGGAATCGAACCCATCCTAAAAAACGGCGTAAATGACTTTCTAAAGCCATTCAGTTCCTTAAAACAATGCGCCACATGCGCAATCATATCTTAACAAAGTAGCCCATCCTGTCCTTTTCACGTGCGCGTTGGCGCGTTCGGACAAAGCACATCAATAATACAAAAGAACAATAGTTCCTTTCTAGCCTTCTTTCTTTTAAGTAATAAACATCTAAAATGTGTTTCCCTTTTTTGTTTTATCCCTTATTTTTTTCACACGCTGGCATTTGGAAACAAAACGTGCCAGATGTCGGCTTATTGCATTGCCTTTCTAGTTTGGGAAACAATTTTAAAACAAAACATTTTAAAATAATGGTCACTAAACCCAGCTCCAGACAATAATAACAACAATTAACAAAATAGTTTCGTGTTCAACAATAGTGTGCATTCTTTTTATGTTTGGGATTCGAACCCAAAATATTTAAAATCACATTGTGCGACTTCTATAAAGCCGACGCCGATCATTAGGTACATGAGTATAATATCCGCCGACTTTCACCAATGCTCAGGAATCGAACCTAGAGCTTTTATAAAGTATACCAAAATGCTGCAGTGGGCTAATATTACCCTAATCTACTTGCTAACACGTTAGGAAACTAAATTTACTGATATATGATCTAAGAATAATCCTTTTCTCAATTATAGCTCGTGTACACTTCATCATTAAAACCCCTATGCATTCTGTAAGAATCTCAACTCAACCAATGTAATAAACTAATAGATGCTTGTCCAAAGAACGCGTATGCATAAGATAGATATTATTACTAGATTTCGTAATTTAATACGTTTGTTGACACCATTTTGAAATATCGTAGCAACAGGAATTGAACCCGCTATTTCAGTATGTTTTTAGAAACCATTTTAATATATCGTAACAACAGGAATCGAACCCGCTATCTCAGTAAGTTTGTTGAAAATATTTTAAAACATCGTAGCAACAGGAATCGAACCCGCTATCTCAGTAAGTTTGTTGAAAACATTTTAAAACATCGTAGCAACAGGAATTGAACCCGCTATCTCAGTAAGCTTGTAGAAACCATGTTAATATATCGTAACAACAGGAATCGAACCCGCCATCTCAGTAAGTTTGTTGAAAACATTTTTATAATATCGTAGCAACAGGAGTCGAACCCGCTATCTCAGTAAGTTTGTTGAAAACATTTTAAAACATCGTAGCAACAGGAATTGAACCCGCTATCTCAGTAAGCTTGTAGAAACCATGTTAATATATCGTAACAACAGGAATCGAACCCGCTATTTCAGTAAGTTTGTGGAAAACATTTTTAAAACATCGTAGCAACAGGAATCGAACCCGCTATCTCAGTAAGTTTGTTGAAAACATTTTTATAATATCGTAGCAACAGGAGTCGAACCCACTATTTCAGTAAGCTTGTTGAAAACATTTCAAAATATCATAGCAACAGGAGTCGAACCTGCTATTTCAGTACGTTAGTGTAGTAAATTCCTGTCCCGCAACTCCAACAAAATATTATTCATTATTTATCCTTAAATAATTCCCTCTTATTATATACAGTTATCGAACACGCTATTAATAATACGGCGTCTAGTTTGTTGACGTTGCACAACAATATAGTTATAGTCACAGACATTGCTCAGGAGTCTAACCTGATTTAACTACATCTAGATGTTCCACGGAATATTCTGGTGTGCATTATACATTAATCTCAAGACATGTTAATGTTCTACACCAGATTTTCTATAAAAATAATCTTTATAATATAAAATCCTTCTCTTTCCTTATCTAAAATTAGTTCTAACCATCGCTAGTCCGCATCGCGTATCGGACTCAAACAGCGAACCTGATACGCAAGTGCTTGTAACCCATAATATGCTTAATATCGAGAGTCGAACTCGACATATTTAAACGTAAAGCATTTTCTGTAGCCAATAATATAACCACTGTCGAGACTCGAACTCGACATACAGTATAAATGAAACGCCTGAGCTTTATGTAAAGCGTTTGAACCTATGTGGTCAATAATATGTTTACTTTCGAGATACTGCGATGCTACAGGAGGAACCACTTTGCTATTAAAATAAATAACACGTGCGAGAGGGCTCCCCCCTCCGATTATTAAATATTAAGATGATTGCCGCGCTTTATCAAAAGCATTTCTATGTACCCAATAATATAACCACTGTCGAGACTCGAACTCGACATACAGTATAAATGACACGTATGAGCAGCATTTATGTAAAGCGTTTCAACATATGTAGTCAGTTATATGTTTACTTTCATGATACAGCGATATTATAAGAGGAACCACAGTGCCATAAGAATAATTAACACATGCAAAAGTGTGGCACTTAGGCGCAATATCGCCCCCCTCGGACTATTAAATATTGTGATAATTGCCGTGACTTAAATATTATTTCGTCTTTCTAAAATGAACATGATCGTCTATCGATTATTGAATAA
The DNA here is from genome assembly GCA_944739405.2 of Euclidia mi. NCBI lineage: Eukaryota > Metazoa > Arthropoda > Insecta > Lepidoptera > Erebidae > Euclidia > Euclidia mi. The sequence goes on along the minus strand of OX123185.2, from coordinate 107,102,338 downwards.
CAAGTTGTGCTTAATTAGATCGATATTTTCCTACGTTGTGTTTGTATTTTTCTACGTTGTGTTTGTATTTTTCTACGTTGTGTTTGTGTAGTAACCCTTTAGTTCTTCCTCGTTGTTCTGAAGTGAATCAGAACATTTTATGACGAGGATCCTGGTCACGGCACCAAATGTAACGGAATCCTATGGACCCCAGGCTGATTAAAATTTTAGTTTTCTTAATAACTGGGTTTAAAATGTCAGAGGGCCCCCAGTGGCCCTGATTAAAGCGCCCCTCCTCCGCGCATAATCTATGACACTCGTCCAGGTTTGACGGGACATGTCTCTACTGACAGCATTTACCAAGTGTAAACACTTCTAAGAGTGAAAAGAGGACATCAAAATTATATATGTCTTTAATGGGATTGCCTCGCTTCTAACTAGATTACGATGCCTAGCAGTACCCTGAATACCACATAGTTAACTATCCACCATTCATAACCACACACCCACAAGCGAGATATGTGAAACCTCTCCGCTCTCAATCTCAGACGCTGGGTGCCGAGGCAGAGCCGAGGTAACTCATACCAGACCGTGGTCACAAATCAAGCATGTGAAACCCCTCCGCTCTCAATCTCCGGTAGCTGTGTACCGGGGCAAAGCCGAGGTAACTCATGCCAGACCTGCGTACACTCTTACTTCTCCGTAAGCCTAATATCCTAAGCTAATCACACATACGCAGATCCACTGGCAGGATACTTGTATTCTCTCCGCTCTCAATCTCCGTACGCTGGGTCCCGGGGCAGAGCCGAGAATACAACCATCAAACCGTGGCTTACATATATCACACTCTCTCGGCCATACAGGACCTACGCTAAGCCAGGCGCACCCAGTCAGTCAGTCTGTAATCGTTATTATATAACTAACTATTATAAAATGATATATTATAACAAATTCTACCAAACATATTAGTAAATAACATTGTTTATAGTAATTTATTCAGCCTGGGATATCAGTACATACATATTTGTAATGTGTAATTATATAAAACTTATACAATGACTTTTAGTGGTTAAATTTAAGTATCAGGCACTCACCGGGATCAACAGCGTCATACCTCGTTAGGACTTCTCACCCGGGAACCGATACTCTGCCACTCGTCGCCCTATACCTTTTCTTGAAGCCCGCTCGTCTCTTTCCTTGTTAGTAATTAACACTCATTCTCAATTCTTGCCGAACACTCTTTCCGCGCCTAGATCTAGGTACGATACGTTTCGTGCCTCCAAGCCAACTCTTCTCCACCCCTACGCATACTTCCCAACCTAACACGCCGCGTCTCATCACCCGCCGGGATCCGCCTAGCTTCGCGTACTCACATCGACCATCTCCAAACAGCACAAACCCGTATTTCCTAAACTACACGCCACGCTTTCCCGAGATCTGTCAACCTCCGCGTCCTAAGACCGAGTGTCTCAACTACCACGCGAGTCCGATCCCGAGATCCCCCTCTTCCGCGCCCTAAGACCCACATTGACTGTCCCTCGACCCACTCGGTTCCGCGTCCCAACATTCACTGTCTCGAGATCCGCCCAGTTCCGCGTCCCAAGATCGACTGTCCCATCCTACACCCCCACTACCACGTCACGCTGTCCTGGGACCCGACTGGCCCTGCCTCCTAAGATCGACTGTCCAGTCAAACACCCCCAAGGCAACGCCCCTGACCTCTTACTACCTGACAAGGGTTCGTTTTTTATCGTTGATCCCCTTTTTTATGATCCTCAACTATACAGCATGTGAACACTACAGTGCCAATATTTTCTCATATTTCATGGCTATTTCTTTACTTATATGCCTGTCACATAACTCTTATAAATTTGTCAAACGCTTAGAATTTATGAGTTTACTAATTGCATAACGTTGGCGCCATCGTAGCGATAAGACAAACACATGTGGAAACAAGTATGCGACCTAAGGACTATATATTATTATTTAATTAGGTGTAGCCAGCAACACCATTACACTACCCGCAATGATCCAGGTGTATTTATCAACAGCACTATTACTGGGCACGGGCCACTTCGGACACTATAAGAATAGTTAGGACATATTAAAAATAAAAATTGTTTGAAAAGCATCTTACAGCCGATTTATCATAAAGTAATAAGTACCAGGTGGTAAGTAACACAAATAATTCTGAAAGCTAAGTAATTACAAACACATCATAAAGTATTAAGTGTTGCACTTGGGAATGACCATTCTCCATTTTCATTACGATATTAATGACTATCGTATGCATGTTATATGTATGTGTAGGTATATCGTTGTATGAAGCTAACTAAATGAACATCAAAATTAAAATTAAGTACTAGGCTTGAGTATTATTATGTAAATATATATTAGAGATATAGAAAGTGTAACAGCTGCAGCACCTTACAAAATCTAAATTATGTGTATTATGCAAAACCTGGCGATGAAAAAGAGTGACCGTGAGTTTTATTGCCCGTTCTTTCTCATGGTTCTATGCCCTTGCTTTGAGAATGTGGCAGTAAATGTAAATGTAGAATCATTAAGTAATTAATTTATAAATTAGTAGTATAGTATTTTGACGATCATAAGCGTCACATTGTGACCCAAATGAATAAAGGATTTTTGAATTTGAATTTGTATGGGTTGCTCACCAATATCAATTGCTATTTGAGAAGAATTTCAAACATTACATTGTACATACGTTCCCTATTGACTGATATGTAGTGTAAATTCATATGTGCTGATGAATTTACAGTATAGGTAAGTAGTACCGAATGAATCATATTCCACAAGCATTTTAGCATAAAATATCTATACCTGGGCGATTCAGTTAGTTCATTTAAGAAATTTCATACATACATACATAGACTCACGCCTGTTTCCCCGAAGGGGTAGACAGAGGCATATTTAACGCCCACTTTTCGCCAGTGTTTTAATCCCACGTAATAGGTGGCGAGCCTACTGCCGCTTATCGGGATATTTTGTTTGCCAGAGCCTCGTCCGTTGATCAGCAGGTACACCACTTGCAGGTGAGGTTGGCTTGGGACCCTAAGTTCTTGGTGGGAACCCTATGCACCCTTTATGAAATTAAAATATAATCAAGTTTTTTATATTACCCATTTAAAGTGTCCCACTGCTGGGCAAAGGCCTCTCCCTTTGATCGCCATGCATCCCTGTCCTGTGCTATGTCCAGCCAGTAGCTGTCAAATGTATCCAGCAGTCTTCGTCGACTATCATGGGGCACCCAATAGGGTAGTTTCCAGGGTCAAAATACTTACATTTTATTTAGTCCGTATTTTAGATTATAAAAAAATATAGGACACGTATTTTTTTTAAAATAACAAAGATATAGCCCATTAAAGTTACGTGTGATGTCATCTAGTGCGAAAAAATGCAGCACGGCGTGACGTTATACGTAACTTTAATGAACTATATCTTGGTCATTTTTGGTTTAATTTACTAATAAAAATAAGTATCGCTTATTTTTGAATAATCTAAAGGACGGAATTATATTTTTTTGTCAACTAGCCTATTGGTAAATACATGAGCCCATCTATCTGGGTGCATACGGCAGACGTGTCCAGCCTAGTCCCACTTCAGTCTGGCAGATTTTAAGCCAACGTCGGCTATGCGTGTTTTGGAACGTAGCTTGGTGTTTCGGACATGGTCTGTCCTCTTTTTTTAATAAAGTTGGGTATTCATTTATAACATCAGTGATTTGTCAGTCGAAGTCTTGTCCAATTCATTATAAAAGTTTTAGAAACTGCTAGAACGAAAAAAAACCTAAAAACACAAAAATACTCAACCTGTTTTCTTTTCTAGGTACCGTATAAAATTACTACTGAATTAGTATAAAATTGTTTTTTTTTATTGCGATGTTAAAAACAGATACTTTAATTTTATTTATTTGTGTAGATATAGCGAATCCAAACAGAATGGGAAGGAATATTTCAGTTATAACCTTCAAGCTACTAAGCAGGTACTATAAATAAAGTATTAAGTACATGTATTTTAAACATATGTAGATTTTGATGGATGATCTTAGCGGTCGATATTTTCAATAGCACTTTGACTAATAGCAAGATTTAGTGTAAGATGTGTTGAATATCTTCGGCTGCGCTTACGAATGATCTGTTGTTGGTTTCTTTTTGATTCGCTGTAACCTTTGACAATGTTAATGAAAAATTGTATAATGCTCGGTTTAATATCAACGCTGTAAAAGTACATAATTATAAATTAACTCACACGTGCATTTTTATATTCTGTGACGTGCATTCTTTCACGTGGAAAATATCTTATTACTTCTTCAAATTTAATTTTATTTGAGACTTCAAAATCGCCCATGATTTAACCTGAAAGTAAGACTGACAAACATAGTTACTTTTTTATAAGTTGCATAATAATATGTATTTACAAGTGGCATTCATTGAGTTGACTTATATCTGATTCATTCATATCTGTCGCTATTCATATATTTTTGAGTTCAATCACTTTGAATTTAAATAGCATATCCTGAAGAAATAATGTCTATCTGAATCTTCAAAGTGATTTTACTGAATTGTGTGACGTAAGACTTGAGGCAATGTTTAATTATATGTAATCAAAGACTTTTTTTTCTTTATGGTGTCGGGTTGGAAAATCCTCATGGAGTCCCTCCGCCTTGGGGGGAGGGACGAAGGGGACTGTCAGACTCTTACTGACTAACTGACTAAAAACCAACCCATACTCTTCATGTACCCATGTGTCGGAGGGTAGGGTTTCACCGAAGCATTTCTCGCCACCCCCCGACGGGTATTGGCCCGCCAAATGGTCAGGCGGGCCCCGAACGAAACCCCCTTAGCGGCGGATGAAGGTGTTGGGCTCGCAACGCAACACCAACACACCTCTTCTCCCGCGACCTCACCCAACTGCGAGGGACAGACAGAACTGTCCCCCGCACCCACACCTTGGGACGCATCCTACGCAGGCCTCACCCAAGCCCACGTGGAGCGTCCCCTCCCGGGATCCCGCTTAGCTTCCCCGTGGTTGTACCTCAAACCCACGGTTACTGAGCCCCCCACCACGACAAGGTGGAGATCCCACGGGGGGATGTAATCAAAGCCTAATTAAAACAATATTTATATAATAACATCCAATTAGCGGCGCCGGATGTATTATGTCGCCGTAGATAATTAGTTGATATGGTATGAACGGAATAGTTACTAATGTCAGTGTTTATGAGAAAAATTGTTGATAAATAATCTACTAAAAGTCCTGTTTATAAGAGGTCCTTGTTTATATATAAGCCTCTCTCCCTAAAAGAAGAGTAATACCATAGTCCACTTACTGTCCTGTGATGATCTTTGACCTTTATGGTGTACTCTTAGACATTCAGGTTTCCACACAATGTTCGCCTTTAACGTTTAGCAAGCGATGGCTTAAGTTTTCCACAGCTGTTGATGGGTAAAATAAAAAATGGACTTGTCGATCGAATTACCAAATCATTTAATTTAATTGTCTAAGGCATTTAGTCTACCCATAGGTATACGTTCTGTTTCCGTTATATGTATATACATACACGGCCGGTGCTCCAGCACAAGTCAAAGCCCAAAAGCCCTGTCCAGTCTTCAGCATTTCAACTGTAATCCTATCATATCCTGCAGCCTTACCTACTTTCATACTTCCCAACGCCTACACAATCTCATCCACACCAATATCGCTTTCATCATTGCTATTATTACCATTCATTTTGTCGATCGATGTCTCTATCGCCGTTCTTTCAAATAGACCTTCAAAATACTCCTTCCATCTCTTCAGCACGCATGATTCACCATTCAGTATCTTTCCATTCTTGTCTCTGATTGACGTGTATTCTGAGGATTGAGTTCTTCCTCGAACTGCACGAACGGATTTCCAGAAAAACTTTATGTTTCTCCAGAAATCTTCAGATAGTCTGCTATCAAACTCATCTTTCTTTTCCTCTTTTTTCCTTTTAACAATTTCTTTCACATTTTTTTGACCTAAAAAACTCCTTTCTTGCTTCATCTATGTCATCACTCGTTGCCTTTCCCATTCTTTCATTTGCTCTGGCAGCCAACCAATCTAACCAAGCTTCCTTCTTCTCTGACACTGCTGATTGTACATCCTTGTCCCACCATGTATTCTTAACCTTTCGTATTTTCCGTCTCTCGATCACACCACATACTTCAGACGCTACACATACTATCTCTTCTTTAAAAGATTGCCATAATTCTTCCATATCATTTATGCCATCGAACCTCTCAAATCTTGCTATCAATCTTCGCTTATACTCATCTTTCACATCTTTTTCTTGCAGATTTTCTGCTTTTATTCTTTCTGGGACCCTATTTTCATAATGTTCTCGGTGTCGCCATCCTTTAAAGAGTCCACTTATCCGGCTCATCACCAAGAAGTGGTCTGTGTGGATGCCGATCCCTCGATACACCCTTGTATCTAACACATTCTTTCTCAAACGTTCATCTACAATTACAAAATCAATCATACTTCTTCTAACATTCTTAGCCTCACGCGTATACATGTGTATCCTTTTGTGATCAAACATGGTGTTTGTCACTCAAAGGCTCCACTCTAAACAAACCTCAAGCAAAACTTTTCCATTTTCATTCACACTCTCATCACCAAATCCACCTAAAACCCTTTCAAATCCATCTCGTTTTACTCCCACCCATCCATTGAAATCACCTAACAAGATCAATCTTTCGTTATCCTTACATTTCCTCAAAATCGCTCTTAAGTTCTCCCAAAATTCCTGCCTTTCGTCTTTTTCTTGCTGTGACATACCCGCTTCTATATTGACCGGGGCGTAAACCCCTACAATAAAGAGACGAGTAAGTCCTTCTTTCATTCTCATCCACAATAGTCTAGCATTTACACATTCATATGCCTTAACGCACTTATTCATTCGCGCAGACAGTATTAAACCAACTCCCTTGCAGGCTCTGGTGGTACTGTATACCCCAGACCAATAAGCCGTGTAGCTGTCATGCTTGGTGGGGCCACAACCTTTCCTTTTTGTCTCATTCACACATAGAACATCAATCTTTCTATCATCCATCATCTGGCATACTTCATTCAATTTACCATCCATTCCTCCTCCAACATTTAATGTTGCAAACCGGCTTTCCGTAGGCCGCTTTTCGCCCTCGCGAGAAACGAGACGTGATGGGTTGCGAACCGCGTCGCCGCCGTCTGGAGAAATATTATTTTCAGTTCTCATAGCATTCCCACGAGTAATAGGGATTTAGAATGTCCATCCCCGCAGAGCCCTGTACGGGGGTAAGATGGAATACCAGCTGTGCCCTGTGACCACCAACACATGCACCTTCCGTTAGCGACCAGCTTGCCCTCTGGCCATGAATCCCTCGGCACGGGTCGGTTGACACCTTGGATTGGGGTTTGTTTCCGGGTATGCTCCCTGAATGTTGGTTTTATTTCGGAATTTTCCTTCTCCTAGACGGGTTGCCATCCAAAGCTGACGAGGCCCATCCCCCCAAAGAGAGTGGTTTAATTTCGGAGTTTTCCTTCTTCTAGACGGGTTGCCATCCAAGGCTAACGAGGCCCATCCCCCCGAATATATGTATATAAGGATGGTAAATAAATCGACTATTGTATAATTAAAGGATCGCGTTTTCACAGAACCGCATTTACTATAATTTAAACAAAATATATCATGACGTATACACATTTACAGGGACATGCAGACAGCATACATGCATGACAGGGCAACTGCTCTTCAGCAAGCGATGACAGATGCATCACATGTTATTATGTTAATTACATACAACCCTTACGTGCCGAGTTATTTAGTTGGCGCTTTTATTAATTCATCATTCCGAAGAGGCTACAAATACATTTACGTTTTATTCAATAGTAAGTAAGATATCAAGATCATACCACCAACTTTGCCTTTTAAGTAATGAGTTAATTAAACCCGTTACATCAATGTTAGTTGGTATTTGAACAAATCGCGAAAGATTGAAAACTCTTAACTACACTCACTGAAGATAAACTCGGCTCAAAACTTATAAAATCTAAAATAGAGGCCGTCTAGACGAACTATTCGAGTTGAATTAATGCTCCTTAAAGCCGTACGCCGTAAAAAGTTATACATCTTGTTATGAAGTAGTTGTGTGCAGAGTTGGCCGGTCGGCCAACTCACGTAATAACGACTAAATGTATGCGAAACAAAAGCAAATCGCGACCGTTTGCCAACACGCTGCACATTTGATGATGTTGACGCAAGCTGTGGATGGTAGCGTATTCGGTTTTTTTATGGCATAGGAGGTAAACAAGCATGCGTATCGCCTGGTAGTAAGTAGTGTAGGGAGACAAGAAGGGAGAGAAGGCAAGCAAAAGATGAATCGACAGTGTAAGGATGTATAATTTTATCATGAAAGAGAAAGAGATGACGAACTACAAATAAAGCAGGACAAGAGGCTGATTGATGATTCTAGATATTGTGTATTTTAAACTGAAGTCTATCTCGTCCCAGAAAACAAATATGTTTCAAGTATTACTAGCCACATGCTAAGTGAAGTATTTACTCACTTAAAATTTTACCCATAGTTAAAAATCATTTGAAAGTATCGCTTTTGACATAATATATGCCTCGTTTTATCGATGCAAAGGTACAATTAATGATTTTAATACAATTGTTATAGGTTTAATATCTTAAAACTCTCTACTCGTATGTACATTTTGCTAGCAGCAATATGAAATGTGTTGACTCGTCGTGTGTACGATAGAATTATACTGTCAAGTATTTTTGGACGTAGGTATGTACGTAAGTTATTTGTGTGGGCGCGTAAACAAATAAAGTTTATTCGACGCATGTGTGTGCATACCGGATCACAAGATAACGTTGTGTACATTATCGTGTTTGAACTAACGCTTATCAATGTTACTTTCTATATTTAAATTTAGGAGATTTAATCTCCGTTATCGACAGAATTTGAGTTGAATGTATTACGAGTTGTTTAGTATCTATTGTTTTTCGAGTTCAGGCTTCTTGCGCGTGGGTGGTGGCTATAGCTACACAAACGATGCTATGTTACTCTCCAATCTCTAATTTCCACAGAACATCGTTGCGTTGCGATGTAAAAGAAGACGAAACGAACAAATACACTTTTGCATTAATAATATGTATTTGTATGGATAATATAATAAAACGCTTCAGTGTATGAATTGTAGCTGCCATTAGTATCAGATCTCTGAGTATGGGAGCGTGCGAGCCAAGTGCCTCGTGGTGAAAGAATACGGCGGAGTCACGAGACAACACTCTACCTACCTACTACTGATAATATTCTGCCGATTATTACTCACTAAATTATGGGCCATCATCATCACCACTGAGCAGAATGGATAACCAAAAGAAGCTATTAATCCAAATTACTTCATGAATGTATGTTTTGGGCATTGAATAATTAAGAGGTCGTAAGGTTTTGGAAAACCCTTTTTAAGGATTACCACAGAATAATTAATAGTACTAACGTACAGAAGCTTCACTTTTCAAACCAATTTATTGAAATTACGACTCTTGGTACTAAGCAATAAAGTTCAATTCAGCTCGCATAAGCACTCAGTGCCTAATGCGATATTAACCTAACAGTTCCCGTTCTTTTCTAACACATTACGCTGTCGCTGTCTGGCACGGAGTGGCGCGCTAGGGTTGTCGACTTGGCGCTGTATATTATATATAATTCATCGTCTATCTACCTACTTGACCACGTACCTAATAATAAATAATTATCCTATAAGTTTCCTATCCCATTATTGGAGCTAGTAGAACAAAAGCACAAAAATTCTGGTCGTTTACATTTTTACTATACAAATTCTTAGTTATTTCCTAAACGCGTGGACCGATTTACATGATTCAAACAGATAAAATGGTTTTTGAACTAAATCTTTAATTTGACACCATAATCGTTGAGATATCTCAACAAACAAAAAATCAAATTTTCAAGTTGCTCTCGTAATATAAATAAAATCAAATTTTCAAGTCGCTTTCGACACACAGTTAATTAAGCAATACTTTGCATTAGACTTGTGATGATACATTTTTGTTGTTAAAGGCGTTTAAGTATATAATTAAAACAGTGTATGAACACGGTGCGTGAGTATACGGAGTGGTCGCACTCCTTGCGTGACGTCTAATGTGAGCGGCGCGCGGCAACCTACTAAATCCAACCACGTCGACGTGGTCGGCCGAGGTACTTGTACAGTAGTCGCCAAACTTTTTGGCCGCTCCGAACCTAGCAGCATTGCGCTGCGCAGAACACAAAATCAGGTATCAGCGGGACGTATGCGGGGCGTGGAGGCAGGGCACGCCCGCGCGCGCAGTCTACCACCCGCTAGCGTCCTCGCCTACCGCGCGTTAGTGTGAGTGTGCTACGTTCGTACACGACTCACATAATCGCTGAGCTCTGACAGTATCGTCGCGTTTAAAATAGTTTCGTAGTGTTACTTATTTATTGTTTCTCGTTGCTATCGTTGTTTCTTGTTGTTATTTGTACTGATATAGTTACCATTGTCATTGATCATGCCTTGCGGTCGTTTTAATGTTTTACGGCGCCAAACACGGAAAATAGTGTATGACGTATTAACGTTTATGAAGAAGGAAAGAAGTCTAGGCTTAAAAGTCCCTTCACCTAACTGAATTTACATTACTCGAATTTGATTGATTATGTAATTAAACAATATAATATAGCAAATCTAACAACGTAACTGAAGATTTTAATTTTCAATAATTACAAATATATTTTCTTGGTTATGACATGTCCACCCGACTGTACCATGCGCAAGTTCGTACCGATGGCTACATTCAGAGCGGCCATAAAGATTGGCGAGTACTGTAAGTTTGTACCTAAAATGCGAAGTGCGCCCGGCCTGGGATTACTCGCACAGTTCCATACTAGGAATTCAGCCTGTGTTGTGCGAGACCTTACAAACAATTATCTAGACACAGTTAATGATCAATCGCGTTGAAATCAACAATTTACTGATTTGGGCCTTTAATTCCTAAAAATCGATCAAAATGTTATACTCCTTTGTATTTCGAAATTAGCTTGCGAATTTGGAAAACGCTTCCCAAATACATAAAAATGAAAACGTGAAGATGTCATTAGACAGTAACATTGCTTAAAAGCAACAAAATAAAATTAAAATAACTTTAGGAAATACAATATCGCGCAGACCTTTGCAACCATTTTCATCAACATAAACTAAGATCGACCAGAGATTAACAACCGAATCTTCAATTCCCAGATTCAATGAATGTGTAATGTGCTCATGTCTCTTCGGTAAGGCACGAGCACGGTGCAACGACCTTCGTACAGTTTGGGCGCTTTGAAGTGCAACAGTTATGAAGGACACATGCTGACGTAAACACCGCGCTTTACGACGCGCCTTTCATCTTGACGGGTCACTGGACAACGTCAACCGAACGCAGTGAAAACATTCGTCTGTAAATCAATCAAGGTGTCAACATAAAAATGACGGTTTAGGAAAAATTTACTTTATGACGAGAGAAAACAGCAGGGCGACAGAACCCGATACATTTTTGTTCCTTTTCGCTGACGTATAAGTAACAAACAGCTTGATTGATAACCAAATTGTACAGGCATCTGTAACAAATCTGACCTGCTTCTACAAATCGAATACATCCCAGAATCTTCATTTTTCCTTTCTCAGACTTACGTGTATATGTACCTAATAAACAGAACATTTTTAAATCGTGCATTGGCCAGTAAGGCTATAACGTGTTAAAATTGCCAGATAATTGGCACATTTCAAACTTGCAAATAATGAAACTTAATCGTAGTTCGTGTAACCAAGGGCTGAAATCTTATAATCAAGGTTAATAATATATATGGTAGGCATAAACTTTTCATAAATCTCTTTATTACTTAACAAGCAAATCAAATGATACATTAACATTACGACACTATCATGAATTTGTTAATTACTACCTTTCTGTATATCAAAAGAACATAATCCATGTACACAAGTAAACGATGTTCATTTATTGTGAAACAGTATCATACTCAGAACATCTCATCGCCAGATTGCCCGGCTCATAAGGTTTTATGCTAAAACAGAACTATTATCCGCAGTCATAATAGCTTAACTTGTACTTGTCTAGACTCTTAACTTCACTGTGGAGTAGGTGCTCAGGAACAAAGTCAGCCATGATAATTATAGGAAATAACTATTATTGTGTAACGCAACGTATGCTCTACCACACTATTCACCATTTATGCTTGATCTGAGAATTCAAGTGAGAATTGTATTGTTGTCTTTACCGTGCAAACCAGAATAATGAGTTCATTTTGGAGGCAGTGTGTTTGACTCTCCCCTACAGATGTTTGCGGACCACTTACTGCAACCACCACGGTGTCCGTCGACGTCCTGTAATGTCATGGCCGTACGTATCGCAATTTGAGGATTAGGTATATACAAAAGCTCTGAACGTTCTGTGCGTTCACCATGGACAAGGAGTTAAGGCGTTGGGACGTCGACGCAAAGGCTGGCAGTTGGAACGTTGTTAATACAACTTATATAGGAATGGCAGCTCACGCGTCACATCGTCTCACTATGGTTCGTCTAGAACAAGCTAGCTAGACAAAAACAACTCTTAAATTCCTGGAAGTTAATTACTATTACGAACTCATTACCCCTATACATTGAGGATTACACCTATTAATTATCAATACTACCCTCATTAAGAGCGTCATTAAGGTATGTTTATAAGATGTTGACTATTTAAAGGGCATTCATTTGCATTTTTACATCATATTTGATAGCATTGTTTATGTCACTAAAAGAAATTTGTGAAAGTGTTTTTGTGATGGATTGTATACGTAAGGGTAAGTAGTTATATTTTATTTCATTTTCAACATGGGAACTTCATTCTTTAGTCTTATAAAATGAAATGTTTGAATTTTCACCCACTTTTTTACTCATTTTTTCAAATTCATCGGTCAAATAATAACATGTCCCCACTTGTCCCCACCGTAGAACCTATCATATACGATTTTCATAAGTGTCTAGTAGTTATACGTAAAAAAATTCATTGCGATATATTTGCACAACTAATTTTTATTTATTTTTTTCTTTCAACAGTTTTTACCGTCTCAAGAATGGATTTTTTCGAAGAATGGCTGAAACACCCGAAGGAAACGCGGAATGAGGAGCTTTTTCGGTTTATATCTTTGAGATATAATTTTGATGGTGTTACGGAGCAGTCTCTGCGAGATATTAAAGTACTAATCTCAAGATATTCAACGAAATTTGCTGAAAAGTGGAGCAGCTGTGGAAGAAATCGAGAGCGATTCCTACAAAAGTATTCGACGTGGCTGGAGGGTCTTGACATATCTTTCGATGTGTCCGTTTATTTATCTCTGCCAACTACATCTGGAGAACCGGGACCCGGAAGACCTACTAAAGATTTTGAACATTCTAGTCTCAAAACGAAGAGACGACGTGTAGACGATCTATTACAGTCCAGAAGTGCTAGTGAATTAATTTACGCCGCTGAAGTGTCAGCTCGAATCTCGGGTCAGAGAAGTGTAGCACGTCAAATTAAAGATGTGACTAGTGATCCTTCAATAACCAAGACCACGAGTGAAGAAAGTGCCCCCAGGAGTTTAACAAGTGAGGAAGCTTTAGCGTACTACGTTGATAGTAAATCAAGTAGCCATAGCTATAAGCAGACTCGGAAGTGGAGTATTAAAGCTGGACATAAGGTGTTTCCGTCAATGTACAGTGTTAGAAAGGCTAAAATAGCCTGCTACCCGTCAGGTGAACAAATTACAGTCAATGAAACGCATGCTGAAATCAAAGTTCAGGCAATTCTTGATAAGACTGCCGAACGTTTAGTTTCAGCACAACAAGAAGTTGTTCATAGTCTGTTACCTTGCACGTCATTCACATTAATCAGTAAATGGGGTTGTGATGGAAGTTCCGGTCATAGTATGTACAAACAAAAATTCACTAATTGTGACGATAGTGACGAGTTTTTATTTGTATTTTCTTTCGTTCCTCTTCAATTGAAAGATGAAAGTGGTAATATTGTGTGGCAGAATCCTCGGCCCTGTTCTACAATGTATTGTCGGCCAATAAAGTTTATCTTTTCTAAGGAAACGAAAGATTTTACGATTTCGGAAACCAATAAGGTTTTAGAAGAGATAAACGCTTTATTGCCGACAACCTGCAAGGTGATGGAGACCGAAGTATCTGTCACACATGTTATGCTTTTAACAATGATTGACGGAAAAGTTTGCAATGCTCTGACCGAAACTTCTTCCTCACAAAAATGTTTTATTTGTGGGGCAACTCCAACAATGATGAATGATCTGTCAAAAGAGTTTGCTGCGCACAAAGATAATCTTGGTTTTGGTTTGTCTACGTTGCACGCTTGGATAAGGTGCTTTGAATGCTTGCTTCACATTAGCTATCGACTAAATATAAAAAAATGGCAGTTAAGAACAGCCGAAGACAAAGCTAGTGTGAAACAACGTTCAGATGACATTAAAAAACGATTTAAAAGCGAAATGGGCTTGATTGTAGACAAACCAAAACCAGGGTTCGGTAACACTAATGACGGGAACACCGCGCGAAGATTTTTTGGAAATCCCGAGGCTAGTGCCGATATTACAGGGTTAGATGTTTCACTAATACAAAAATTTGGCATACTACTTCGCACTTTATCATCGGGATATGATATAAATATTGAAAAATTCGTTAACTTAGCTCAAGAAACTAGACAACTTTATGTAAATCTCTATTCATGGTATTACATGCCCGCTACTGTCCACAAAATACTTTTGCACAGTGGCGAAGTAATTAGATCGTCCCTTCTACCTATAGGCCAGCTTTCCGAGGAAGCACAGGAAGCTCGGAATAAGGACTGCAGAAGATTTCGTGAGCACAACACACGAAAGCGATCACGGGAGGCTACGAATAGAGATTTACTTAATATGTTATTGATAACATCTGACCCTGTAATAAACGGTTTACGAGAAGTTCCTCGGAAGAAAATAGGTACGCTTCCAACTGAAGTATTAGATTTAATTGTCCCACCTAGCTGTAAGGAACAAAATGTTAATATGATTTCTACTTTTCATAGTTCTGCCCCTCACGATCATGACTATTCAATGGATGATTCATCTGATGATAGTGATGATAATGAGTAATAGATTTAGTTCTTAGATATTTTATGCATCTGTTATTAGATTTTATAGCGACGTCGAGGGATAAATCACTTTATAAAATGTTCAAAAAATATATTATACACATATGCCCGATAAATGTTTTTTTTTTCATGATACCAGCTCAAATGACAAACTGCCTTGAAAAAAGTACCAAAAACCTTATATCTTTGCTTATTAACCGCATCTAGACATAAAAATCAAATAAAATAATTTTGTCTAGCTAGCTTGTTCTCGTCTTGCTGTAAGGCTTTTGATCACAATAGCAGCGTAACCTTTCAGAACTCGGCACGCCATGTAGCCGTCATGTCACGTTACTACTTCGACTGCAATATGCCAAAGCATTAAGAACGGCTTTTTAACAGGGCAACGACACCTTACACCATCATTCGACTAAAACTACATTAAAAAAATAGTAGCGTTTAAGGCTAACTTCGCGTGCGACAGTTGCCGCGTGCAATCTGTTCACGTTATTCAATCTTTGCATTTGTTGCGGCCTCGAATCGGCATATTTAATATCTGTACCGGCGAAAAACTTTATGAATAAAATATTTTGGAGCACGCACGCCACAAATTAAGCGAGTATGTATAATTAGTGACACGAATGTCGTGTCACAGATGAACGCAACCGCGGCGCAAGTTTGTTGAAGGGTAAAAATATTAAGAGATTCGTAACACTAAACTAATGTTTAGGTATCACACGATTTCCGTAACATGTAAAATCACTTAGTAGAATGTAGGATAACTTTATTTTTAATTAAGACCCGAAGGTTTGATTTTCGGAGCGAGTACCTATTGATTATTTACCTACGTTCGTTGGAACAATAGGACATTCTTCTTCTTCAGTATTAGCACGTTGTTTGGATAACTATGTGTTTGATGAGCGGGATTAGGCTTCAATACTATCAAATTATTAGCCCTATAAAACAAGCTACATATATTGCTAACTTATTAAATCATGATAAGTATATACCTATACCTACTCTTGTCTTAGAAGTTTCTATTGTTGGAGATATGTACCAAAATAATCTAGCTCTTAAACTTCCTCAGTTAGTACCTACTAGCTTTTGACCTTTCGCCGAGCATAAAATTTTACTTTACCAAGAAATTATTCTAAGAACCAAAATTGGACCTAAGAAATTGTATATCGCCGTGATTAGATTTTATTGAAAATGGTAGCGGTTTTAATGCGACGTTTTTATTTTTCCAGAAATAATATTAATAATAACATTCTACTGCATTCACACAACACCATCTAGTCCCAAACTAAGTAGAACTTGTACTATGGGTACTAGACAATGGATAGACATACATATAATTGTATGTATTTTTTTGTAAATACATACATATTATACATAGAAACACCCAGACCAAGACAAACATCCATGTGCATGCATACAATGTTTGACTTGAGCGGGAATCGAACCCCCGACGTTCGGCGTAGCATTGGCTTACACTCCCGCTGCGCCAACCGGTCGTCAATCAATCAAATTCATTTATATAGCTCGTAAGTTATTTAAACTGAGTAAATGAAAAACTTTACTAAAACCATGGCTTGTTAATCGTACACACGGCTGCTTACAAGCTAGTCATTTTGACTTTAGTACTGTTCTTATGGCGCAGGAATTAAGTATCAAAGTCGTACTGCAACTGTCAAGCTTGACTTTAATCCGAGTGTACCATACACTAATATATATGGAGGTGTGTGGGTCTACGGTAGATAGACGCCACGACTTCGAGACTGACTGCGCGGTAAAACTAAACTACATGTATTTTAACAAAGCATAAGTTTTAAGCTGTTCTGCCAACTTTGACAAAGTAATCTCATTAGTCAGAAATTATTTATGTCTGCCGAGTGCATGCTCTGATTATAGTGTATATCTCTCGAAATATATTTTAATCCAACTACCACTCACCGCTTCAATCCTCTTTGCTTATGTATTTCAATAAACCAACTTACGTGTATAATTTTTGAAACCATTTTGGTATTCGACATAACGTGCCGATTATGGAATAAGGTAGTTTTCAGACACTGTCTCACGTATGTATAATATAATATCACGCCGAATTTTATGAACAATAAGCGGCAAACGAGTAGATGGATCGCCTGATGATAAGCTATTACCACCGCCCATGGACATCAGCAACACCAAAGGAGTCACAAGTGCTCGTGCTAGTCACTCACCAAAGGAAATACAACAATATTTATACTGTTACTTTACGTCGACATTATGCTGTGCGAGCGAAAATCAACAGGGGTCTACTACCTACTAAATTGGAATTTTTTTGACAGGAATAGCTTCGATCCCACGACAAGACCATCACTTCACGGCAGTTGTCAGTTTTCTACTAATCCGACAATTGAATCGTGTCCTGAATAACTAAGCTAATTCGGACACGAAATATCGACTGGATAACAAGCTTTAGTTTTCGGGACAAAATATAGTTTCGTTGTTCCATAAATCTAAATATATTTGATATTAAAATATGAATACACATATCTAAATATATTTTGATTTATATGACATATCACCAGTTTAATCCATTTCCAGACATAGATTTATATCATTAAAATAGCATGCACCAAAAATACGAAACGTTCCGTGCAATACCGTTGTACGGTAACATTAGTAGTTTGATGCCTTGTCTTTTGATCTGCTGTTTAGATAGTGTTTAATGCGGAAATTTGGTGCGTGTGAACTTAAACATCAGATGGATGTGACTACACGAATATGGGACACCATTCGCTGTGTGGTACGGTTTAAACTTTCAATCATGGGTTTTTTATGCACTACGAGTAGGTATAATTTAAGTGCCACTTACTATTTAAATACCCATGAATGTAAAGAGTAAGGGTTATTTGCGGACGAAAGTAAAACATAAGTTATTATTAAAATTAGATCGCCAATAATTTTATTATTAATGGGTTATAATCGTGTAATTTTCCTAGTGTGACATTTTGCTAATGTGGCATTTTGCTACTATGGCATTTTGCCAGTGTGGCATTTTGCTAATGTTGCATTTTGCTACTATGGAATTTTGCCAGTGTGGCATTTTGCTACTATGGAACTTTGCCAGTGTGGCATTTTGCTATTGTTGCATTTTGCTAATGGGGCATTTTGCAAGGGGCATTTTGCGAAAGTGGCATTTTGCGAAAGTGGCATTTTGCGTAAATGTGTCATTTTGCGAATATGGCATTGTGCGCCTAATCCATATCCATTCAAGCAGTCTATATGTAAGCAGGAAAGTTTGCCCCTCCGCTCTCCCCATAAACAATGCATAGGTATAATCACTAGTATGACATTTTCGATTCACCAGAACGGTATTGACATCTTCTTATAGCTCTCATAATACGACGAACAAATTGAAATCTACAAGTAATATCTTCAAACGCGTTACCAAGAATGCCTTACCTATAAGAATCTCATACGCGCCCAAGAAGTCAGAAGGATCGAACTTCCATTGCACTTAAAATGTATTATGCAGACAATAATACGTACTCTATGGCCGCGTCTAGTGGTTCGCATCACCAGAAACTTGCAGACTTTGGTCTCGTTATAACTTAAAGTAGATGTCCCACGCCGTACAATAAACGTGCCTACTGTTTGTCACGTATTAGCTGCTCAGATATTTCGTCATTGTTAGCAAAGCTAGTTAACATATACCCGATGGAACTACAAACTAAGTGGTTCAACTGCCAATATTCGTGATTTGGCATCAACGATGGAGATCGATCGTTCCTCCATATTCCTTCAACGTTTATTAGTATAGGACATATGTGATAGGATGTCTGTGATTCATGATTGCTATGCAGATGCAATGACAAATACATTAAAAAAAAAACAAAGAGAACGGACGACACGCACTGAATCCATTTGGTGCCAGATGGAAAAACGCAATTTATTTATGACTGGATTAGTCAAATTTGAGAAAAGATAGATGAAGATAATAATAGAGAATCGTTTATTTATCGTGAAAAGTGATAATTGTATCGGATAATTTAATACTTGCAAGAGGGGCCTACAGCAAAAAGTAGATCACACACATCTATCGTTTTGCAAAGTGACACGTCTTCGTTATCGTGTGCTTAATACTTGGTAATCATAATGGATCCCTTTGTCTTGACGACCACAAAAGTAAAAATCTATTTTGTTGTTGAGTTGAGTCCAGAGTCAGTTAATATACTTAGCTAGAGGACGCCAGCAGCTACGCCTGCATTTCTTTTTTAATTTACCCGTTTTGGCCGATCACGTGGGAGTTTCGGGAAATCCCTTCTTAGTGCACCCCTACGGTCCCCAAGAAACATACATGCCAAATTTCAGCTTCGTGCACCCAATAGTTTCGGTTGTAGCGTGTCTGTCAGTCAGTCAGTAACGCAAGGATTTTATATATTAAGTTAAGTTATTAGTTACTACGGTGCTCTAAAGAAGAATATCCTTTTAGCAAAACTACTTTTACTGTGTGCAAAAGTTATTATTCTGTCAAACCTGATTAGACAAAAAAAGGACCAGAACTTACAAGTATAATTAACGTAAGCACCGGACCCTTAGATGATGGTGTGGTTATAACTTCGATCTAAAAAAATAACTTTAATTGAGTAATGTATCCAAGGAGTATCTCATAAATCCCTAACTATAATTGATTACAGACTTTTATTTGTCTCTTTCTCTAAAATATTTTTTTCGGAATACTAGTCGAAAATTTCAGTTAACCACCATTTAAAGCAAAGTACTACCTTTCGAATCTCAATTTTATGAAGCAATACGTGAACCGTACCTATGATCTCAGAAGAAATGTCGAACGTCGTCGGCGCCTCATTAATAACTGCTGCTGCTAATGTCGACACACTGGACATGAGCTCGGCTACAACGCTACACTGGACTGGAATGTTTGCTGTACTACACAATTAGTATAGCTATGTATTTGGAAGTGATACATTTTTAATAAATATATGTACCTAATTATAAAAGAAGCTACCTGAATGCAATCACTTAATAACGAGCTGAGTTTATTAGTGGTAAGAACAGAAACCAAGAAAGATGAAAAAAGCTTTTCCTTCACGTAAAACGACAAAAGGAAGTTTACGCAAACTGAGAGCGAGCGAGAGAACTGCGTAAACTTCTTTTTGTCGTTCTATCAACCTGCAAACTGTTTATGTTGATAGCTTATGTGAATCGATGATGAACTATGCAAGTGATCGATGACTGTACAAACATGCTGAATAAATCGTTGCCTTGGTAACAACAAAAGAAAAGGTACCCACGAGTACCTTTGAGTATCCGGAGGCAAAATCTTTGGAATATGGTGAAGGAGAAATAAGATTGAGAGAAAGAATGAAACCTTTTTTTGCCACAGATATCATACAGCTACTTAAAAAACAAAACAGCCACTCGTACAATGTACAATTTCATCTTGGTTAACATACATACATAGACTCACGCCTGTTTCCCGGAGGGGTAGGCAGAGACTACGGAACGCCATTTGCAACGATCCTGACATACCTCACTTGCTTCACTCCCATCAAGTTTCTCATGCATGCTCTTCTGTTAAGGGTACTTCTGACTTGTCCTTTTTTCAGGATGTCTCCAATCTGGTCAGAGAACGTTCTCCTAGGTCTTCCCCTTTGTCCTGTCCCATTCACACTAGCCTGATATATCTTCTTTGTCAGTCTATCGTCATCCATCCTCTCCATGTGCCCAAACCATCTTAACATGCCTTTCTCAATGCTTGTCACTACATCTTCTTTTACCCCACACCACTCTCGTATCACACAATTCTTTACTCTGTCGGTCAAAGACACACCACACATACTTCTCAGTGCTCTCATTTCTACAGCATTTATTCTACTTTCAAATCTCTTCTGCCATATCCAACTTTCACTACCATACATAAGGGTAGGCACTAACACACCTCTATGTACAGCCAAACGTGCCTTTTTGGACACGTTTTGACTGTTCATAAACGCCTTCAGAGCTCCATTCACACAATTACCTGCATTAACTCTCCTTTCAATATCTGCTTCATTCTTACCATCTCTTGTAAACAACGTACCTAAGTAAACAAACTCATTCACTTGTTCCACTCGCTGTTCATCGATCAAAACATTACAAGCCGTAACGCTTTCCTCCTTTTCAAAAACCATAACTTTCGTTTTACTTACATTCACTTTCATTCCTTTCCTTTCTAACGCACGATGCATGATTGTTACCATCTCCTGCAACTCCTCCGTTGAAGATGCAAGTATAACCTGATCATCAGCATAAAGGAGGCATTTGACGAGTAACCCATTCATCCTTAATCCGCAGTCACTATGTTTTAAATCTTGCAAACAACTGTCCATGAAGAGGTTAAACAGCCACGGCGACGCTACACATCCCTGTCTAACACCTTTATCGATGGTAAACCAGTCAGTGTACGCCCCGTTTATCCTCACACAAGCTCTAGAATCCTCATAAAGGGATTTCAGAGCTCGAATGAGGCTGCTGTCCACCCCATTCATTGACAGCACCGACCACATTTCATTCCTCACCACTTTATCGTAAGCCTTTTCCAAATCCACGAATGCGCAATAGACCTTTTGACCTTTGGCCAAAAATTTTCCGGCTATGCTTCGCAAGGAAAAAACCTGATCCGTGCATCCCTTACCCTTTCGGAATCCCGCTTGTACATCCCATATTTTCTTGTCGGTTACTTCCATAACTCTTTCAATAAGTACCTTTGCATACAATTTGCCAACAATGCTGAGAAGGCTAATGCCTCTATAGTTTTTGCAGTCTTGTTGCGAGCCTTTTCCTTTATAAAGAGGCACAACTACAGCTGTGGTCCAGTCATTAGGTACTCGGCCGGTGTTCCAACACAAGTTATATAACCGCTGCAACTGACCAACTATGATGCCCTGTCCAGCCTTCAGCATTTCGACTGTAATCCTATCATATCCTGCAGCCTTACCTACTTTCATACTTCCCAGTGCCTTCACGATCTCATCCACGCCAATAACGCTTTCATCATTGCTATCATTACAATTCACTTCAGCTATCGGTGTCTCTATCGCCGTTCTTTCGAATAAACTTTCAAAATACTCTTTCCATCTCTTCAGCACGCACAATTCACCATTTACTATACTTCCATTCTCGTCTCTGATGGATGTGTGTTCTGAGGATTGAGTTCTTCCTCGAACTGCACGAACGGATTTCCAGAAAAACTTTATGTTTCTCTGGAAATCGTCAGATAATCTGCTATCAAACTCATCTTTCTTTTCCTCTTTTTTCCTTTTAACCATTTCTTTCACTATTCTTTTTGACCTAACAAACTCCTTTTTTGCTTCATCTATGTCTACACTCGTTGCTTTTCCCACTCTTTCATTTGCTCTGGCAGCCAACCAATCTGACCAAGCTTTCTTCTTCTCTGACACTGCTGATTGTACATCCTTGTCCCACCATGTATTCTTAACCTTTCGTATTTTCCTTCTCTTGATCATACCACATACTTCAGACGCTACACATACTACCTCTTCTTTAAAGGCCTGCCATAATTCTTCCATATCATTTATGCCATCGAATCTCTCAAATCTTGCTATCAATCTTCGTTTATACTCATCTTTCACATCTTTCTCTTGTAGATTTTCTACTTTTATTCTTTCCAAGACCCTATTTTCATTACGCTATCGGTGTCGCCATCCTTTAAAGAGCCCACTTATCCGGCTCAACACCAAGAAGTGGTCTGTGTGGATGCCGATTCCTCGATATACTCTTGTATCCAACACATTCTTTCTCAATCGTTCATCTACTATCACAAAATCAATCATACTTCTTCTAACATTTTTCGCCTCTTGCGTATACATATGTATCCTTTTATGATCAAACATGGTGTTTGTCACACAAAGGCTCCACTCCAAACAAATCTCAAGCAGTGCTTTTCCATTTTCGTTCACACTCTCATCACCAAATGCACCTAACACCCTTTCAAATCCATCTCGCTTTACTCCCACCCATCCATTGAAATCCCCTAACAAGATCAATCTTTCATTATCCTTGCAGTTCCTCAAAATCTCTCTTAAACTCTCCCAAAACTCCTGCCTTTCGTCTTGCTCATGTTGTGACATACCCGTAACTATATTGACCGGGGCGTACACCCCCACAATAAAGAGACGAGTAAGTCCTACTTTCATTCTCATCCACAGTAGCCTAGCATTTACACATTAAAACTCTTTTACGCACTCATTCATTCGCGCAGACAGTACTACACCAACTCCCTTACAGGCTCTGGTGGTACTATCTACCCCAGACCAATACGCCGTATATGCGCCATGCTTGGTGGTGTCACACCCTTTTCTTTTTGTTTCATTCACACAAAAAACATCAATCTTTCTATCATCCATCATCTGACATACTTCATCCAATTTGCCGTTCATTCCTCCACCAACATTCAATGTTGCAAACCTGCTTTCCGTAGGCCGCTTTTCGCCCTCGCGGGAAACGAGACGTGACGGGTTGCGAACCGCGTCGCCGCCGTATGGAGAAGAATAAGTTTTTGTTCCCATAGCGTTCCCACGAGATTTAGGGATCTAGACGGTCCATCCCCGCAGAGCCCTTTACGGGGGTAAGGCGGAATATCAGCTGTGCCCTGTGACCACCAACACAGGCACCCTCCGTTTACGACCAGCTTGCCCTCTGGCCACGAATCCCTCGGCACGGGTCGGTTCACACCTTAGATCGGGGTTTTGTTTCGGGTATGCTCCCTGAAAGTTGGTTTAAATTCGGAGTTTTTCTTCTCCTAGACAGGTTGCCAACCAAGGCTAACGAGGCCCATCTCCCCTTGGTTAAATATTTTAATATTAAAATTTTCATAAAACACTACTGTGCGCATGACTTTACAGCATTGTTATGGCGAAATAAAATTCAGTACAGATTCAAAATAAGAACCTGATAGCCGGTGGTTTGATTATTCTGTATATTTACTTAACATGCATACATAGTATGGTGAGCAACATCTGTATGTGTGGCTGTGTCTATTTGCGGGTGTTGATTCAACGAGTAGATAGTGTAGATACTACACTATTAAACCAACTGTAAATATCGCCGGCGCCTCTTACCACCCGTAAAAGCCACACACGTAGTTTGGCCGTCTTAATGTGGGACAAATGATTTTAACATTTCATAAGTCGTTTTCATGATATACGTAGTACTTACTGTGTTTGTTATTTTGCGCTTCGGTTTTTGTGATCCAAAATCACTTTGTGTAGTCCACAATTAATGGATGTTTCGAGTCTAGATGTTCTTTGTGACTGTTGAATGAATATTTGTAATGTCCATGTATGGAAGTTGTTTTTAGCTAAATGAACAATAATGCTAGTTTCCTCTTTTCATTCAATTCATTCATTCTTTACCGATCGTACAATATTACCTATATCATCTTGAACGAGTTATAGTTTATTTATTAGCCACTCAAGAGTTAACTATATTGGTAGTGGTTCGGTGACGGATTCCTCGCTCTTGTGATGTATAGCACTAAGTGAGGGCTCTAAGTGACTGGTCGTTATACAGACGACGCGACGACGACGTTCAGACGTAATACTGTGACAAACATCATACTAATACGACGAACAATTTAATCCTAAAGCTGAAGAAATATCTAAGATCATTTTCTTCATTATAGACATCTAAGAAATATTTAGTATGGCAAAGGAATAGGTGCAAATATTGAAAAATAATGTTGCTTTTTTGCTAAGGGTCAAAGTTCTATTCTGAAGATTTTTGTATATCACCTGGAAAATTATTTTATTACATTATTCTGTATGTTACTATAGCAAAAAGTATTCTGTTATTTCAAATACATTTAATCAGAGCGCTTCCGTGCTTCGGAGGGTACGTAACGCTGTCGTCCCGGTTCTTGTTTCAGGACAGCAATCATAAGGCCATCTCAGAGGCTCACACACACTCACACGAAAAAAAATTCGGGCAAGTACGAGTCTGACCCGCGCACCGAGGGTTCCGTAAGCATTTTACCTTATTTGAGGTTGGTGCCAATTACGCAAGTCCTCTAAATCTGTATGAGCGCCCATACAACTTAGAGGACTATCTTAAATGGAGTCTACTATGTATGTGGAGACACCCTTAAATTTTGCACTTTTTTATTTTTTGTAATTTTTCTTTAATTTGTACTCTAAGACCCTGCTTTTGGCCAAATTTCGTGATTTTAGTTCAACGGGAACTTCCATATAGGTTCGACCCAAAACCTACTACTACTGGTACTTACGGTTGACCTAGAATTGCCAATTTTGGTTTAGATCAAGGTCTTACAGCACAAGTAAAGGAAAAATTCCGAAAATTAAAAAAAGTTGAAAATTAAGGTTAATTTTGGTACTTACAAGTTTTCGCAAAAATCTAATTTTGACCATATCTTTTTATTGGGTTGACCCAGGACCCTGATTTTTATACACCTAATAGGAACCATAGACCTCAGTATAAATCCTCCTCATCCAATCCTCATCTGGTATAAATTTCAATTTGCTAGGTCCACGCGTTCCTGAGAAAATCGGTGGTGACACACGGACAGACAGACGGACAAGAAAGTGATCTTATAAGTGTTCCTTTTTTACCTTGTGAGGTACGGAACCCTAAAAAGTATACCTATTATGGCGAGTATACACTAGAGCATATTCATGTGCCAGCCAAGCGTTTTAGTAAAATAATATTATGTGTGTTGAACTTTTTATGAAAAAATATGGCATGCATACTGTATGAGTTGTGGATTCATTCGATCGACAAAAGCTCATTAACAAAGCATCGAAACGTTCTTATGGCTTAAAGTAAGGCCATCGGAATCGGTTTAGCCGTAACAACATAGCAAACCATTTTATTTTTCTTTCCATTTACATTATTAGAAAGAGCGTAGAATTATATTTGGAAGTTGGGCTCTAGCGGACTATAAATAAAATAAATAAAACTAAGAATTTGCGTACTCTACTGGGCGCCATAAATTTATTATAATAAGACAATAAAATTACTGTCTGTGCGACACAAGGACCAGATCAAATAATTGTAATGGTGCAACAACAAGGCTGTCTGAGACTAAGTGCTCTGACGCTTCTGTCTACGGGTTTGAGATACAACTTATAATCTAGTGTGATTATTCTTTTGGTAACAGTCGTCTTATGAAGTGCGCTTATGGCTTTTAATGGATTACGCCATACGTTGCGATATACTATAAAAAAGCCTTTCGATGAGATGTTTCCGATGAGTAAGATGCGGATATGTGTTCGGCCACCTTAACACAGCGTCAGGTCTGTTGTAGATTCAATCCCACACCAGAGATTTCCTACATATGTGTGAACTACAAATTGCAGTTTCGAGTCTAGCTGTTATTTGTCCTTTGCTTAAAAATTCGTCCCTCGAGATACAGGATTTATTTGTAAAGCATATGGTAGTAAAAACACGTTAAAGAAAAGTAAAATATTTTTTGGGTATTCTTTATTTCACTCTACGTACAGCAAGATTGAATAAAATTCATCCCCATAATACTTTAATTGTATCACGAAATTTTCAATCTATTATAGAACGCGCGTGTAACCCAATACCCTTGTATCTCGCCACAGACCGAGATTACTTATACAGTGCAGCACACACTGCACAACATACAAGACTCGTTTAATCCGATGATAGACCGCCGGCAAACAAACAAGCAAGAGCCGCAGTATAAACCAAATTTATGTGATCAATCTCCTCGTCAATATTTAGGGAGCGTTTTCCGCTGCGAGATCATTTAATACAGTTTTTAGCGTCGCTCTATGACGCGGCATGTGTGTCAATCTCGTGCCAAATATGGTAATATTCACAAACTTTGCCAATAAAGGGGCTGTGGGGCCCCCCAAATTGCGGTAGTAAGGGGGCCCGCCCCCTTGAGCCCTGTTTGTCCACTGGCTTAACGCCGCGACATGCGGCCGACGCTCAACACGGCGTCTCAGAATCAAAGACTTTCTCTGAAATGATGTTAATTAAAACTGTCTCAAGAAGGGTTTTTTGTACATTTACCTTTATAATTTTTTGCTAATTAGCTTTCTGGGTATCAAATAGACTGTATAATTTTGAAACACTTACTGACAAACCACACATTTCTCTAGTTACGATGCTACTTAAACACTTATTTATGATGATAGATACTTTTGGTGGAATAATAGATCAATTATATCCAAAGGTAAACCTTTAAAACAAGTGAGAGGCTATTTATTAAATGATCATACTTATGATATGCACCGCAGTATCAACAACTTTTAAAACAAATTGTTAACACGTTTGCTTACATGATACAGTGATACCGGTATCGGTTTTAGTAGTAGTAGTAGTCATGTGGATTTTAGAATGTGATATTGAGTTTATTTACTGTTTTGCTGATTTATATCTGTACCAGGTTGAAGCACAGGTAAGAGATGATTATTTTACCCAATTTATTTTTATAGTCTAAGGCATTGATTTTATTGTTTTGTGTAGGCAACAATCCGTATTCTCAAAAAGTAAATTGATATAATTCCCATGCAAATGAGTTTGAATATAATAAAGCTGATGTGTTTGATTATTTGGCCGCGTCAATTTATGGAGCTACAAATACCTATCATATTTTAGAACTATGATTGCATAATTATGATTGGCTCATTCACGAGGAAGACCATAAGAATATAACATCTCGCTGTGATTCTAAGGATCTTAAAAAGAAAAAGAAGAATTTGAGCTCACGAAAGATGTGATAGGACGCGCCGACGCGCGACGCGGCGATGGTTCAATTGACGAAGTACTCGTATGGCGAATGAAACAAATAAAGTGCATAAAGTCTAATAGGATTTCTAAAATAAATAGCGACAATCCCACAAGTGGGTGTAAAATACAGTATTGTACTTAAACAATACTTTTATTTGGCAATATACAGCAGCCGAGTCTTTGTGCTCCTTGAAGTTTTTTCTTAGTTTGGCAACTAAGCAAATCTAAGAATAAGATCGTGTTAGTTATTTTGTTGCCAGATGTTCATCTTCCACTTCACCGCCTCTGTGTCTTTTTCAACTGTGTCTTCAAGACACTGCTTTTAGGGCCATGATGACATTTGTTTGAATATATCTTTACATGGAAAATGTTTGCTACGTTTTACGTCTTCAGTGTCAGAGTATTTTTTGACGACTCACATACGGTCACCTGATTCTAAACTCGAGGGATATTGTATTATGGCAATCAGATTACTGATAAACATACTTAATTATACAATATTAATTACAACCACATATAGAACAAATTTAATAAACGTGTTTACCTAATAAAGTTTTGTCTTGGGTGGGAATGGAACTTAGACTTTCAGCTAAGCGGACATGGTCAACATTAGACCAACTGACTAGCAGATTTAAAAAAGTGCAAAATATATATTATTATTACCTCTATTGTAGTCTAATGCAACAACTGTTGTGGATGATAAGTTCTTTAATATTAACATCTTTCTATGTTCACAACAAACGTTACTGTGAAAAATATATGCAGCTTTCCGGCAAAACAATATTATTCATTTACTAGAATATCTATAAAAATATCAAATTGCATTCGAACAAACACAATATTATAATTTATTCACAACACTATCTTTTAACAAAACTAACACAACACACAACATTTTTATATCGTTTAACAAAACAATGCACCAGACTTCTAGAGCATGTCTGTTATAAGCCACACTGCCGGTAGCCGTCCATCAAACAAGTATTTATAATTATTTAAAGTCAACAAAATTTAAAGTGAACTATTTTGTTAACAGGAACAATTAATCACCTAAGAAGTGTACCATATATTGTATAGACAGGTTTATACCTGTGTAAACATTCGCTATTCAAGTAGTCACAGACAAGTATAGTCAAGTGGGGGGTACTAGCTCAGAACAAGTGCACAGTGACCGTTGAGTTATACAACACGTACAACTCAACAGTCTTCTTATCTTTATAATTTGATGAATTTCCCTTTCAGATTAATTTTTCCTATAATCAAGTGGAATTATTCAGTAGTTGAATGCGAAACGATATTATAAATTCAATGGGCACTCCCTAAGACGGTCGGAGACACAATTAACGAATAATCTGATGACAATAAATGTTGCCCGGTTATTGGATACTTTGGAACGATGTTTGTTGACGGAGTTTCGAGCTAAAAGGATAAAGATATTATAAGGGATAAAGAAAATACTATACAAGGAAATATTGATCTTTTGAAGTTGTTTAACAGTTTTCACAATGGGTTTAATTAAAACATTATTTGTTTTGTCAAGTTTTGAAGAGTTACACAAAGTGTAATGTAGTTTTCTATAGTAGGTGTTATCGGACTACAACATTTATTATAAAAAAACTGAAATTATCCTGAAAGTCCGTTCGTCGGCTATCGCGAAATACGATGATGCTCTGATGTATAGGCTACCTATGTATGTTACTGCATCATTGCAACAAAATCAGTTCAGTACTTAGATTTTGTATGAAAAAGTAACAAAAGTCTATCCAGCGTTACAAAATTGTATTTGGTAGGACTGTATTTATTGGAACTAAATTGCTGTAAGTCGGTGTCGTAATATCAATAAATATTTGTAACACAATTTTGATCTCATCGGAAGCTTAAAGTAACGTTGTAACCGAGTGCCAGTATACGCTCTTTTTTCGACAGAACGTAATTCCAGTGGGCCACGGAATTTCTAGTAACAAAAAGAATAGCCTCGTATATAAAAAGACATTTATAATTCAAACATTCAGAGCGAGTGGGCAATAGTCAACAGTTTTATTCCACGCGGCTACAATAAATCCCGCTTACGCAAAATTACACTTTACTAAGGAAATGTTTCATTTTAAACCGCGTTTTTGATTGTATTTTATGGCTATTATGAAGTTTTCACGTAAAATAATTTTTAATTATATATTCGCGATCAAAAGATACCAGATACCAGCGTCGGTAGCATTAGTAATTTTCGGTTCATCTACAAAAAAATAAATTCACAGACTTTTTAGAAGTTAAAAATTCTGTTTTATGCAGAGGCGTAAGTGCGCGTAGCCTGACTTCAGACATTAAGTCGGTAAGGTGTCGTTGTCGCTGTCGACACGTCGCGATGTCGTCAAGACCAGGTACGAGATAATTTTATGATGGGTGTAAAATTACGAGTCTATGATAAAATGTTGTAGCCTGTTCGGGACGTTTGACGGCCTTCAAGTTTTAAGGTCTTTACTATGTCTGCGATGAATAGGTTATTTGGGGCATACAGATCTATTGGATATTTATATTTTACTTCTCAAGATTATACCTGCTGTAAGTTAAATATGCACTGAAAGAAAATTATACAGATTAACTATCTCAACTAACTGTATTACACAGCAAACGAACGTGTATCAAGAATCGTCTATATATGTGAATAAAGTCAGTCATATGTTTGTTTGCGGAAACATCGTAGATTAAACGGTTTCCAAATTATATTCTACCGAAAATTTTACTAACATCCTATCTCACAGAAACGTATAACAAAAGTGTACTTTATTCAGAATATTCTTTTTCCGCATTGCGAGAGATAGAGACGGCTTATAAAAAAAAATAATATGTCAATCTCAGATTGAATTGAGAGTTCTTTGTACAGAATTTATTTTATCTGTATTTGAGATCGTTGAGACGTCACCGAGCATTCTCGCAACGGCTTCTTTGTCCAACACAGCCGGCGGTAAACGAAGTTTCATGAACAATTTATTTTTATGTTACGAAGTGTTATTTTCAATCATCGTCAATTCAGCGATACGCTGAGAATCGTAATTGTTCGACAATTTATGCGCGATTGCGACTAATTGCTCCATAAATTGCAACTGTCGAAGCTACCTGTTGCTTGAGGCCGTCTTCCTTGCTTTTTATTAAATTCTTCACAAAAACTCGTCATTATATTTCTCTCTGAACGTATCTACGAGGCGACAGGAAAATATTTAGAAATCGTCTCGACTATAATCCTTTATTAAAAAGAATCGTTTATTTTTGATGCGACTTGGAAGTGGGAAAGGGTGAAAACTGAAAAAATGTGTTGAAGTCAGTTCAGTGAAAAAAGGAAGGATGGAGTTTGAAAATACGTTTGAAAGACTACTTAGAAAAATGCTTTATATCTAAACCTTCGGACTGATGTGATAAATGAAGACACTGCCGCTTGGTCTGGATCCAAAATTTGTAGAAAATTGGTTTGGAGATTATTTGAAATTTGGTGATGTAGCCGGATAAAATTATTTGAACTAAGTTGAGTTTGGTGAAATAATTATGTTTAAAGAATATGCTTAATAACAATTAATCCCTGATTTACGTAACCAACGGGCGGCAAGCTTATCGATCGCGGAGAATATTGAGTGGCGGTTTATTGGGTCACTGACAAATGGTGATGGTAACATACTTAAGATGAAAAACTGTTAATTACACATTTGCGTCCTCGAATTGACTATCTTTATCTTTTAGACATTGCATTTCTGATTTTAGCTCTAAAGAGAAGGATTTTCTTGTGCCGTGGCATTTACTTGTTAAACTCGCTGTGTCTAGTAATATCATCTTTCGAATAACCTATTTCGTTGTTCTCTGACCCACTTTCTCTTTATTTCCATCCATATTTAACATTTTGCTCTTCCGTCGTCCTAATATGATATGTACTACGTTAAGTATACAGAGGGTGCGATGTACGCATGATGGATGATGGTATCGACAATGTGAAGGATTTTGATAAAATTAGGCATATGGGACATGCCTATTTAGAGTGCGCTAAAGCTGTAGACCAAAATCATCCATAGACTCAAGCCTGCTGCCCCGAAGGGGTAGGCAGAGGCATATTAAACGCCCACTTTTCGCCAGTGTTTTGATCCCATGTAATAGGTGGCGAGTCTATTGCCATTTGATCGGCAGATGCACCACTTGCAGGTGAGGTTGGCTTGGGACCCTAAGTTCTTGGCGGGAACCCTATGCACCCCAGACCAAAATCAAAGCAAAGAATATTATACCTACTGTTATGCTTATAATAATAATATTAGCCCTGTATATAAACTGACTGGACTAGACGTTTTTCGAAAACATTATAGAGAACTTTAATATTTCAGAAACTTTCAGTGCTTAGCCAGTGATTATAAACGACACGACCCAAAAGCGGTGCGCGCCGTGCATCTGAGTCCGAGACTTTGAAACATAAATATAACTGACTATTCTTCTATAACAGGCTTTTTTTTCTAGATAGCTCGATATCATAATAATATGTATGTAGTTGTTGTAAAAATAATCCATGTACAAGGCATTGTATTATATTACTAAGGAATAATAATCAGTGTTCAGTAAAGTTCTAATTGCAAAGGCACGATCAATTCGAGTGGTTTGCAGTTGTCGACAACATTTGAGTCACAAACTGTATTCGAGAACACGCCGCTTGAATATTCTACCATGATTCTACTGGAATGTTCGGTTCGGTTCAAATGTTCGTAGGACTTTGTATATAGTGAAATTACAATTATTGGTATAACAAATCACTTTATTTCAAACTAGTTTTTCGAAAAACTAGTTGGAGTACTAGAAAGTAGGAGTAATCCTGGCGTGTCTTTTGATGAAGATGGAGTATTTCAGTTGCAGCAGTAGCCAAATCTTATTATAGAGTGTTAGATTGTATCAGATATGGTAATAATTGTAACATGTTGTAAACGAGTTATGTTTTATAGTTTCTTATAGTGTTGCTATATAGAAAGTTACAAAGATATAAATGAGAGCATGGCATCATTTGTATTTGTTCACACACTCTGCGGTTCCATAGTTCAAAATAATTACCTCGTTATTAAGGCACATATCCATAGAGTAGATTCATCGTTTACCACACTCTATACTAAATTCATATTGCACTAGTTAGTTAATTTCAAATCTCTACCGCCAATGAGCTTACATCAACATAACTACCCACCAACAATCTGCCACTTTAGCACCGCACAAAACATTTACGTAGCAACATACTGCCCTTATTCATCCACAATGAGGCTGCTATACTTCAGTAATTAGGTGACGATCTCATAAACCGTGATTGAGGCACGTCAGCTCATCAGTGTTCGAAGGATCCAGCCAGGGCTATTATCACATACTTTGTTACCAACATACTGCTGTTAATATAAACGTAAAATATGCCACATAATATCTGATTTAATCGTTTTATCGCACCACCCTCATTGGGGATTTGGTTTTTGTTGACTTCTATGTAATGACTATGAGAAAATGTTTCTTTTTTCCTTGCTTTCCGTGTAGGTTGTGTACTTTTGTGTATATTCAGCCAATTTAACTGCGCCTTTCAAAGTTATTTCGCTCTGCTTAATTGTAACCAGTTCTGGCAACTGAAAAATAGAAATGCTGCTAATTTGGTTGTGTGAAGGTAATGATGTATAATTTTAGTCATCATATGGAAAAAAAAATTGGGGTAAGTATTATTGGCCGTATTTTGAGGGTTCAATATTTCGGCGCTATTGCAAGCGGCAATAACTCGGATGCGTTTATAGCATTGATGCATTGACTTGACTAGCGTTACAAACTTTTACAGACTGCCAGCTTACAGTAGAAAGACGGGGTTTATAGCCATTAGGTCAGCTTTGAGCTTCCAACACAACGCAAAGCTGTTATGAATAGCTGCAGAGAGAGAGTACAGAAGACATTTATAGCAATACACTGCAGTATAATTTCACAGCGGGTACACTTTGGCAGGACTGACGTACAAATGGCTATATGTTGGGTACACGTATATTTCACAGGAATCCCTGGCTCCTGGCACACAAGTCAGTTAGTGTGCGCCTCAGTAAACAATCAGTCGCAACTCTCTGTTTGCTAAACGCCTGCAGGGATAGACATTCATGTTTCAAAGCAGTACAAATATCTATCGAGTTCGAACAGAAGTGAGATACGAAGACGACATCTAATAAATTTTGACGTTCTGTAATTTGTACAGCTGTTACAAACCTTTTCATAAATTGCATTTTTTAAAAAGTTCAATGCTACTTTTGGCTCTGAAGACTAAACTAGAAGAACATATTTTATTTTAATAGCCAAATTTATTTAGGTAAATAGTTAATTTAAATGTGTTTCAATAGAAGTTGAGTGCAACTCAGTGTAAACATTCTACTTTTTATTGCCGAACAGTGGCAGCCATTTTACGCCTTTTTCCTTTACAGTAAATAGATGCTGAGTTTTTCACAGTAATATTGCATACTCACTTACCAACACAAAACTAAAACAAAAGTTACCTTACAAAGAGTTTGACGATCATAAGCATCGAGAACTTAGTGCAAAAATGTGTTTGACTTACACTTGAATTTTATGCAAATTGTACCAAACACCAAAAATACAGTAATCTTCTTTTCACAACTATCATAACGTACGTAATCGTCTATAGTCTCAAATCAAACATGAGAGTAATCATCACTACCATTTTGTAAGATGCGATTAGATTGTGTCGCGGCCGGCAGGCCACTCGGGGCTTTGGGCCACTTAGTGCCACACGCGAACAATCTGCGCCAATATGTGGCCTCCTGTCTGATGAGTGGCTTTTTATCTATTCATTCTGCTAGTATTTTTCTGTAACAGTACTGGGTTTATCTATCTATCGTTGCACCTATCTCCCATTGAGGTAGGCAGACCACGGAATTGCAAATGCTGCGGCATTCCATGGTCTCATCGACATCCATTAATCTCATCATATTTTAATTTGTACTGGGACTCACCTACATAATATAAAACATTTAATTAAAATACATATCATTATAATAATTAGTCTGTAGTGGTTTCAATGTTTGTCTATTCACGACCTGCAGGTCGTAAGTGCGATTTCAACATGATACAATGATTTGTTTGGTATGGACATTTCTGTTCGGAGTCTGAGTCTGCTTTTTGAATATTTGTAAGGTATTTTTCTTCCATTCTATTTTACCTTTTACTGAACGTTTTAAAAAATTTCATAATTTTAAAACAATTTGTGGGAAAAACAAGCACCTACCAGCAGAACATTAAAATGAAGTTTGTGTACATTTATAATTTTTACCAGTATTTTTTTACTTTGTAACAGTGCATTCAATATTATTGTTTCATTTTATTAAAGTTGTTTTAAATTATTAACTAATGTACAATTCTGGTTGGCTGTTTCATTACGTTTTACTTTCAAACACAACATCAGATAATATTTTCTTCTGTAATAACAGTTTGGACTTTTGTTCATAACTCTCTTCATTCCCTTTCGCAGTCACTTCTACCTCATACAACAAGTTGAAGTCACTCCTCCGCACGCATAAGGGTGCATCCCTTCGCAATCAAGTTTTATGAACTTGTTATGTATATTGTGCCCAACAGACATACAAATAAATAATACAGAAATATCGTACGGTTATTCCTGCTTTTTTTTCGTTATATTGAAGTAATAAAGAGGAAGGGGTGCATGATTTTTGTGTGTTTCGATTTAGGCTAAACGGATAACATGCTTTGCAACAAGGTATTTGCTCATACGTACAAGCACAGAATTTGATGAAGCGAGAGATGAGGAATGATGGAAGAATTTTACGTGAGTGTTACATGGTTTATGGTGCGGTTAGAAATAAGCAAACACCTGTTTCAAAGTTTAAGGAAAATCAACCCCATGGGAGTAAAAATATTTTCGTTGAAATTTTGTTTTATAATTTTATTTTTATAAAATTAATAATGCCCCGTCCGCCATCTTGGATTCCCAAATAGATGTCATTTTCGTGACCAGAATCCATAAAAACCCCGAAAATGATACCCATATTAATTTTATTAACAATTTCCCGTCCGCCGTCTTGGGTTCCCAAACAGATGTCATTTTCGTGACCAGAATCCATAAAAACCCCGAAAATGATACCCATATTAATTTTATTAAAGATGTCCCGTCCGCCATCTTGGATTCCCAAATAGATGTCATTTTCGTGATCAGAAAGCATGAACATGATGCTTGCTTTCTGTAAGAGAGAGAGAGAGACAGATACATATGCGCACGCCGCACGGCTTACACAAGCTTACTATAGCAAAAAGTGTCGTTACAACTTTTCATCTTAAGGCGCTGTCCTAAGCGACTGTTGTGGTAAATGAGGGGGTGAAGCAGGGGAGGTGAAGGGAGCTTAGCTCCGTCTACTGCGGGGCGCCCCCCTTCATTCTCGTCGCGTGCGGCCGTATTCTGGCGACATCCGTATTCCAATATTTCAAAATCGCAAGCAAAACGTTTTAGCATATTGAATTGAGATACTGATATTAAAATTTATATTACATACATCAATCTGTTTGTACAATATAGGCATAGCGCAATTTTTGTTCTCAGTGCAGCCATGAGCAAAACTGGTTTACATTAGACGTTATAGGTATTAAATGTTGACGAAAGTAGGTAAATACCTACGTGCCGTAAGATGATAAAAATAATTAAGTCAGTTCCATGTATGGAGACGCCATTATTATGTTTGTTTTGTTTTTGTATAAAAATAGTGAAGCAGTTCATAGAATACCTACATCTAATTCCATTCCTGCCAGTTTTCAAATCTGTTTTGCAATAAATTGGCTGTGACATACGGGCGGACAGACAGACAGACATTGCGAATCTATAAGGGTTCCGTTTTTACAATTTTTGGCTACGGTACCCTAAAAAACACAATACTGCTCTACTAAGCGCAAAAGCCGTATCTCAACTAACGCGAGTTACGAGATAATTGAAGTTTAGTAAAAGTTGATTACTTTTATTTATTTATGGATGTTTATTGTTATTATATGTATAATTATTATGGCAAAGGTTTCGAAATACGTCGCCGTTTTAGGGGTTGTGAGTGATTGGAGAGGGAGCAGGGGAGGTCTTGAAACCCCCCTCACCATTTTCACTTGCCGGAAATACTTGGTTTTCTTTGAAAAAAAAATCCCCAAACATCGGTGTGTATGGCACTGCCAACTTCCACATTCATCACACTAGTTTAATAAACTAAGGTTGTCGGAGCCCTGCGAAGGGCTCCTATTTTCGAATTAAGGGTCAAAAGAGAACCTAACATAACCTATTTATTAACTTATTACAGTCGCACCTAACCCAAGGCACTCGAAAGCAATGACGCACAAATTTGACATTAGCTGTCAATATGATCATTCCAAGATGGCAGTTTTGCGTTTCGTTACACGTTTTTCACATAAAACCTAAAAATTACATTTGTAAAACTGTACTAAAGTATAAAAACTATGTTCCGTTTTGCATAATTGCCGAAGTATTTATGAAATTTTGGAAATTGTTTAAAAACATTCAGACGCCACTCCGGCAGCTAAAATTACTTTTGGGGGATTAAAACGAA
This sequence comes from Euclidia mi, assembly GCA_944739405.2. NCBI lineage: Eukaryota > Metazoa > Arthropoda > Insecta > Lepidoptera > Erebidae > Euclidia > Euclidia mi. Next base: position 107,064,760 of record OX123185.2, on the reverse strand, counting down.
CTACCTTAAGCCCCCTAGACTACCAATACCCTCAAATTCAGGCGACTCGTTTCGAAACCCAACCCATTATTATTTTTCAAAATAGATGAAACATCAAAAATATATGTGGATATACCTTATTCATGAGATACTGCTATGTCGCTTAGAAAATTATAGAATTAGAATTTGAGTTACTGCTTTTTCGTTAGCTCTCGTCATACATGTTTGTATGGAAAAATATAAAAAAATTCTTTCGCTTCAAATATGTGTTGTTTCAAAGAAAATAAATATTGAAAGATATTTATTTATATTCATTTATAATTTATTAACGAAATACAGAGTTTACAGCTCATCAAAAGTTAGCTGTCTGCTACAACCCGGCAGGTTTTCTTTATTCTCATCGAATGTTAAAGGCAGTGTGTGAGGTGATAAGGCTTCAATACTTATTATTTGCTGTTGTTCACGAGGCACAGTTTCATTTACTTTCCTTTTACGGCTTGGTATTGTAGAAATTTCAAGCACTGATGAAACATTTTCCTCTCCGTGATCTCGCAATGCCATCCCTTGAGCTTGACGAGAATCAACAATTTCAGGCAACTGCCAATTCATATAAAACGCCACAAGCTTTTGCCAGAAAACATCATCTCTTTCTATAATTTCTATTTTTAGTGGTATACTTTCGCCACTCCACACAGCAAATAAACACTTTTGTTTGCGTGTAACGTGGCGTTGCCCCTGAATTTGGTAATAACAATTACAATATTTGTTTAGACTAGTCAGTTCACTTTTTTATCATGTTTCCATATTTGTATTTTATTTGCTCTTATACTATTCTCCAGGCCATTCTTATAGGTAACTTTAGAACATTAAATTTCCACAATCGTGTTTGGACCTATTAATCCATCTGGCGTGGCACCAATAATCGAATAATATACAAGGCTCGATTGTTACATTTTCTTGCTTCGCCAGTTGTTCCAAAGCCAGTTGTTCATTTTAGATTCCATGTGCAACTGATTTTACATTGCAAATATTTTATTTGTACAAAATATTTTTTACTAAGTTGGCTTTACTGCTGTTATCTCTTCTTTTTACCACTATACCAAAATTTCAATCTGTCAACATATTCTTACGCAATTCGAACCAGTCACTGCTATCCCTCTTGTAATTTTTGCTTATCACTACGGAATTTGAGTCAAATTTGTTAAAAAAAATTGTATGGCATTTCTTAGCTAGCTCTTGAACAGATCGTGTTAGGAATTACTGAAGTCAAATGTGTGTAAGACGTTGCAGAACTGTTATCTTTAACTTCACTGTAATTACAATAATGATAATTAGTTACGTACTTTATTATTTAAAAACATACTATATCTTGTGTTATAGCAAACAGAGAAGTTACCTTCTTACTTATAAATGATTGATTTTAGAAATTAAAAAGATATTAGATGTACTGAGACATACCTAATAGTTTATGAATAATCAAAGTTTTACCCGATGTACCTAAAAAGGTTTATGTTCAAAACACAATAATACAACATTCGTTACCGCTTGTGTGCGGATTGCGGAGCGCCATATTAGCGCTGTCATCATTATTGTTCGCTGTGGCGGCATCTTAGCGCTCCAGGCGCTCTGACAAGCTAATGAATTTGAAATATAGGTATGTACATAAAATGATTCGATTTATGTTATTACTCTTTCAAAAATTGAAAACTGTGGCAGCTATGTATTGTGAGAATAATTTATATAATTATATTATGCATAATCGATAATATATAAGTAACATAGTTAGTCATAAAAGACTCTTATGAAAATAATTTGTGTAAAAATGTTACATATTTCATAATCACTTGGCCATGGATGAATTTCTATTTTATTACGACGCTTTCTTGTACAAATCCTTCGTAGAACTTCATTTCTCTAATTGTCCATATTTTATTCTTCTAATTATATATTTATAAGCACAGAAACAATAACACATTAAACGCAACAAGAGTATAAACTTAGGTCCTAATTGTATGTGCCCATAGTTACATGAAAAGCCTATTTGATTCAAAGTATTCAGTCTACAACATAAAACATTAAATTACGAACTCAAATCGGCGTATTATAATAACAAACAGGTTTACGTAAAATTTCGTGCAGCGGAGACGCAAGCGACATGACCTATCTCTCACAGGGCTCATAGCCGAATGATGAGGTCTGGGCGGGGCGTAAACTAGCAACTGACACTCAGTACACCGCTTATGCTAATAAGGTTTAAATTGCTGAAGCGTTTGATATTGATGGGATCTACCGAGCGTCAAAATCATAGACGTTTGGCAGATTTTATTTAATTTTACAAAATATACACGTATAATATGAAAATAAATAAGGTAATTCTTTAGTTCATTAGATTTCCTACAATATTATCAAAAAAAATATGACAGCTTACGATCAAAATATTGCAAACAGTGAGACGAAACATTATTTTCTGCCTCGATTTTGTGATTTTTTTTACCGTGATTCTATTTTACGTACATGAAAAATTCTTTCAAAAGTCTTTTGTTCAGACTTTTGACTTTAAGCTCTAATTTTTGCTAGTTTGTAATATGTATCGTTATGGCTAGATGCGCGACGAAAAATTAGGTGTTTCACGGCTTCTGAGGTATAACAGCGCCTTAATTTTTTCCGTCTAGCCCTCTTTCGCAACGCGCGATAAGGAACTTCGTTCCAATAATATCATACTCAACTGGGTTATGGAGCCTTCAAGAAAAGTATTTTCTCACAGTGGCATGTGTATATTGCTTCAAACAAAATATAAACAAAAATGTTAGGCATAAAGAGAACACACTTAAAATCTGAGTAAATTGAAATCATTCGTACAAAATAAAAACGCGACACGGCCATCGGTGATATTATTATTATAGAAGATAATACTCAGTATAATATCGTTGAATCCCACACCCGAGGGGCTCCCCTAAAAGCAAAGTTGAGCTGATACCCTATCGATACTACACTTTTACAAAAAAGATAGATTACCATAAACGTATGACAAGGCAGACTAACAATCTATGTCTAAGGATACATAGAACAAACTATGGAAAAAAGAGTATTCTTTACGAGGGAGCTCAACACTACAACAAATTACCTAAAAATATTAAAGATTCAAAATCATTACAAACTTTTAAGAAATTACTAAAAAGCCATATTTTAAATGATTTATCGTAATTACAGTAATTACCACTAAGCTTATTAAGTGTATGAATTAGTGTGCATGCAGTGCTAAATATATGTACTTGATTTACTACTTATATAAAAAAAAAAAAAAGTATAGGTATATAATAATCTGTGGCGACGAGTCCATACAAAGCAACTCCTATCGGGGTCCTATTTTTTAAATATTCTTCCTTTCGTCACTGATATAAATAATAAAAACAATTACACGATTTTAAATACTACATATATAAAACAACTATATATGTGTTAAAATAGGTAGGTACATATACTATGTCTACAATACTAGGTATCTATCATGTAATGTACAACAATGATATTTAAACTGAACAAGACCTAAAATAAACATTTAAAATGAATACCATACGGTACCAGCTTAATACTTACAAGCGTTTTTATACAATCACAAATATTAATTTATATCGTAATGAGTTAATGTGTCACAGGTCTTAACAAACAAGTCGCCAGCCTATTCATACATTTGAACGAAGCGACGATGCACTGACGCTTTATTTTTGCAACTATCCGGTTTTCAATAATAATTAAAAATTGCTAGTTGTGTAATTATTAATGCATGCATGCATGCATAGTCTCACGCCTATAACCCCGAAGAGGTAGGCAGAGGTGTATTTCTACACCCACTTTTCGCCACATATACTTTAGTCCCACGTAATAAGGGGCGAGCCTATTGCCGTACCGGGCACATTTCCAGACTCCGTGCTGCTACTGAGAATTTCGTGACAGAAAAACCCAATAACACTGCCCGACCCAGGAATCGAACCCGGGACCTCCCGATCCCACGCGCACATTTATGCCGCGAGACCAACGAGGCAGTCGTATAGGGTTTGATGTCGAGTTTTCCGTCTCTACGCAAAGATGGTATTTGCATTGTGTTATCCCTTAGTCGCCTCTTACGACACCCACGGGAAGATAGGGGGTGGTGACACTTGTATTCTATGCCGTCAACCACACGGCTTAATTATTAATGCATGACAAAATGAATGATTAAGTATTATTATTATTGAGTACGTGCATAAGTTTTAGTGTAATATTCGGTGTCTTACTCACTACGCCAATCGGCTTAATGTTATTTAGAATATATATGTAAGTTTAACATTTTCTCTGTAAGTGATTTGTAAATCTTTTGAGAAAATAAATGTCTTAAACCATATAGGTACAAGTACTGCGTATTGCAGACCGATACTTCACAACTTATAATGGCTCGCTGGCCTTTTCCCATAAATATCGATGCATATAAATGGGGTAAAAACTTACGATGCCTACTTATCTTCTTTTGAAAGATCCCTTCGGAGTTTTAAGCCTTCGTACATACGGTCATATATCTCATATAAATACAAAATAGGCAGCGATAGCCTAGTGGAGATACCAACAGACTGCCATGCTGAGGGTATCGGGTTCGAATCCACGGCGCGCACCAATGACTTTTCGGAGTTATGTGCGTATTGAATTGTTAATTATCGCTTGTCCCGTGCCTCGGAGAGCACGTTAAGCCGTCGGTCCCGGTTGTCATGAAGATCTTTGACAATCGTTACAGGGCGTCAGTACCTTATAAAATAAACTGACACTAGTCTAAACCATGGAATATCACTATCCCTTCGGGTTGCGGAGGTCAGACAGGCAGTCGCTCCGTGGAAAAGCTAATATTTAGCCAAATCCGGTTAGACTAGGAAGCGGACCCCAGATTGAAACTGGGATAACGCTAAGAGGATGATGATGATCTCATATAAATACAAGTATGCTGAGTCAAGTATTGTTATGGGCATACTTGGTGATTTACTTATTATGGACATAGACCAGTTGAAAAGTATCTAGTAGTAGTTTATGAATAGGTTTTTAATTACTCTTAAAATGACCACCATGTTTAATAAATATCGAATAATCTAAACAAAATATTTAATAATAGTTTTTGTCCATCAAACGAACCCTGTAATTTCATAAATCTCATACAGGCAGTAGGTAGTACCTTCACAACATCTAGGCGGTTATGTCCACAGTCACGCACACCTAGTTACCATAGATTTGGTAGAAGTCTCACGAAACATTGACCAAATTATGGGATGCTTTCAGCTATACCGAATATTTTATGTTGAAGAGACATGATTTTTCAGCACATGATATAATAAAAAAAAACTTTTTGTAGGGTTATTAAGTGAAAAGCGATTAATTCAATAGTAAGCTAAAAAATATCTTGAACCTCACACAACGTTCTTCTTACTTGCAAAATGTAACATGGCAAAAGCGATGTGATTTTCTTATTTAGCCTAAATAGGTTAGTTTATATTCACTACAATATTTTCGTATATTACATAATATTATTGACCTTGAAATAAAAATCTTAAGGTCGATGTAAGCTGTCTGTAATGTTTCGACTAACTCGCAATGATGGTGGTCCAAACAGACTTCCTCAGTTCTTTTAGGCGATAGTGTCCCGTAAAATAAAATTATAGAAGTATTTAGAATTGTAGGTTTACTATTCATATTAACCCCCTAATTACGTACGTATTAAATAAACTAAGTGCGTAAACGATATGTGAAATTTATACCTTCGACCTGTAGGGAATATGGAGCCGTAAAGCCAATCTCAAATTAAAGCGTTAGAGACTTACAACCAACGTCGGGATGACCAGCGAAACTTTAAAATAGTTCTGAAGCCGGACGAAGTTGTGGTGCTAACTAGTCTACCGGAACTTTCTCTGAGTTATATACAACACTAGATTTCACCCACAGCTTCACCCGTGTAGGAATTTAGACCCAAAGGATAGGAATTCTCAGTTTAGTGTTCCCCTTTTAGTGCTCCCCTAAACTCTTCAAGCAATATAAACGTTCCAAACGTATTTTCTCTGTCATTAAATAGGTATATATCATCATCATCATCCTCTTAGCGTTATCCCAGTTTTCAATCTGGGGTCCGCTTTCTAGACTAACCGGATTTGGCTGAATATTAGCTTTTCCACGGAGCGACTGCCTGTCTGACCTCCGCAACCCGAAGGGATAGCGATATTCCATGGTTTAGACTAGTGTCAGTTTATTTAGACGGTACTGACGCCCTGTAACGACTGTCAAAGATCTTCAAGACAACCGGGACCGATGGCTTAACGTGCTCTCCGAGGCACGGGACAAGCGATAATTAACAATTCAATACGCACATAACTCCGAAAAGTCATTGGTGCGCGCCGTGGATTCGAACCCGATACCCTCTGCATGACAGTCTGTTGGTATATCCACTCGGCTATCGCTGCCTCTAAATAGGTATATATTATGGTTTATATTTTATTGAATGATAACGGAAGGGATCTTTGCAACAGAAATATTCCCCAACACTGTTTAATCTGTGTTTGCTGCCAATAACTTCCTATTTAATATGCACGGCAATTAGCGCAACGTTCATGGAATTTTAGATTTAAATTTATTTTAGTTATCATGGATATATTGCAAACAGCCTAATCAGGCTACAAGGTAGAATTTTATTTTAAGGGAATAATTTTCGATATCAGATTTTGACAGAATGTTTTTTACACGCTGTTAGTAACTAATAATTAATATTACTAGATTAAGTTAAGACCACAGAGCGTACGTTCGTAGCTAATTTAGCTAAGATCCTAGGACAACTTACACACGATTAACTGATCCCAAACTTAGCAGAACTTGCACAATAGCAAATAGAAACGAATAAATATACATAATATACGAGTATATTCTTAAAATATACATACTCTTAAAGATCAATAATTACGAGTACACCCAGACACACAACAAACAATCGTAGTCATCAAAAAGAGTTGTTCTGAATGGGAAGCAACCCACGACCTTCAGCTTAGCAGTCATTTTCACTTACAATTAGACCAACAGGCCAGCCAATTAACACTAGAGTGCACGCGCCCATTTATACTCCTTGAGTGCACGCGCGGGCTACATGTGTAGCCCATTTCGTAGATCAATTATTTCTATGAAGTAGTAAACAAATTAATAAAACTCATTGTTTAATATAAAGATATGTTAATTATAGTCGGAATGGAACATAAAATTAAGCATGACTTGTCTTCTTAATTATAATATCAAACATATACTAAAACTACTTAAAAATCATCAATATTTGGTAGGCCTGAGATGCCATAGTCTTATTTTCATTTAGGAACGTAATATTTACCATAAAGTTTATCACTAGCAATGGCTATCAACCACATAATTAAATAATTCGCAATAGACTGTTCTATTGGCGAGCAATCAGGACACATACCTTCCTGATGTTCATTACAAATTCGCCTCATACATTTGCTGCATTGCTTGCGTGCGCTGCAGAATAAATACCAACCAACTCCTCCCCGAATAGGCATATCTTGTCGCTGGGGATGTTCTTTTAATCCTGTAGTAGCCTTCCTTTCAGTTTCATAACTCTTGGTTCCTTTATTTTGCTGGGAAATACGACGCTCAATTGGGACACGATCTTGCTAGATAGAATTACACTTTTTAGAAATATTGACGTGAGATCACTTTTATTTGTAGATTATTCGTTTTTTTTATATTATTATGAGACCGTTTATACATGCCATGGTACTGATCGACCGTTAATACGTCATAATAATACAAAAAAATAAAATATTTACCACTTGTGCACTGGGCAATTATTTTCCTTAAACGCACGCGCGGGGCACAGGCGTAGCCCACCAACTTCTAGGACGATTTTTGCGCACGTCCTTATGCCGATCTGATAGGCATTCTACTAGTAGGAGCGGGGAGAACCAATCGAGGAATAACCAAGACGATTGCGCTGTGGCATACCTAGTTCCGCCAATATATGACAATATTACACCCTGGGCTACATATGTAGCCCACGCGTGTACTCTAGTGTTAAAACGAACTTTCGAACCACTAAAACAATCATATTAGTTCTAACAGTCTGCTATGTCTACCATGTTCCAAGGAACCGACATGATTATTTATAAACATTTTATACATGTATATGATACATATAGTACAATGACATATCTACGAGTTTCTGGGCCAAGTCTTTGAACGGCAAGTTGCGTCTTAAAGGAACATGTATACAGCTTCCTGCAACAAGAGACGACGTGCATGAGACGCTTTGCAGTACGACCGATAACATGTACGGGTGAAGCACCTGTGAACTTTAAAATCATGAGATTTATCGCTCCAGTATCTGAATACAGTCACTAGGTAGGAATTTAAACTACTACGGTTTTATGGTTTCTCCTCGTAGTCATGTTAGTTAGTTAGATATAATTTATTGCACACCAATACATAATTGAACAGTACATTAATTATAAGTAACTTAGACTATGGTACATGTACAATCGGCGGCCTTATCGCTAAGTGCGATCTCTTCCAGGCTACCTTTGGATGGACAGGAATGATGTTAGCAATTTTTCGTAGCGATGGTGTAGTACTGGCTGACTTGGATAGCAAGATAATTTAAAATAAAATACATACATACAATTTAATAATATTATGGAATATGTACATAGACAATACATACATAAATAAACATATACATCTGGGAGCACGGCAGTGCCCCCACCAAGTCGAGCAAAAAAGCGGCACGGCCGTACCATCCTTTTCTCGAAGCAATTCAGGCCATTTTTGACCCCCTATAACTTCGTTGTGGATAAAACTAGAAGCCTGATTGTTTAGTAACCATGCAAGCGTTGTATAAAGATGGTGTATTTCAAATTTTATTCAATTTAAAGCAGTAGTTTAAGAATTATAACGAGTCAAAATTCTTAATTTTGTCACTCACTGACCGATCATCAAAAGTCTAAGGCACTTTTAGCAAACATAGAAGCTTCAAATTTAGGAAACAATTAGTGTTTAGTATATGAACCAAGGAAAAACTAAAATATATATAAATTTCGGTCCAGTTTTTGAGATACATTAACTGCATAATTAATAATCTTTGTAATCCCATATAAATATAAAGGATTACAAAATTACATTTGCAGTTAGAGCTTTAATTAAGAAAATTCGTTGTTGGTGTACAAGAAGTAGAAGATACCGGAAAGGACAAAGGTAAGACTATCTACAAAAAGAAATGAGATGCCATAAAAACAATACTTGTCAAAAATACCAAGTCTCGCGACCGTAAAAAGTTGTGAGATCCATCTTATACCAAGTCGTTTAATTAAAAATCTTTAATGTTTTAAATAAATATGTTGACTTGGCAATCGCATTCAACAATCTAATTTATATATGTAATACTTATATATTGTGTTTCCGTGCGATGGCCGAGTCAATCAATTTATTTAAAACATTAAAGATTTTTAATTAAACGACTTGGTATTAGATGGATCTCACAACTTTTTACGGTCGCGAGACTTGGTATTTTTGACAAGTATTGTTTTTATGGCATACAATTTAATAATACTATGGAATATATGCATAGACAATACATATATAAATAAACATCTATCATAGATATTACTTTGAATATATATAAACATACTCAGAACAAACAGATACAGTAAAAAAAAAAAAACAAGGAAACGAAAAATCAGACAACCGTTAAATCAACAAGTTAGTAAATAGTAATTTCTAACTAGGTTTTTAAATATAGGTAGAGATTTTACCCTTCGAATTTCTAATGGTAAACCATTCCACAGGCGGACAGCCTGAACATCAAAGGATTTGGCAAAGTAATTTGTGGAATGCTTCGGCATCTCCAGCGTCAGATCCTCAGACGACCTCAAGGACCTTACATGTGTGTCATGAAGGAACTTTAAACGTTCTTTGAGATAAAAGGGAGTACAAGGATTTTTTTTTATTTTTTTTTTATTGTATAAAATACCTAAACGATATTTTACTTATATTACAATCTAGCCTTGAAGCTAATGAGTAATTTTAATTTAACCTAAATTGATACATAACATTATTATCTAAGAATTGTCCAATAACATAATTTCTTAGTTTACGTTAAGGCGAAGACACTTTGTTCATGTGTTCTTTTTCATAGTGCACTTATCACTACACTCTTATTTTAACGTCACTATACTATACTAACTCAAAAGGTTTTGTCCGTTTCAGTCTTCTCACTAATTCAGTGTTATCGAGGAGCTGAATCGCCTCGACATTCACGTGATGATGAAGACGCCGTTCGTGTGCATCTGCATATTTCTGTATAACTTTATCGACGTAGTCCATATTGAGGTCCCGATGGAGATCGTTATTGCGAATATACCAGGGCGCATTGACAATATCCCTCAGCACTTTATTCTGGAATCTTTGGATGATTTGCCGATTGCTCTTACTGGCACACCCCCATAGCTGGATGCCGTATGTCCACACTGGCATGAGTATTTGCTTATATAATAGAATTTTATTATATACTGACAATGAAGAATGTCGACCCATCAGCCAGTACATTTTTTATACCGTATACCAAGCTCTTCTCTTTTCTTTTTGACATGTGCTTTCCAGCGTAGCTTTGTGTCAAGTGTCATACCAAGATACTTGGCAGTGTTCGCGTATGATATCGGTTGACCGTTTATGGTTACAGGATGGTACTGGCCTTTTTTGTTGGTGAAGTCAATATGAGTCGACTTGCTTTCATTAAGTTTGATTCGCCATTTCTTTGTCCAATTTAATACTTCATTGACAGCTACCTGAACATTTTCAACGGCTTCTTCATGGGTTTTTCCTATTGCCATGATAGCAGTGTCATCCGCAAAGGTCGCTATGAAATTATTATTAGTAACTGGGATATCACAGGTATACAGTAGGTATAGGACCGGCCCTAAGACACTACCTTGTGGCACACCAGCTTTTATTGGCCTTATTTCAGAGTAAGCATCTTCTTGTCTTATTCGAAAGACTCGGTCTAAAATATATGACTCGAGAATATCCGAAAATTGTTGTGGCAGCATCATTTTTAACTTATATATTAGGCCCTCATGCCAGACTTTGTCAAATGCTTGAGCAACGTCGAGAAATACCGTGGAACACACTTTTCTTTCCTCTAGTGTTTTTTCAATTATGTTGGTTATTCGGTGCACTTGATCGATCGTAGAGTGCTTTTCTCTAAAGCCAAATTGGTGGTCCGGTAAAAGATTGCTATTTTCTATGACTGGTGTGAGTCTCTTCAATAGTAGCTTCTCAAATAATTTAGACATTACTGGAAGCAAAGAAATTGGTCTATATGATGTAGGTTCATGAGGTGGTTTTCCTGGTTTTGGAACCATGATAACTTCGGCTACTTTCCACAAGCTCGGTACATATTTCAAACGAAATGCGGCATTGATGAGAGTGGTAAGTTTTACGATCGCTTTGCGTGGTAGGTTGCTCATAATCTCTCCCGTGATTAAATCGTACCCGGGCGCTTTCTTTTTGCTTAAATTATGTTTGATTTCCTGTAAGACTTCTTTAGGACTAACTAATTTTATTTCTAAGTTTTCTTGATCTAAGCTAGCTATTTGGTAATTGGTGCATTCTAAATTGGATTGGAAAGTGTTTTCTAGGTGCTGGGCAAACAACATAGCTTTTTGCTTATTGTCTATGGCCCAGCTTCCATTTTCTTTTCTTATTGGAGGAATCTGATTGATGGGCTTCTGCATATTTTTAGTCATTTTCCATAGTGAATATCCGGTCTGGCTGTCATTAGTAAGTTTGCTTAAATAGTTACTTGCTAGAGTGTCAGTGTGAGCAAGTATTGCCTTTTTAAGCCGCTTTGTCATATTGTTCAGCAATCTTTTATCTTGAGGACACCTAGTCTGGTGCCATTTTCTTCTCTGCGTACGTTTATCCGCTATGAGTTTCCGTATCTGGGAAGGATAAACAGGCCCTTTCATTTTCCTTAATTTACTGGGAGTGTTATTCCACGATGCCTGTTGTATATTATCTATAAATATTTTTACTTCTAAATCTAGTTGCTCTGCAGTTTTAAGCGGAACTCTTAAGTCTATTCTATTTTCTAGATCTATTCTAAAACTTTCCCAATCTGTGTGATTATTAACTAGAGTCGGACTATTCTCTTTGTAAAGAATCTTTTCACTTAGTGTCAAGACTATAGGAGTATGATCCGAGTTCATATCATAACTCTCATCTATTATACAGTAATTTGTACATATATTCTTGCATACGAAGAAGTCTATAAGGTCAGGAATTTTATGAGGGTCAGTAGGCCAGTATGTTGGTTTTCCTGTAGAGACTACTTCACATTTTACTTCCCGTACAGCACTTAGCAATTCTTTGCCTTTGGTAGTAGTAAGCCTGGAGCTCCAGTGTATATTTTTGGCATTAAAGTCCCCTCCCAAAATGAATTTACGTCCAAAACGCTCAAGAAAGCTCACATATTCATCTTTTCGGATGTTGTGTCGTGGTGGAGAATACAACGCGGCTATAGTAAAGGGATATAAATTACCTTTCACTCTAATTGCCACTGCTTGTATTTCTTGTGTTTCGTATTTAATATCCTCACAATGAGAAATATTTTCCTTCACTATTATGGCGCTGCCTCCCCTGGCACAATTGTTAGGATGTAGTGCATGGTAAACTTTGTATCCTTGTAGTCTGATGTAAGATTGTTTCGTGAAGTGAGTTTCTGAAATCAGGCACACGTCAATGTTTTCTTTGTTTAAGACTACTTGAAGCTCAGGTTGATGTTTAAGTAGTCCATTAGCATTCCATGCCATAATTTTGAGCACTTTATTCATTTTTGGGATTTCTTTTTAGAGGCTACTTTGCCACCAATCTCTAATTTTTTCAAGCGACTGTCAAAAGCCGACATTAATTTAATAATTTCATCCAGTTTACCGTCCACATCACTACGTGGCGTCACCGGCGTCTTCGCTATAGTAACGATAGTTTGATTTGTTTCCGCAGCCGCTTGAGCGTAGGTGCGTTGTTGGTCACCACTGGTATGAGTTGGGCGGTGGTTAACTTGCTGACGTTTCGCGTCAGACGTCTTCTTGATAGTATTATTTTTAAGTTTTTGCATCTCCTTGGCTACTACACATCCTCTGTAGTTGGCTGGATGCGCTTCACCACAATGCACACATTTTGGCTTCTCGGTAGCTGGTCTTTTGCATTCATGAGTAAGGTGCTTACCTGTGCACTTCACACACCTTGGCTCTTTGGAGCAATACTTTTGTGTATGCCCATACGCCTGGCACCTTTTGCATTGAGGAACAAGACGTGAGGTTTTTATGGGATGTATCTCCACTTTACATCCTAATATAGATTTGATGTTATAATTTTTTTTTATGTCCTCATCGTTCTTGAATGTTAACATAAACATATTTAAGGGGCTTTTATTCCTCCAACTCAATTTGTTGGCCGCATCCTCTATTCCGTAACCTTTCTTTTGCAAATCGTCTATAATTCTATCTGGCTCGCATGTATAATGCAGATTTTTTGCCATAACCCTTATTGGTCTCTCTTGTTTGTTCTCATAAGAGTGCCATGAGTAGTCAGTCTCGGATAGCACCTTTGAAAGGCACGTATACGATACCTCATTAAGTGTATTAATTTTTACGGACTTACCATGGTTCATGATTTTTGTCGTGAATGTTTCAGCCGACTGTTTACCGGATAGCATGTCGAAGAGGGCTTGATAGTTTTCAACGCCATCTACGATTATTGGTGGAGGAGATGGAACCTTTTTCGATTTCGGGTTTGTGGTTTGGCTGTTTTCAGTCTCACAAGTTTGTGCTGTTTGAGTGGGTGAGTACAAGGATTGAAAAGAATATTATATAACAATGTGAGAATGTGTGTATTCCTGCGAAGACGAATCGGCAGCCACTTGAGCTTATTACGAAAATCTGAAATGTGATCATATTTGCGCAGTCCAAATATAAATCGTATGCAAAAGTTTTGGAGACGCTCAAGTTTATCTATCATGTTCTCACATTGTATCAGAGAATTAGAGGTTTTACTATATATTGCATGGAAGCGGGATGCAAGACAATGGTCTTGGTTAAATGGGATTAGGTTTCCTTTTTTCCCCTGTGAGCTCGACTGTGGTGTCGCAGTTTTCAAACCGCATAAAGCCCTTCGCCATGGTTGAATGGTTACTTAAAGAACCGGGATTCGGTGCCATGTGAAGTATGATAGCTCTCTCTGATGTTAATGCAAAAACATACGGTCACCCATCTACATATGTATGACCGAAGCGCAAATCAAGTCTCTCGTATGTGCGCTACGGTTACCCTGTGCAAGAAAATCTGACAAGTTTAACTTAGTATGGCTAGCTTTAAACTTTGTTTACATTACGAACTATTAAAAACCGAATAAGTGCATGAAAATATGAGCCTTAGCTACACGGAATGAAAACACAATATATCTCATAAGTAAAATATGTATAAATTAGATTGTTTGATGCGACTGCCAAGTCAATATATTTTTTAAAACATTAAAGATTTTTAATTAATCGACTTGATATTACATGTATCTCACAACTTTTTACTATTGATACAAAAAGAAATGAGATGCCATAAAAACAATACTTGTCAAAAATACCAAGTCTCGCGACCGTAAAAAGTTGTGAGATCCATCTTATACCAAGTCGTTTAATTAAAAATCTTTAATGTTTTAAATAAATATGTTGACTTGGCAATCGCATTCAACAATCTAATTTATATATGTAATACTTATATATTGTGTTTCCGTGCGATGGCCGAGTCAATCAATTTATTTAAAACATTAAAGATTTTTAATTAAACGACTTGGTATTAGATGGATCTCACAACTTTTTACGGTCGCGAGACTTGGTATTTTTGACAAGTATTGTTTTTATGGCATACAATTTAATAATACTATGGAATATATTTGTATCAGAGAATTAGAGGTTTTACTATATATTGCATGGAAGCGGGATGCAAGACAATGGTCTTGGTTAAATGGGATTAGGTTTCCTTTTTTCCCCTGTGAGCTCGACTGTGGTGTCGCAGTTTTCAAACCGCATAAAGCCCTTCGCCATGGTTGAATTGTTACTTAAAGAACCGGGATTCGGTGCCATGTGAAGTATGATAGCTCTCTCTGATGTTAATGCAAAAACATACGGTCACCCATCTACATATGTATGACCGAAGCGCAAATCAAGTCTCTCGTATGTGCGCTACGGTTACCCTGTGCAAGAAAATCTGACAAGTTTAACTGAGTATGGCTAGCTTTAAACTTTGTATACATTACGAACTATTAAAAACCGAATAAGTGCATGAAAATATGAGCCTTAGCTACACGGAATGAAAACACAATATATCTCATAAGTAAAATATGTATAAATTAGATTGTTTGATGCGACTGCCAAGTCAATATATTTTTTAAAACATTAAAGATTTTTAATTAATCGACTTGATATTACATGTATCTCACAACTTTTTACTATTAATTATATGATTACAATGTACTCATATCTTATTACGTTTATTCAGATAACTAATTACGTAACTAGTTATACATAATAATAATAACAATATTTACGAAAATAAAATGGAAGTTTTTAGCACTTTAGTATGTTGACGAGAGCCAGGAGCAAGAGAGCACGACCAACACCTCCGGGCCCGTCGCTGAGCTCCGCCTCGCAGCCGTCGGAACCTACGCCGACAACACCGACGGCTGCAGTTGCGTCGAGCTCCAGCGACGAGTATTTCTCTCCGCCGTCGACACCGTCACCTGCGCGGCGGCGTGGGAGAGGCCGGCCACCAGCGTGCTTGGGACCTCGGGGCCCACCGGCCCCAAACAGGGTCCTCGCTGCCGGTGGTAATGTGCAGCGCATGAAGTGGACGACATTAATAAACGAACATGTCATGCGCGCATATTTTGGGCCGACAGAGAGAGGCACTAACCTCACTGCGTACCGTAGTCGCATGCTGTCTTTGTTACAGGCCTTGGAACCAAGCATCAACGTCACGGCTCAACGACTATCGAATCAGGTACGGGTTATCCAGCGCAGTGGCAAGTTGGATAATGCCGTGCTTGATAGGATTCGCTCAGAGTACTTACCTTCGAGCCATGCCACCCCCGTCCAGCCTACACACACATCAGCACTGACCGCACCGCCAATAGGCGGTAGTGCCGTCAGGGAGGAGGATGACATGGCTGATAATGTAAGTACCCAGTGCAAGGAGGAGGTAAAGGACGCTTTGGGATGTGCTATTAGGGACTACCGGTACACTCCACTAGGTATCAGGCCTCGTCTACCGAGGTTGCCTATGCATAGGCAAAATATAGCGCTGATAAGTGCTCTTGACTCGTTATTATCAAATTATTTAGATAATAGCGAGGATCTCGGTGATACGCATTCAATCTTGTACTGTACCGCCGTGGCGGCGTGTCGTACAGCTGGTGTTAAGTTTCCAGAAACTGATACCGTTGTACGACAAAGGTCTGCTGTACCGGCGTGGCAGTGCAGGATTGAGCGGCGAATTGCCGAGGCAAGGGCACTTATTGGCAAGCTGATCTGTTTTAGGGAGGGGAATACACTTTGTGAAACGGACTTGTTCGGGGACTAACATTAGTCCTCAAGATTATATAGCCCGGGTCACAGAGCGCATTGACTACCTAAAACAGAAAGTCTATGAATGGGCAAACCGAATTCGTAGGTTTAAGAAAAGTGTGGACCGGTACATCATTAACAGTGCATTTCAGAGGGACCAAAGGTGGGCATATAGAAGTTGGGAACGACCAGATCAATGTGTGACTAATGTGCAGCGGCCAGATGCGGACGCCACAGGCATGTTCTGGCGTAGCATCTGGTCGATGCCCATTGGTCATAACGAAGGTGATTGGATGCGAGATATCGAACGTGCATGCGAACATATTCCCGAAATGGAATGCGTGGCCGTTTCCAGCCAGGACGTTTCACAAGCAGTCCGTCCATTATCTAATTGGAAATCTCCAGGATTGGATGGACTGCACAATTTCTGGCTGAAATGGCTACGTAGTTCGTATGAACGTTTGGCATCTTAATTCCAATCAGCCTTGGAATCTGGATCGTTGCCACCTTTATGACGACTGGAATTACCCACCTGCTCCATAAGACTCCATAAGGCAGTACTAGCGAGCCCGGCAATTATAGACCGATTACGTGTTTACCATCGGTCTATAAACTTCTTACATCTATTCTGAGAGCTAAAATAGCTAAACATGTCGAAGACAACTTAATTATGTCAGCCTCTCAGAATGGATGTAGGAAGGGGGCTCGTGGTACTAAGGAGCTCCTCCTCATTGACATGGCCATTAGCCAACAAGTTCGCCGTAACCGAAAGGATCTGGCGGCATGTTGGATAGATTATAAGAAAGCGTATGACTCCATGCCGCATACATGGCTTTTGAGGGTGTTGGAGTTGTATAAAGTAAATACAACTCTACGCACCTTCTTAAAGTCATGTATGGGGCAATGAAATACGACTCTTTGCTATCCAGGATGCCGAAGGATCCAGGAGGACGGCGAACGTATTAAAATTGAGCGGGGAATTTTTCAGGGTGACAGTCTGAGTCCCTTTCGGTTCTGCCTAGCCATGAACCCTCTCAGTACTTTACTGGAGGGTTCAAGGTTAGGCTACAGGTTACAGAGAAGAGGTCAGGTCATATCTCAACTGTTTTTCATGGATGACCTGAAGTTATTTGCCCACTCTGATGCCCAATTGATAGATTTACTAAAAGTAACCCAAAACTTTAGTAAGTCAATCAATATGGAGTTCGGTGTGGATAAATGTGCTGTCATTCATGTGAAGCAGGGAAGGATGGTGGAATCTGAAGGGATCCAACTCTCAGATTCCATTAACCTAAGAACGCTTCTCTTGACTGATATCTATAAGTACTTGGGTATGTCACAGGCTTTAAGTATCAATGAAGCCGTCATGAAGCAATCGTTGCAAGAGCGTTTCTTTGGTCGCCTGAATAAAGTACTGAAAAGTCTTTTATCAGGTGGCAACAAGGTTCGTGCTTGCAACGGTTGGGTCATGCCACTTCTTGTATACTCCTTTGGCATACTCAAGTGGACTCAGTCTGAATTGGACGCCCTGGACAGAAGAGTCCGCACATTGTTGACGGCATATCGTATGCATCATCCACGTTCATCCGTGATGAGGTTGTACATCCTGCGGAAGTGTGGGGGTCGTGGCTTTCTGAATGTCAAGACCCTACACAACCGCGAGGTGTGCAATCTCAGAGAATATTTTCTCCGGGCGAACGTGGACATGCATCGAGATGTTGTTGCAGTGGACAATGGACTCACCCCGCTCAAGTTGGCTAAGGAGAACTGGCGCATACCTGTAGTACTCAGTACTGATGATCGCAAGCGTGTATGGCAGAGCAAGGAGCTTCATGGCAGGTTCCATCGGGCTCTGTATGGACCCGATGTAGACCTATTAGCCTCGGTGAATTGGCTACGCTTCGGTGACCTCTTTGGGGAAACCAAAGGGTTTGTTTGTGCAATTGCTGACGAAGTTATCAAGACGAATAACTACCGGAAATATATCCTGAGGGATGGCACTACCGATATTTGCCGTACGTGTCACCAGCCTGGTGAATCCCTCAGGCATGTTGTTTCCGGTTGTTCACGTCTTGCTAACGGCGAGTACTTGCACAGACATAACCAAGTAGCCAGAATCATTCACCAGCAACTTGCTCTGAAATACAAACTTGTAGACATCGAGGTACCGTACTACAGGTATGTGGCAGAGCCAGTTCTCGAAAATGGCCATGCCACATTGTACTGGGATCGATCTATCGTCACAGACAGGACTGTTGTAGCCAACATACCTGATATTGTGGTGATAGATCGATCAGAGCGCCTCGCAATAATTGTTGATTCCCCATGACGAGAATCTCGTGAAAGCCGAGAAAGACAAACAGATTAAATATCTGGACTTGGCTCACGAGATTGTCGACATGTGGGATGTGGACTCGGCAATTATTGTGCCGATAGTTGTGACCGTTAATGGTCTAATAGCCAAGAGCCTCGATCGTCACCTCGATTAAGAGTCTCGCGTTGTGTGCTTGGGTCAAGGGTCTGATGCAAAAGGCAGTTCTTCTCGACACGGCACGTATTGTGAGGAAGTTCCTGTCTCTGGAGCCCTAACCACTGGCAGCTTGGACCCTGTGCCCGATGCTGGTGGGACCTCACGGTTAATTTTATATTTTTAAATGTGTTTTTTCTTTTTAGTGAATGATATATTTAAAAATGTAATTTTTATTTGAAAAATAGGAAATAAAGGAGATAATAATAATAATAAAACTTTATTTATAAAACAGATTGATATTATGTACATGTGACATATGTATTACCTATAAAAAAAACATAAATGTTCAATGTGGGTAGGTACATATTCAATCAGGTGAGTGAAGCGCTGTTCTCCTAGATAGGCTAGAATATAGCCTGTATAAAGGAGTGACAGTCCCGAACCCCTCTAATAGTGTTATTGTTGTACATAATCCAAATAGAGAAAATATGCAAGCTATAATTTATACAAGTACTAAATTAAACTATACTATTTTAAAATAAATCAAAGTAGGTACTTAAAAACAAAATAACTAATAATTATTAAAAATAGACAATAAAATGAGATTGGAAGAAAATAACAAACAAAGATGTGTTTGGAAATGTGTGTAAATGTATATGTGTGTGTGCGTGTAAGTTTGTACGGAGCGTGCTGTGCGGCGGACGAGCCTTCCGACCTGTCCGCCGCGTGCCGCCGCGCCGCGCCGCCGGTGTGTGTGTGTGTGTGTCTACCTATGCATACGCGTGATGTATGCGTGGTGTAAAGTGAATGGACTGTGTGTCGTGTGGTACAAGCTATAGGCTTATCATTGATTAACTTAAAAATATTTCCGTTTTGTCGTATGATGTATTTTGAAGAAAGGAGTGGAGAGCTTTTTTGCAATTATGGTAGGATAAATTATATATTGGAATGTTTTTGTTTATTTTGTTATAGAGGGATGGTCCCAAGAAATAAAAAAACCGTTTTGTTAAAGTTAGCCGTGTTTGTGGAGGAGTACATATTTTATCTTTACGGCGTTTCTGGATTTCTTTTTACGGAGTTATACGATGTTGCAACAAAATCGTTTGCAGAATAAAATGTTGCCGCACGTTAAGGACGTTATAATCTTTGTACAGTTGGTTCGTTGGAAACATAATCGGTCGAAAGGTAGCAACTTTCAGAATGGCTCGGTGTGCAATTTCCAATGGTCTAATAATTGTTTTTGCAGCACCACCCCAACAAGAAATACAGTAAGTAACAATTGATTGGCACAAAGCAAAATAGACACTGCGTATAACTATGGGATTTGCAATACTTCTTAAGATTTTAAATATATATATTAGTTTGCGAACTCGGCCAGTAAGAGCATTTATATGTGACTTAAAGTTAAGATTTTGATCTAGTATTATACCCAGGTATTTAATTTGATCAGTTTGGGATATATGTGTACAATGGCAAGGAGATTTGGACTGTAACTGACACGTATGTGCTTTCAGTGATATTGGTATATTCGGTTGGGAGGCAGAACTTATACAGTTGGTGACGTATTTGGTTTTGGACGTATTAAGTGTAAGTTTGTGGGGAAAAAACCAGTTTAACACTACATTAAAACAGGCCATTTGTCAGCGACAATAGTTATAGCCGTATCGTCAGCAAACGATGTGATCTTAGCGTTTGGGATATTGAGTTTACATAGATCGTTTATAAAAACCAGAAACAGAGTAGGGCCCAATATGCTTCCTTGAGGAACACCATAATAGATGGGAAGCTCGTTGCTGTTACAATTATCAATGACGACAGATTGAGAGCGATTTGTCAGATAACTTTTAAAGAGATCCAATTGTATTCCCCTGACACCCATATTTTCAAGTTTGAGTAAGAGAGTACGCACGGGGACTGTATCGAATGCCTTAGCTAGGTCTAAGAATATTGTCAGAACCTTTTTGTTGGCGTTTAGGTTTTGTACTATGTTCTGTGTTAAGGCCTGAACAGCATCACATGTCGACTTGTTCCTGCAAAAACCAAATTGATGTGATGATAATAGTTGGTAATGCTCTAACTAGTGGATAAGCCTTTATTAATAAGACGTTCGAGTACTTTAGATAAGGCACTCAGAACGGCTATAGGACGATAAATATTCGGTAAGTGCCCGTCGCCTCCCTTGAAGATTGGATGAATAATCGCCTTTTTAAATGAAGAGGGAAAAACAGCTGTTTCGAAACAGAGGTTAAATATATGGCGTAGGATGGGTGCCAGAATAGATGAATATCTCTTAAGGAAACATGGAGATATTCCTTCCCAGCCAGTAGCAGCATTAGAGCGCAATGAATGTATGACTGTGGTGATTTCATCAAGGTCTAAAGGGTCAAGGACAAACGATGATAGAGGAGCGCCATTGTCATTAGGTTGGGTGTATGTCGATGAATGTGTTTGACTAGAGCCAATAACATCGTTTGCAAGTTTCTGGCCAATGTTAACGAAAAATGAGTTCACAGTATTGCACGACTCTGTAGGTGACGATGATAAGCTTAGTAACTTTGTTGAAATGTTTTTGGTTTTAGTGGTATTAGTCACTTTTTTTATTGTATCCCATAATGATTTTGGGTTATTACTAGCTCTTTTGAGCTCCTCAGTATCATAGGTCCTCTTTGCTTTTTTAAGAATTTTAATACAAAAATTTCTGTATCGTTTATACGTAATGTGTTTTACATCGTTTTCGGGAAATTTCTTGACTTTCTTGTGTAAAGCATCCCTGTTCCTTATGCATCTTAGTAAACCGGGTGTAATCCACGGTTTAAGTATTCTTTTCTTAGATGATATTTTTTTATTTGTGGTATTCTCATCGATGCATACCTTTATTAAATCAATAAATCATTAGTAATATATATCCAGACCAATGTATTTATACATATAATTAATTTGTGAGCCCTGAAGTTATACTGGCATCAATAGATACAATGGGTTGCGAATTACAGGATAATAATTATTATGACTTACCAATGAAAACATGGCAACCTAATACCTACTTCTGGTAAGAAGTGTACCTACGTTTGTCAGTTTTTATTTTGCGCTGGAATGGGTCAATTTTTAAAAGTTTATAAACTAGAGGATGCACGCAGCTACGCCCTGGAATTTCGGAAAATCGCTTCTTAGTGTACCCTGACGATCCCCAGGGAACATTCATAAAAAATTTTTGCTTCTTGCGCTCAACAGGTTTGACTGTGGCTTGTCTGTTAGTCACTAATGCAAGAATTTTATAAATATACAGATTCAAAGTGACAAAATTATCTAAAAGTCATGGGCATTTGTAGGCGGAAGTGCTAAGTTTACATCTTCCTTAAACGGCAACGTGCAACACTTCCAGAATCGCGCCATGATTTCGATAAGCAGCTTATTAAATTGCTATATAGCATTGCATTAGTAAACCGATTTCAATTCGAGTCGAGTGTTTTCATACGTCTACTACCCATTTTGTAACTCTAAGGTAGGTACTTAGCATGTTAAATAGCTTTTATAGGACGGTATTCACCGGTAAGCTTGCGAGCTTGCTACGAGTCTATGCCACTGCCAGTGTGATGTATTGCTAATTGCCAAATACCTCGGAAACAGTAACTAAGTTTATTGTTTATTGAGATTGACTTGTAGGTCAAGAGAATTGGGTTTTCAGGTCAAGCAAATAAGTTAAGCTTATCAAAAAATTAACAGAGGTGAGTCTGTTTGTTATTGAACTTTTAGAGGTCAGCAACTCAAGAGGAAAAATATAACACTGTAGGATCTACACACACTTTGCAGCCCGATTGTGTGTTTTACCTCTTTTTCATAGGAGCTGAAAGAAAGCATCATTATCGCCCTATGCGTTATCCTGGTTGTATACAAATCTTTTCGTCTCGCAGCTCAGGGTCTGCATACCTACTGTTTTAACCAGATTTAAATATTAGCTTGCCCTCAAAGCGGCCGGCGTCTGACCTCCGCAACCCGTAGGGATAGCAATATTCCAAGGTTAAGACCAGTATTAGTATATTTAAGCGTACTGACCCATAATGACAGCCAAAGATCTTCATGGCAGCGATAATTAACAATCTAATAAGTACGTAACTCCCAAATGTGAGTGGTGCGCGCCGTAAGTTTGTACCCGATACTCCCTGCATCGCGTAGGCTATCGATACCCCCATTTACCTCACAAATACCCCTGCTGCAATGATATAGTTTACGGTATTACGTCCATAAATAACATGAGTATACCAGAGTAATGTAGTCTTCACTTCATTCTTTACCGTGGAACCTCTTTGAAAGTAAAAACCGTAGAGATGTTGTGGGTGACAATTTTCTCATCTCGCGAGCGCGCGGTCCTCGAGCTCCGACAGTGTAAGCTACAGGTGAGTTATGGGTTGTAATTGCTGATTTTATACACAGATATGAGTGTAGACGTATTTACGAAGGGAAAATTATGTCCAGAGAGAAAGACGTATGCAAGAAATTGCTTCACTTTAAGAAGTACTGACCAGTAAAACTATGCGCAACTATCTAGAACTTATTGTCGATTGAAGATCTAGAATGCTCACAATAATCAATACGAGTAAACAAAATATGCGATATTCTTGCAGCGTGTTATACTCCAACCATACATAGCACAATAACAGTTATAAAACGTACTAATATTTTAAGTAACGGGTCTCAACAGCAATTTTTGGAAATAAAGGCGGCATACCAGGTGAACTACCTACCTGCCATGATCATGCGATGATGATTGAGTCAAATCCTCAGGGACCAGGGCTGGTGTAACCCATTATTTTAAAACATTTCAACAATGGTAGGTGTGAAATTTTCGAAACCGGAAGATAAATATCAGAATTCACTCTTCATCAGTGCCAAAAAGAAGGCTAGAGGAACCAAGAACATTACAATTGTAAGATAATACTTTAATTTATTATTGGATAACGTTCGCTTGCAATAATTGGCTTTGCATTACTAGGTATTTTTGCTCCAGATTCTGTGTAACTTATTGGGTAATCGGTTTCTATCCAATTCATAACTAAAGCCAGCTTTAAACGTTGAGATTTCATATTTCAAGGCAATTTGATGAGCTATCAAAACTCTCCCACTATGAGCAATGGAAGATTTGAATGACTATTTACTCATCCTTAATATCTTGTGTACAACACAAGTGACTTGCCGCGACGTCGCGCGTGACACCAACAAGCGTCGCCGCGTCGTTCATTTGCGCGACAAAGGAGCCGAATTAGCGACCTCCCGATATCGACCCTTGCGACTCATCGATCAGTGTGCCGGATTATGTCATACTTTTAGCGTTTTCTACGATGTGCGAGAGAAGTGAGAATACCTCTTGAAATCTGAAGATTTTCTTATGTTGCAGGTAAGTTAGAGTACCTATATCTGATGCCAGTGGACTACTAATATTCTTGTCCACAAGAAATCAATCTATTATCAATCGCCGATAATACGGTTTTTTTAGGTTTGACTTGAGAGACTCCTATTTAGACAGACCTACTTTTACAATCAGTTTGTTTACACTCCCTGGAGTATGGTGGGTACGGGTCTTTGCAAACACGGGTCGTTAAAAACCATATTTACTGGTATTGAACCCCTTAGCATCTCTAGGAATTATGTTAGAATTGGCTAGATTCGGTATTTGAGTTGGGAATGAAGTAAATATCAACCACCAGACATTTACGTCGTATCACTTGAACCTGCATTGCAGCCAGTTCATATGTTATGGCATCTAATGGAGCCTGCACACGCACCGGGCCAGTGCACAATGTTCGAGCCGTAATTGAATGCGCGGCCAGCCGGCCAGCAAGCGAGTCGTGAATGCGCTAACTAGCACGACTTCATTATCTACCTGCAAGCTCAGGTAAACCTAGCCGCAATAAGAAAATTAAACGATTCAAAGTGAGTATACATTAGCTTATTAATCCATGATCATCATCAATAGCTTGCCATAGTCCACTACTGGATATAGGCCTCTCCAATAGCGCGCCATTGTGGCCGATTTTCGGGTTTTCGTATTCAGCCGCTGCTAGCTACCTTGCGTATATCGTCACATTAATCCATACCAACATTATCAATCCGAATGTTTGTTGACTTTGACGTTTTTTTACAAAGTACGTACGCAAATACGTAGTAAGTAACGTCAATTTATGAAATCGCTTGTTGTTGTTAGCTATAACGTCTCGTTTACATTAGGAGACAAAGTGGCTCCTTTTCTGCCGTCTTGCAATATGTCCCCTAAAATTTAGGGGGGAATTTATTTGATGACAGAGTCATGGAGACGGACGGTTCAGCCAGTTGTAAAATTATTTTATTGAATGAGTTTGGTCCCGACAGCCATCGGCCCGATCCTACTGCCCCTGTCAAGCAGGTCCTAGGCATTACTTTGAATTCCGAGACGTGTCAACACAATGGATTTGTTTGTTTCTTGTGTGTTTTGGAATGTTGGGCAAATGGCCCACGATACAGCAGTTTATCCTGGTGCTGGATACAGTTTGTATATTATTATGCTCTCGCAATACAGGCATTCAGGCCATGCTGCTGGATACCTAGAAAGTAGTCGAGCAATTCTTTGTTGTATCTTCAATAAAGTAGATTTTCATTACCAAAGAGGTATTTTCCTTATCACGGTATACCGAGTCACTGCCTCATAATGCCGTAGCGGTCTTATTGCACGGGTTTATTTCCCTTGGGGGAAAGTATCAATGTGCTGTCATATCGGCTTTTTTTGATGACAAAGTTGCGCTAAACTGTGGCTAAGAAAACGTTCTGATGTAATAATCCTGTTTTAATATCACTGTGTCCATATTTCATGGTATAATATTTTTCTCCGTGTATTAAAGGATTAAGAGCACAAAATGTTACTACCTACCCCATTTCATCCCACGGGTGTTTTAAGGGGCAACATAAGAAATCGGCATCAAATCTAGCGACCCCTCAGCGAAGACCAAATCCCTCCATTGACTCAATGATATTGTGACACAATTTATTATTAAAATTATGTCCAGCAGTGGACTGCATAAAGCTTGATGATGATACTGTTTTAATTTTGAGAGTAGTCAGAAGGATACCACGGTATTATTTAAGAGCTTTGGTTTCCGTTAGTAGGAAAACTAACACGATATCTTACTATGAATCAAATAAACTTAAAATGTTTAATAGCTGAAATCTAACTATAACTAGAGCTGCATTAAAATTTTACTGTAACTATCCTTTGATAAATGAATATAAATGGGACACACAGAATATCAATTTATATTTGGTTTATACAATACAGCTTTTATATAATATGTATTTGACATAATATATGGATACCATCTTGAATTTAGCGTAACGTCATATAACCTAAAAACCAGCTTACAATCAAGATGTCTTAAAGCTACCACATTTGTAAAATTAATAATTAGTTATTCTAGGGCAATGGAAGGAGCAAATGTAAATATATAAAATATATGTGTACGAATATATATGAAAAGATAGCCCTTAAGCATCTCCGTCACAGTAAGATATTCCTATAAGAGTTTTATTAGCAATTTAGTATGAATGTTGTAATATTAAACATAGTAAATTCATCAACTCACTATTAGCTTTAAGTATGCTCATCAAAATGTTCACTTTGTGCTTTGCAAATACCTCTCTAATAAATTATGATAGCACTCATTTGTGATTCATAAATTTTGATAACTTTACTGTGTGAATACATAAGTTATCTGTTTTTCTTTCTAAATACCTATATTCTATAGTAAAAACATAAAACATATTTTTATTTTTGAAAACTTGGACGCAAAAACTAGAATCCTGTTTTTCTATAAGTACAAAAAGAAGTCCATACCGTACTCTGCTGTTAAAAGAAAACGCGCATAGTTACACATTCATGTATTTGACATAATATTTTTCATAAAGAAAACTTCGAAAACTGTCAAGCAAATATAGTTCTGAAGAAACTCATTGTTTAAATATCAATTCTCTGCTGAAGAAACGCAAACAATAGTATCCGATGTTCCATTGTCTGCAACAAATTAGGCTACCTATATTTCATTCCACGTTCGGACCCGGAACGATGTGGACACGTTTTTATTTGCTCCGTATTTAATCAAAAATGCCTGTGACGTCATCGCGATCTTGAACGCACGTGCATCGCTTCAATGCACACCTGCAAAAATTCGGGCGCGAAATTCTAGGAATTTTGTTTAAAATAAATAGATATTCTATTTAATAATATCCAATGAACTTTAAGTGCAAGCAATATTGACTTTTATTAAATTGAAATATGTTTCTAAGAAAGTTGAAAGTGGAGTGATTATCCGTCGGAGGCCCGATCTGCTCGGCGGGTGAGACATTCGCGCGCGATGATGTCGTCTAAAGTTAAATGCAGTAATTGCAATATTATTATTTGTGAAATCCTAGCATTCATTCAAAATAAAGTGGATGTTATGGACGAAGAGAGCTTGGTACGGATATGCGTTTCTTCCTTTTCTGCAGAAGACATTGAGAATGCGAAAGGATTGTTGTTTGAATCTTTAACTACTAAAAAGAGGAAAATAGCTAGGAAAGGAGAGGGTCGATCACAGCGAAACCTGTATGACGTTATAACTGTTTTTAAGGAAACTGATCCAGACGAAACACCTATTTTTGTTGCCAGGCAGTTACAGAAACTTCCTCCCGTGACTTTCGATCACATCGATGCTACCCGCTTTTTAAAAGATATTCTTATAATTCAAAAAGATTTGAAAATGCTCAAAGAGTCATATGTGTCGATGGATCAGCTAAACGAGGTTAAAAAAGATATAATTGCCCTTCAAGAGACACCGAAAATAATTAGTAAAGGAAGTGGTAATATTCAGTCTAATATTCACACAAGCACAGATTTTTCGAACCCACCTCAAAATAAAGTCCATAATGTTACTGATAACAACTCAATGGAGTATACGTCATTCGACGACGCCTTGGAGACAACCTTATCGCATGCGCAGGTCTGTGATGAACATGTCTCGCTAGTACAGGTAAATGGTTCACATGAGGAACAGCGCGTGGTGACCTTGAATGCAACTATGGTTTCAACCAACGAAACCCTAACCGCACCTGTGCAGAACGAGTGTCTTACTGTTGTCGACGCCGCGTATATGAGCGATAAAAATATTGTCGCATCCACTCCAACAGCAAATAAAAATAAAACTTTTGCGAACATTGCGGGAACAGAAGGACAATGGAAGGATAAAAACCAGAACGAAGAATGGACATTGATGCAGCGTAAAAGATATTCAAATAAGTTAAGTTTTATAGAGGATAAGGCTCATAATAAACCCAACGAAAAAGTAGCTAATATAAGTATACCAATGGGATGTAAAGGAAGAGCCACCATGGAGCCAAGCAACAAATTTCGGGCGGCGGACACAAAAATCCCACTCTTTATAACAAATGTTGACAAAGAAACGCAAGAAAGTGATATCACTGCATACATTATGTCTAAAACCCAAACAGAAGTAATATTGAAGAATATCCATATGAAAAAAGACAGAGATTACAATGCCTTTAAAATACTTGTACCACAACAGAAGCTGGACTTGTTTTTAAACGATGGTCTATGGCCGCAGGGTATATCTTTTCGCCGCTTTATCTACTTCAAGAAAGACAAGGGACATTATGAAAATGTAAGATACATGAATGGTGAAAGCAAACAACACGCTAAATAATGGATGCACAAATAAATAGTAAAACTATATTAGTTACTTTTAACTGTAAGTCGCTTAAGAGATCAGTTGACTGTGTGCGAAGTTTATGTAAAGTGGCGGATATCATAGCTTTGCAGGAGACTTGGTTGCTTCCCCACGACATACCTTTCCTTGGAACCATTGATCAGGATTTTGCATACACTGGAACATCAGCAGTGGACACCTCTGAGGGTATACTTAGAGGCCGACCCTATGGAGGAGTGGCAATATTGTGGCGCAAGAGTATGTTTACGGAAGTGTCAGTAGTTGAGTGTACAAACCAGCGAATCAGTGCAATTAAAGTGTCAATCGATGGTCGTTCTTTCCTTGTGTTTAGTGTGTATATGCCAACAAATTCATTGGATAATTTACCGGACTTTACGGCGTGTTTTGGCGAGGTATGTGCTATTGTTGAAAGTTATTCAATAGGAACTATGTATATGTTAGGAGATTTCAATGCACATCCGGGAGGGCTTTTTGGGGATGAATTAAATTCTTTATGTGCGGAGAATCAATGGGTTTGGGCGGATTTAGAAATATTAGGCTGTACATCTAATAATTATACGTTTGTCAGTGACGCGCACGGATGCATGCGATGGCTCGATCACTGCGTGGTGAGTCAATCTGCCCGACAAACAATAACACGTATCTCGGTGACATATGATTCATTCTGGTCAGATCACTTACCGCTAGTTATTGAGTGTGAATTAAATAGTATTATACCCAAAACTAGTTCGGACTCGAGTTGTTTTATTAAGAATAAGGTGATATGGGGATTGAGAACAGATGATCAGATAAATGAATATAGTAAACTTTGTAATACAAAACTTAAATTATTAGATTTTCCAAATGAGTTTAGACTATGTTGTAATTATGTTTGCGAATCTCCTGAGCACAAATGTAGGATAGATAAATTATACAATGATATAATTAAGATATTATGTGAATCAGCTATAGAAAGTAATAAAAATAATACAGATTCATGTAGACGGAAACGTCGTAAAACGGGATGGAACACACATGTTCTTCAGGCGCACATTGAGGCTAGACGTAAATTCTTGTATTGGGTGACTAGTGGTAGACCGCGACAGGGTGTAATATATAATGAAATGTGTGAAAGCAGGAGAGTTTTTAAACGTAATTTGAAATGGTGTCAAGATAATAAAGAGCAGATTACCATGGATGTTATTGCCGAGCATCAGGCCTCTAAAAACTTTAGTAATTTTTGGAAGGCGACAAATAAATTGTCTCCTAAGCCTGGCCTTCCTGTGAGTGTGGAAGGTGTGAGTGATAGTATGGGTATAGCGGCATTATTTAGGAACCATTTCACTGTAAAGTCATCGCTGGGCCCGTCTACGTCGCACACCGATGCTGGGTCCGTCGGGGCTGACGATTTATTTATTGTGACAGCGAAACAAATTCGTTGTATTGTGAGTAAAATGTCAAGGGGTAAGTCGCCTGGGCACGACGGACTCAGCATCGAGCACTTGAAGTTTGCAGGCGTACATCTGCCTCGCGTACTGTCGATGCTTTTTAATGTTTGTTTTAGTCACTCGTATCTTCCCCCCGATCTTATGCGAACAGTTGTCATCCCTATTGTGAAAAATAAAACTGGCGACCTCTCACAAAAGAATAACTACAGGCCTATTTCTCTAGCCACAGTGGTGGCTAAAGTATTGGACAGTGTGCTTGACTCTGAACTTGGAAAACACCTAAATTTTCACGATGCGCAGTTTGGTTTTCGACCCGGACTTTCTACCGAAACAGCCATATTAAGCCTTAAGCACACTGTGCAATATTACACAAAGAGAAGTACACCTGTGTATGCATGCTTTTTAGACCTGTCAAAGGCTTTTGACATGGTGTCTTACGATTCACTATGGCAAAAGCTCAAGAAGACGGGCGTGCATGCGCAGGTGCAAAGACTTTTTCATTTCTGGTATGCTAACCAAATTAATAGTGTTAAGTGGGCTAATAGTCTCTCTACTGCATATAGAATGGAATGTGGGGTGAGGCAGGGTGGACTAAGTTCGCCAAAGTTATTCAATCTGTACATTAATGAGCTAATGGTTGAACTCAGCAGCACACAAATCGGGTGTTCTATTGATAATGTCTGTATGAATAATCTCAGCTACGCGGACGACATGGTGTTGCTGAGTCCATCTATTGGCGCATTGAGGAGGCTGTTAGCAATCTGCGAAAATTATAGCAATAGTCATGGATTAAAATATAACTGCCTAAAAAGCGAGTACCTGATTTTCAAGGCTCTCGGTAAATGTCCATTAAGTGTACCACAAATTAAACTAAATGGAGTTGAATTGAAAAGGGTTCAACAATTTAAATATCTTGGACACTATGTTACTGAGAGTCTTGATGATCAGATGGATATAGAGAGGGAGCGCAGGGCTATGGCTGTAAGAACTAATATGCTGGCCCGTAGATTTGCTCGCTGTAGTAATGAAGCTAAAGTAACTCTGTTTAAGGCGTATTGTCAAACATTCTACACGAGTAGTCTATGGGTCGCCTTTACTCAAAGGTCGCTAAATACTCTGAGAGTGCAGTATAACAATGGATACAGGATGTTATTAGGATTGCCTCGCTTCTGTAGTGCTTCTGGCATGTTTTCGGAAGCGAGAGTGGATGGTTTCCACGCTATTATGCGTAAACGCATTGCATCTCTTCTAAAAAGAGTACGGGGTAGTACAAATGGCATCCTGAATGTCAATGCCGATAAGTATGACTCCGATATATCGAGGAGATGGTTGCGAGTCCTTCTAGATTAGTAAATTTATTGTGTTCACTAACATAGGTTAAGTTTTATGTATGTAATTGTAACTATATGGACCTTGTCTGAAATAAAAATTTATTATTATTATTATATAATATCTGCAAAATGATTTCCTACAAAACATTCCGTCTGGCCAGTGTGATATAGTAGACCAAATTATCTTATTCTTGAAACAGGATTTGAGTCTTTCGTCTCTTTGGAAATATACTATTTACTTCCTATTTTCCTTCGTCAGTTCTTACGAAACCTACGTCATAATGATAATTATATGGAAATTCTGAATCCGTCACAAGAGGGATAAAAAATCTAGCTAATGACAAATATTTGTGTTTCCTGAGGCTCGAATGTCTTACTGACTTCTTCACCATTTTAAATCGCGCAATTTGAATGATATTGGATTTGTAAGAAAAAGTTCCCTCGAATCTGAACGACAATCGATGAGTTGAAAAGGATCACGCGATGTAATTTGTACGATCTATGTCTGGTTTGAAAGTTTGTCGATGTTCAACGATATACAAAGGTAGGAAATGTTTGCATAGTGTGAATGTAACTGAACGATATTCGATTGAATCATCATCATCATCATCATCAGCCTGCCGTAGTCCACTGCTGGATATAGGCCTCTCCAATGGCACGCCACGATTTCGTATTTTATTCGATTGAATGGGAGCGGAGAAATACGAAAAGTTGAATGTCGCATATCGAGCGAACTAAAAGATGAAAAGTGTTCACAGAATCCGAATGACAGTCAATTACACAGCTTCTAAGGTTGTTTTACTTGAATAAATCACAATAAACAGTCTCCATTTACGTACAATGGCGCCTCTACAACCTAAATAATTAAAAGCATTAATTGCCACTAAATAATTATTAGCGTAGGCCTTGTGTACGTCGCCCACAATGACAGTTGGGTAGATATTCCTGGAAATCTGACTACTGTTTCCGTCGTTTGTCTACCTAATAACAGCATACAGTAGTGATTTATCTCGATAATGATGCGAGGATAATTACTATGTTAGTGTTGTCTAGGTATTTATACAATTCATCCTCCTAGCGTTTTCCCAGTTTGAACCCGGGGTCCGCTTTCTAGTCTAACCGGATTTGACTGAATATTAGCTTTTCCACGGAGCGACTGCCTGTCTGACCTCCGCAACCCGAAGGGATAGCGATATACCATGGTTTAGACTAGTGTCAGTTTATTTTAGAGGTACTGACCCCCTATAACGACTGTCAAAGATCTTCATGACAGCCGGGACCGACGGCTTAACGTGCTCTCCGAGGCACGAGACAAACGATAATTAACAATTCAATACGCACATAACTTAGAAAAGTTAGTGGTGCGCGCCGTGGATTCGAACCCGATACCCTCTGCATGGCAGTCTGTTGGTATCTCCACTAGGCTATCGCTGCCTTCGGCATTTATACGATAAGTCTAATTTATACTTTATTTGGGTAATATATAATTTTATTAATTTTATAGGCTATAATTTTATGGTTAGAGAATCCTTGCGCATTTCTATGTCACTGATGGCAAGAAAAATAAGGAAAAAGTAGCTTAAAGATATTATGGGAGCTGAAAAGAATGATCGAACCTCAGGTGCTTCTTTGAAACTGAACAACTAAACAGTGTAGTAAACTAGTAAATATAATATGGATGGTTAAGATCGAATGCCTTCTGGCAAAATTTTTGGCAGTTCCCGTAACTGGTCCTTTGTCGTCACCACTTCTCACGAAAGCCTCATCAGATATTGGTGTTTCTATTTTAGTTCTGTACCAAGATAACGGATTCAATATTTTTTCATAATACTAAGTCAATATTTAATGTGAGGATAGAAAATACACCTCACTCGAGCTAGCATATTCATTTTAAAACCAACAATGCTCTCTTTATTCTATTGAATCATTATCCTCCATTAACTATTGTAACAAAATAGTATTTTCGTTGTATAATGAAATAAATATTGTTCCTTTTTCAGCAGATAATATTTTGGAGCGTAACAATAAATTGTCAGGTCAATGGTGAAAAAGGCAGCGATAGCCGAGTGGATATACCAACAGACTGCCATGCAGAGGGTATCGGGTTCGAATCCACGGCGCGCACCAATGACTTTTCTAAGTTATGACGCACATAATTGAGTTGTTAATTATTATCGCTTGTCCCGTGCCTCGGAGAGCACGTTAAGCCGTTGGTCCCGGCTGTCATGAAGATCTTTGACAGTCGTTATGGGGCGTCAGTACCTTCTAAATAAACTGACACAAGTCTAAACCATGGAATATCGCTATCCCTTCGGGTTGCGGAGGTCAGACAGGCAGTCGCTCTGTGGAAAAGCTAATATTCAGCCAAATCCGGTTAGACTAGTAAGCGGAGCCCAGATTGAAACTGGGATAACGCTAAGAAAAAGAAGAACAATAAATTGTCAGGTTATAAGTTACCTTAAATCTGAACGTAGCCTAAATCCTAGCAACCAATTCTTTATTTTCTAACAAATTGCTTCAATTGTTGTAAAAGTTACGCAAAACACATTTTTTATTTAAAGTAAAAGAAAAATAATGTAAGTGGGGCTCCGTCCGCGTGAATTATACCTGTCTTCCTCAGAAATCACACTATTTATTGGTGGGAAGTGTACAAAAATGCGTTCGGTAGTTTTTAAATTTATCGCATTCATACAGACCAAAAGAGGACTTAATTTTATTATAAGTGTAGATAGATGATATGAATGCGATAGCTCTGTACATAATTATGAATTGGAATCATTCATCTCTTCAATAGGGTAATGTTTCAAATACATAATAATACCTATATTATTATTTAAAAAGAAAATCAAATAACTACCTTATTAATTTTATAATGTAAGTATGAATGTTCATAGGTTTTGAAATTGTTCTTCATAGGATAATAATCATTATATTTGGCAGCTACATCAATTAAAATTACAAGGAAAATTGGTCACCCGCCTTAATTCTAGGCCATAGGACATGTGATATTTATATCTTGAATATGTTTATCTTTCAATTATTAATACATCGTATTCAATTTGGATTAATGTTGATAACTTAGAGTTCTACGTATTAAATATAACATCACACTTATACCCAAAAATATACTGCTCTAGACTATTCCATTGCCTTTAGATATTTAAAACCGTGACTCAAAAATATTGCTAGGAATATATTTTTGTAAACATATATTCTAGTTTTCACTTTCGTTTTCAGACCACTAAAACGTTGGTTATTTAAAAAGTTGTTCAGAAGGTCGAATGATGAAAGCATTCGGTATATGCGCCTAATTAACTTTGATATGCTTCTTAAATTCATTGAATGTACTTTTTAACCAAGTTTTATAAGTATTTTAGCATAATTAAGTATTTAGTCCATGTGGTGACGGATTAAGAATACAGAATGTCACCACCCCATATCATCCCATGGCTGTCGTAAGAGCCGACAGAGGGAGCATATTATGCAGAGAACAGCACTGTAAGAGAAGGAAATCTTGATACAAACCCTATACCATCCCGATTGGCAAGCGTGGTATAGTAGGACAATTCCTCCTTTCAAAGGAGAGGCCTAGTTCAGCAGTGGACTGTTAAAGGCTGATGATTTTTAAGCTGGCATTGAAATTCACATTTGCTAAAATAAATTATTGCAGTGGATTAGCAAATAATCCCTTAATTTGTATTTAAATGCTTATTTATTTATTTATAGTCTCACGCCTGTATCCCCGAAGGGGTAGGCAGAGGTGTAAATATTACAACCACATTTCGCCATGAATTTTTAGGTCCCAAGTAATAGGGGGCGAGCCTATTGCCGTTACCGGGCACATCACCAGACTCCGTGCTGCTACTGAGTATTCGGCAAAACCCAGTAACACTTTTGCCCGACCCGGGAATCGAACCCGGGACCTCCGACCAGCAGTCGCATACGCTATCCACTGGTCCACAGAGGCAATTTAAATGCTATGTTTTGTAATTTACATGCTAATATTCGTTAAATAGACCGAGTTCCCAACGTTGAAATTCGAAAACGTACAAAGGTGCTCGACGTAGCAAATCGAATAATGACATTGAAATGGGATTGGGCAGGACATCTGGCTAGACGTGGTGACAACAGGTGGAGTTGGGCCGTAACGGAATGGTGGCCACGGATGGGGAAAAGAAGTGTCGGCCGGCCCTTAGCAAGATGGCCGACGATATGGCATCGTCGCCATCGTCGCATAGGGAAATGGCATCAACAAAGAGAGGCCTATGTTCAGCAGTGGACAAAGTCAGGCTGTGGATGATGATTTGTAATTTATACTTGATTTTAAAAGACGCACACAATAACAGTTGACACAACAACGTACACAATAACAGTTTATCCCCGAACTAGAGTAACATACAAGATTATGAGCTATGCCGATTAAGCACATTTAATTGAGGCTATAACTAACAGACACCAGAAAACAACATCAGAAAAACGCTGAAATATTGTCAATCATAGACCGATTCAAACTGATTAAGCAGAGCCCTCCTTACTATTATTCCCACAGGATAAATGCGAAGGTGGAGGAAGGAAGGAGCAATGTGCAGATAAACATTCAAGACCACACTTCCGCTAAGCGGAGATAGAAAAAAAAACGGTTTTGCTGGTGCATATTTTCCTACACCACTCAGCTGCTTCGCAGATCTCGGGTGAATATACAGCCTATATGTATAATAGCTACTAAACATTATTCCATTCCCTTTTTGCACCGTTTGTTTTCACATCGCAATATTTTTCTCAGTGAACCGATTCATTTGCATGGTGTCGTGTTTTATGCGGCCAATTCGGCGTATTTGCCCTCGAGAGAGATGTCAAATAAAATAGTTAAGTAGTGTGTCATGAATATTTGGTGCTTCCGTAGCCAGAGAGGCAGTAACAACTGTGCACTCGTCACTCAGTTAATTACAAATGATGATTCGTGCTGAATGTTTTATAGTGGAGTCATTGTATGAGCAGTAGAGTAGTTTTGTTTCTCTGAATTAAAACTTTTCACGGTCATTAACATTCGTTTCAAATTGCCTTTCCGGATCATCATCGTCATCAACATTTGTTTTTAAGCTGTCCCAGTGTGACTCTAGTGTGCTGTTATTATGCGAAATGTTAGGCCACCATGCTGGGCAAGTGCAGATGGGCAGACTTTACATGTATGTTTAGAAAATGATCAGAACTCTCAGATATGCAGGTTTCCTCACTATGGTTTCTCTCACCGTTTAGGAAGCGACGATCTTGTTGGGATCGCGGTTAACTATTGGATGGGGCTTAATACTGGTATGTGTAGAGAGCCTCGGAAGAAGCCCATGTTCGGCATTATCGCGACTAAGACCCGCTAAATAATATTGCATGCGGTATTAGACGTATTTAGTATGACATGATGATGATTTGCTTGGTGAACGAGTGCGCCGGTAGCATAGTAAAGTCTCGTACTAGCACTTTCTATTTTACCCTAAAACGTCATGCCTGTTTCCCATTGGGTAGGCAGAGATAAACCCACCTCTTTCGCTTCCTCGACATTCATAAACCTTGTCATGCATGGCATGCTCGTTGGTTATGTGGGTACTTTTGATTTGGCCCTTTCGCAGTACGACACCAATGGGGTCGATCTTAGGCATCCTCTACCGACATCTCCATTTATTCTTACTCGATACACTTCTTTCGTTACTTACCCAATTCTCTCATTTTTGTAGGTACTCTTCAAGTACCTACAAAAATTGACGCAGACGTCATTTTGGTGCAATATACGAGAGCTCATTTTAATATACCAAACAGCTGTTAGACTTAAATATAAAATGAAGTTATTATCCGCATGTGAGCTATAATTGTAGGCCTTGCCTGATGTCCGCGGAATTTGAAGTGGCGGGCCATTTAATAATATTACATATTTAGGCTAGTACTGCTAGCCATATGTCGCTGTCGGGTCACGCAATCTTTAGACCCATCTAAATTGTTCGAAGCAGCTTTATTTCTGTAGCCTAGTTTGGTACAAGTAGTACATTTTGTTTTTTTTATGGAATACAATCCCACGCTAGAAATAAATCTAGTGTAACGGATGACTTTAAGAACATTCAAACAACATACACTAAGAATAGTCTGTGCAACTATTTATGAATAAGTAACGCAAATCTTTTACTTGCTCGCCGTAGTTTTAAGCGGTGAGACGACTGTTTAAATTAATGCGGCATTGGTGCATTCGCTGTAGCGAATATACCAATTATCACCGGCCACAGACAGAACTATGAAGAATGCTTGAAGTTCCTGAATTGCGTTATTATAATTACACATCTACGTAATTGCTATATTATATGCAAGTCCTCAACAACAGCACAATCATAGAGTCAGAGGATTCTCCTATCAGTTGGAAAAATATCACATCTCGTATCTCCACAATAATTTATACCTACTATGATGCGGGCCTGGAGTTCTAAAATACAGGCTCTGGCTTAGTTTAGACTCCAGATCACCCAAATTACAAATATGTCACGCGAACTACTTGTCAACAACAAATAAACTTTTACTGTACCTACTAGTTATAAAATTAAGAATGTAATTTGTGATGATAAAATAAAAATTACTATTATTATTATTAATACTATAGATGTACTTATTCCACTTTATCGCCCAGCTCCTGCGCTCTTCTTTACTCTAACTAATCGATGTAGCATTTGGGTCAATAGACATTTGATAACTGTAACTTTAGTATCGTTAGCTAAATTTTATGAAGCAAAAAATTGCCTCTTGAAGGCCCGAGCGCTATATATTTGCAAAGTTATTTTGTTTTTAAGTTGTGAACTAAATTCTAAACTCTTAAACAGACAGTCTAAAGTTTTATACTTGCACGTAATTGTATACGAAGTGTTATCTCACCACATTTAGCCCGCACTAGGTTCCCGCCTCTTTCTGAAAGCCAAGTGATAGTTAAAATAGTTGCAAACAAAGTATCGAGTGCGGCAAGTCGCGATAATACCAACTATTCGTGAAACTTCGCTAATTACTAATAGGCGCAATTTAGTACAAAGTGGCTCGCCGCCTGCTCTAAGCATTTTAAGCTAAGACTACAGAACAAGTCTTAAATCTGTGATTTTAAGCCATTGTTTGAGGCTTTTGTAAGTATGCGTTCACATCGTATATTCAACTTTTTAATAGGATGTACAATTTAATTTTAGTTTAAAAGACAGGCTTGTAATTTATTTTGTAAGTGCCAAATTAAAAACGAATGGCGCGGTGATAGATGGCAAGGCGAGCGCTTAATCCACTGTGTGCATTCAAATGAAAGTGAAACATTTTTGGCATTAACAAGTTTAAACAATTTTAAGAGCCTTTAAGACGCTTTAAAAAAGTCAGTAAGGGCCTGTTCACGAGATCGGTCTAAGCGGCGCGCGTCGCGGCGGGCGGCGCGGCAGAGCGTCGTGCACGCCACGACCCTACAGCAGCGGTAAACGCAGCGGCAAATGTGGACGTATTTGGGCCGACGGAGTTACCCATAAATATGGCGATAACCAAAATATCTTTGTGTAACTATACGGTATACCTACAAAATTGTCGACATTGGATCTTCATTTCTTTCAAGTATTTTATATCAAAGGAATAATGCATATTCGCAATTAATGAGGCGTTGAATAGGTACACAACGTAGATTACGTTAAGTAGGTAGGTAAATCCCCTTTTAACTTTCATAGTAGCTGTGTCTGTACCTAAATATACATATGTACATTACACAATGTTTTAATGTTTGCGATTTATATTAAAACCTACCATTATATTCTGTAAAACATTGTTTCATTACATCTCGCAACGTTTTATTAACATTTTTGTATTTATACAGCGGATGTGTTGCTATCCATACACGCGACCGTTTTAAAATTTCGACTTTAAATGTCTCCGTATTCATTACCGCCACAAAATATTTAAGAGCAGGCATTCCGAATTTTATGCTATTTTGAAGCGATATTCTGAAACAGTCATAGATACTAGGAAAGTGAAACTTCAGCAAACAATTATTTAGGCCCTTGTCTGTCTTTGTTCAAGAACAGATACATGATTAGACGATATTCGCTCGATAACATTTTCATTTGAAAATCACACTACTTGCAAAGCAAATTCAAAATATTTGAATAAAATATTCACTGTTCTTTCTGAAGTATACAATAAACATAAAAGAAACTTACGTTTTAGTGTAGTTCAAGACATTTTTTCTGTAGGACAAATATTACTAAATTAATAAACAACACAAGATTTTCAACTTTTTCCATGCTTGAAGTGGTTTGACCCACTTTACGCCCGCACCCGATATTTAACGTTATTCCTGATGTCATAGCGTTTACTTCAGCCGGGCGCGCTAGCTTGTCACTCAAGCTACGCGCTCCGTCCGACGTGGATGTGTATCGCGTTCGCGCGCAACTATAGGTATTTTTATTACGATTTGTTTCGTAAAATAAGAAATAAAACATAAAAAATAAAATGGGTAACAAGGTAAATAAGAGATCTTATGTTAAAAAATTGGGCAAGTGCGAGTCGGACTCGCGCACAAAGGGTTCCGTACCATCATCTATAAAAGAAAATCACGTTCGTTGTTTGTATACTTAAATACTTTATAAGTTTCTACCTGTTTATTAAGATCGAGTAACAAGTTGCTTAAAAATTACGTTTGTTGTATGGGAGCCCCCCTTTATTATTTACTTTTTTTTAATTTAATTATTTATTTTGAAAGGTTATATATAACTACATATTCTGTAAAAATTTAAAGCGTCTACCTGTAACAGTAATTTTGAGCAAAATATACGAAAAAAAACACGTTTTTTGTATGGGACCCCCCCTTATTTTTTTATTTTTTTTTTATTTTTAGTATTTGTTGTTATAGCGGCAACCGAAATACATAATTTGTGAAAATTTCATCTATCTAGCTATCATGGTTTATGAGATACAGCCTGGTGACAGACAGACAGACAGACAGACAGACAGACAGACAGACAGACAACGGAGGCTTAGTAATAGGGTTCCGCTTTTTACCTTTTAGGTACGGAACCCTAAAAACGACAAATCTACCGGACACCATCGTTTGAAGCCTAACAATACTCAGTTAAAGTAAAACAGATAAGTATTATTTTAGTTTTTAAGCGATATAACATTGTGTCATAAAATAGTACTTGGTTAGAAAAAAAAACGGTGATGACATAGTTATCTACGAAAAGCTTTTGTAGATATTTTTAACCTATGTTGTCCCACTGCTGGGCACAGGTCTCCTTTACACTCTTCCAATCGTCTATATCTTGAGCTAAGTTGGGCCAGTTGCTGTCAAAATTGTCTAGATCGTCACGCCATCGTTATCAGGGGCTGCCTCAGTTCCGCCTTCCATCTTGCGGCACCCAGCCTTCTTCACTAATGTTTAGAACCTCGGGATTAATCATAGCACACTGTGTACAGTACACACGTAACGTTACAGTACAGCTGCAGCACGGTGGCTGCACTGCACTGTCTCGAAGTTGTTACGTACCGGCAGACGCGTTGACAACCCGCCCGCCGTTGGCATTTCTTATTGACGTGTTTAATATATTATACGATGCACGATTTAATAGTCAAATCTAAATGCCTGGTTTGAGCGTAGCTGTTAATGTGCCTGGATATAGTGTGAATCCATGTCTTCGATGTTCTTCGATGTAGATTTGAGTGTATGGAAGATTTGACATTCTACATGGTGAGGTTAACACTTCAGCCAATACGTCATCCCTATAGTAAATTTTATATTTACATCTATATAAAACCGACAGCTTAGATTTTGTACACAAAATCCAAACTGTTGGTTTTATAGTCGGGCTCGTTTGGGCTTGATTCCTACACTGTTCAACACTATATGAGATCCATAAATAATTGTGTTTGGTCTAGTTTGTAAAGCCTCCCACGAAATGATATTGAATTTTACTTCTCATGTATTTCTACTGTATTCGTTATCTTATGAATAAAAAATACATCTTACAAACAAAACTCTGAAAATAAGTTATACCTACCTTCTTACTTACATAATTATTATCGAACAAGTTCAGTAAAAACCTTTAAGCTCTCGAACGATTTGAAACTCGTTAACTGCGCAGTGAACAGCGAGCCTAATAAGGCAGGATATTACGGGAAACTTGGCGTACTTAGCCCGGCTAGGTTTAAAACGATCTTATTCAGACCGTGCCGCGTTTACATCGACCGGTCACTGGCGTAGAATAAATAAGCAAACGTCTAAAGAACTGATTTAAAGAATATTTGAATAACTCGAAATTTATAGTGTTGTTATAAGTTTATACGACTGTTTAATTTACCCATTGTAAGTAAACTGGTAGAGACTTTCATCTGATAAATTGAAAGCGATTAGATAAGATTTTACTGTGATGTTTTGGTCAATTCTATCGTCACTTTCACCAAGCCATTTTTTCATACACAAGATTTCGTTGAGCTTCATTTCTTTCTATAGATGAACTGAATAAATAATAATAAATAAACATGACCACATGCTACATCTAAACTGAGCTGTGTTTCAACATAGGTACTCTATCATTTTTGCTTTATCAATGCTCGATAATATTGTATATAACATAGGTACAAGTCTATCTACGACCACTATCA
Organism: Euclidia mi; assembly: GCA_944739405.2. Taxonomy (NCBI): domain Eukaryota; kingdom Metazoa; phylum Arthropoda; class Insecta; order Lepidoptera; family Erebidae; genus Euclidia; species Euclidia mi. The sequence goes on along the minus strand of OX123185.2, from coordinate 107,022,494 downwards.
ATGTAATCAGTACGAAGCGCGCGCGAAAACATAGCTATTTATACTCCATAAACGATTAATGAAGCTAACGCGATCGAGACCCGTTGATTAAACTTGTACGATGTACAGAAACCACAAAACCTCAAATCTTATACTAATATATAAAGCTGAAGAGTTTGTTTGTTTGTTTGGTTGAACGCGCTAATCTCAGGAACTACTGGTCCGATTTGAAACATTCTTTCAGTGTTAGATAGCCCATTTATCGAGGAAGGCTATATAAATTCGTGCTATGAGCGACAGAAGCGGAGCAGTAGCCTTAAATAACGCGGGTGTAACCGCGGGCATCCTCTAGTCCTTAATAAAATCTATTCGGCTAGTACCTTAAACAAATCCAACACCAAACAACGCACTTGTCTATCCAGCAGACGTACCAGTCAAGCGGCTGTCCTGTCTAAACTCAGCATCTGAGATTAAAGCCACAAGCACGCGGTCGACCGCCGATCGATCGAGGCATTATACCCCTCTGAAGTGGCCAGTTACTCTCTCAATACGATATCTACTGAGTTAAACTAAACACTCCTCTGTTTCAGCCAGTGTGCTCATCTAGAAAATGGCCGACATTTGTGTTTGAAAGGGCGGGAAATTATACAGTGAGGTTATAGATTAAAGAGGATGTGATACTAATTGTGTTGAAGTAAGAGATGTGTATATGTGTAGGGGTGTGTAACTGTATATGTTTGCTCGTCAATGCTTTAAGCAATGCCATTATTTCGCAATTCATCGATTTAGCCGATCTTACTAGCTCAAAAACGAAATTTTATGAAAATCTTTGGAGCCGTTTCAAAGATTCAAATTACATACATATATACAATAATTGCCCTTATAAAGGTATTACATAGATGTGATAAAAAGCTCACTCACCTTGAAAGCATCGCATCATTGGCACTGCCGAAGTGATTGGCAGCCAACGCGGCCTCCAGCACATTCGATTCCCGCCTAGGCTCAGCTCTATTCAGTATAGAACTTATTGAAAAACTCGTGTAAGGAGCACTGCCTGTCGCCTTCTCTTCTTTGTCCTTCTTCAACTCGTAGAACGGACTCTTCTGGTCTTTTCTAGAAGGAGAAGACGGGATGTCAGGGCTGCTGGCACCGGAGACCACGTTCACTTCGATGTCGCGATCGTCTTGGGATGAAACTGGCGAGTCCATTGTGGATCACTCTTTCATTTTCTGGATGCCTGGTGGGAGAAATCAGTGTTACATTTTTCGACTTCGAGATTTGTGGCATACAAGTTTATTTAAGGGATCTTAATCGTGTTAAGTAACTAATGATCTCTGGAGTCAGAACTTCAAATTCTTTTGTAAACTGTATATTGCCAATCAATTATTATTGTAAATAAATTAATTTTAAAAAGTACTGGTCGTGGTTTGTCATGGTTGTAGATGACCCGGCTCAAACCAGACTCTATTATCCAACTGCCTAACAATTTAACAGGTCGAACATCGAAACGGAGCTAGTTGTGTATTCTTTCAATTAGTTAGTTAAAGTGATTAAGAGACCCTTTAAATAAACTTGTTTGGAAATCAATGTTAATCTAGCGCACATAGAATGTTTCAGCGGCACATTATAGGAAGACACGATATCAGGCGAATTATTAGAAGGCAAATTAGAAGAGACCTATTTCCAGCAGTGGACTACAAAATGCTGTATGATATGATCTTTTGGCGAAGAATGGTAAATTTTCCACCTCATTTAATAATAGCATTTACCTTATTATTAGTACCTGATAGACAACCTAATCCATGAAGTTTTGGTATACAACTAGTAGTTTTTCCAAACCAATATTCCAAGAACCGCTCAATAACATTTACGACAAAGAATATAGATACATAATAAAACGAAACTCGAAACATGTCTAATATTCAATAACGCATAATTTATACATCATCCGAACAGTTTGTTCCAAACTCTGTCTCGCTAAGACGTTTAATGCTATATATAATTCAGTACACTTAAGTGGGTTATTGTTCTTATCCTTAATAAACCCTGTCCCCTGAGAACCAGCTAATATACGAAGGGATGAAACAACCCCCCATTTGTTTGAATAAATCATGAATCATAAGTATTTTGACAAAAAGAATTTTGGTAATCACGTTAAGGGGGAATACGGCTTGCGTTACGGTTTTCGGAGATTAAATTGATAAAGTACCTACGTAGAAATGATTTTATAAACATTATAGTTTTGTTTGTGTGGTGATGTATTAGTTGTCTGAGTTGGTTTTATAAATGCTGAGTTGACTTTATGTACCTATCTTTTTAATAGACTATACTGAAGCTGCTAACCTGAAATTAAAGGGCCGTATGTATAAGTCGGTTTTAAGGCCTGTCGTACTGTATGGAGCTGAGTGTTGGGCTACAAAGAAGATGGATGAGAAACGATTGAATGTGGCAGAGATGAGAATGTTACGATGGATGTGTGGAGTGACAATAATGGACAGAATTAGGAATTATCACGTTAGAGGTAGTATGAAATTGTCGCCCATAGCTGAAATGGTGAAAGGGAGTCGATTGGCCTGGTATGGACATGTTATGTGGTGAGATGAGATGTATGTAGGTAAAAAAATTCGGGCAAGTGCGAGTCTGACTCGCGCACCGAGGGTTCCGTACGCATTTTACCTTATTTGAGGTTGATGCTAATTACGCTAGTCCTCCAAATCTGAGGGTCTAGTACCAGTTTGCACTCGATCGTCACGGTGGACGATAGCCTAGATGACAGGAACAATTTCCATACATTTTCTAAATGCGCCCCCTAGCGGTCTCTATCGATCGCTTCTCTCCATAAGGGGCGCTTTAACTCTCTCTGTACGAGCGCCCTTACAAAGAGTACCCACTATCTTAAATGGAGTCTACTATGTATGTATGGGGACACCCTTAAATTTTCCACTTTTTTTTTGTAGAGGTACATAGGAGATATGGTCAAAATTAGGTTTTTGCGAAAACTTGTAAGTACCAAAATTAACCTTAATTTTCAACTTTTTGAAATTTTTGTAATTTTTCCTTTATTTGTGCTGTAAGACCCTGCTTTTGGCCAAATTTCGTGATTCTAGTTCAACGGGAACTACCACATAGGTTTTCGACCCAAAACCTATAGGGTACTTACGGTTGACCTAGAATTGTCAATTTTGGTCAAAACCAAGGTCTTACAGCACAAGTAAAGGAAAAATTCCGAAAATTAAAAAAAGTTGAAAATTAAGGTTAATTTTGGTACTTACAAGTTTTCGCAAAAATCTAATTTTGACCATATCTTTTTATCGGGTTGACCCAGGACCCTAATTTTTATACACCTAATAGGAACCACAGACCTCAGTATCTGGTATAAATTTCAATTTGCTAGGTCCACCCGTTCCTGAGAAAATCGGTGGTGACACACGGACAGACAGACAGACAGACAGACAGACAGACAGACAGACAGACAGACGGACAAGAAAGTGATCTTATAAGGGTTCCTTTTTTTACCTTGTGAGGTACGGAACCCTAAAAATAAAAAGAAAGTTGACTTATTGAAGAATAATGCTAGAATCATGAGATATGCAAAGGTTTGTTATCGAATTTAATTTACCTAATATTTTGATAAAGTGTTAGAACTGGGAACTATGGAGTCGATTTCATCTATGCAAAATTATAAAATAAGCTTTATATTATTATGTTACAATCAACATGATTATATTTTCGTGTCATGTTCGTTTTATTTATCCCTAATAGATTTACAGATTTTTATTTTAGTATTAGATTTTCACAAATTCCTATCATGTAGATATTTTAACAATATTTTTTCTACGAAATTTCGATACCTGGTTAGGCCGGTTTCCACGGTTACCGGCCACATTTGCTCGCCGTGATCGCCAATTTTCTTTACTTAAACACTAGTTGAGCCCGCGGTTACACCCGCGTTATTTAAGGCTACTGTTACGCTCCCGTGGCTCATAGCGTGATGTTGCATAGCCTTTAGCGTTCCTCGATAAATGGGCTATCTTACACTGAAAAGCACTCGCTTTTTCTAATCGGACTAGTAGTTCCTGAGATTAGCGCGTTCAAGCAAACAAACAAACTCTTCAGCTTTTTATATTAGTATTATCCGATACTCGCGACTTCATTCGTGTGGAATATGAATCTATAGTAATCTAAACATATAAACAAAATTCAAGTGTATCTCTGTGATTTCAAAATAACTAAGTCTTTTTAGGGTTCCGTACCTAAATGGTAAAAACGGGATCCTATTACTAAGCCTCCGCTGTCTGTCTGTCTGTCTGTCACCAGGCTGTATCTCATAAACCGTGATAGCTAGAAAGCTGAACTTTTCACAAATTATGTGTTTCCGATGGCGCTATAACAACAAATTCTAAAAATAAAAAAATGAAAATATTAAGGGGGTCCTATACATTAAACGTGTTTTTTTCGTATTTTTTGCTCAATATTACTAAGGACACTTAAAATTTTCACAGAATATGTAGTTGAATATTACCTTTCAAAATAAATTATTAAATAAAAAAAGAAATATTAAAGAGGGCGCCCATACACCAAACATAATTTTTAAGCAATTTGTTACTTGAACTTAATAAACAGGTAGAAACCTAAAAGATATTTAAGTATGCATACAACCACGGAAGAGAAAATACACTGGAAATGGTATGTAGGCGTGGCACGCGTGTCACAATTAAGCGTTGTAACGCTTAACTGGCCCCATTCACGTTCTTACATCGCGTCGAGTTGCTCGTTTCTTGACACATTCACATTTCTCTAGCTATGCCGTTTTGTGCCATTTTGGAGTGCAAAAAATGATAGTAGCAGAAAAAACGTTAAAAACGGAGGTGTTTCGTACCATCAGTAAGTACAATTTTCATTGTTTTCAATAAAAGTCTTAATTTGTTTCAATTAACTAATATTTAATAGAACGATTAGTAAAAATGAATCTTATACAACGAAGATAAAGTTTATTTTGGATTGATTCTATTCAATAGAACATTCTCGAAAATTCCGCGCTACTCATTTAGTGATGTAGCCAAGTCGCATATTAAATTTATCGATTGATATCGAAACACGGAAATAAATAATTTACGAAATGTTTATTTTAATTAATTGTTTATTTGGGTGGGTGTTTCTATGTGTAATTATTATATTTATGTATGTATATTATATTTATGTATGTATATTATATTTATGTAGGTACGTATAAAATATAGTATAATAATATATGTATGTTTATCCATTGTCTAGTACCCATAGTACATATATACTCTGCTTAGATGGTGTTGTGTGTATGTAGTAGCATATGTTATTATTATATATTATTATTTAGTATTACATTACAATCCAAGTATAAGGTCGGCTTTATTCATTCTTGTAATTTATTTTAAGAGGTGTATTAGATTGAATCTAATAGATACTTTGTTGCAAAAATATTATCAATGTTTCGAATAGCAACGTAATTATTATAATTTATCAATTTAGTCAAGATCACTTAGCTAACAATACCCCAACTGCCAGACAACTTACATCTGCCTATAAAAAATATTAATCCATGTGCAATTAAAAATACTAAGAGGCAACTGTATTGCGTTAGAATAAATATCAATATTAATCTGTTCATCAGCAGTTGAAAGGATAAATAGAAGTAGTATATTTCAAAATTTGTCACAATACGAAGTAATGGAGGGCAATTCAGAAATTGAGGAGCTAGGAGGGCACTTTTTTTGATTTTAGTAATCAAGCAATAGGCCATATTGCTGGTAACATTGCCCGAATATTAATAAAAAAAATAACTGTGATGTCTGTGCTGATGCATTAGTGAGACATTATTTTCAACCGTCCACAAATTCATTATTGCAAAAGTTCAAGGTGGTTTGTTGTATCCTTCGTCAAATGTCGTAAAAATATGCCAAACTGCGGAAACATTTAAAAAAACGTTGGCATAATAGTTTTTCGTAAAGAAGTGGCGATAACACATATAATGCGACAGTACATAGGAACCCTTTTATTTAACGACATTGCCTCCCATCAAATTATCGAATTTCCTGCGGCCAATCACGTTACCGATTTGATGAAGGCAATAGTTGAAAAGTTGTAACTGTTCGCATACACCATTTATTAAAATTAAAAATAAGACTTTCCAGACGCCAATTCCTTAACAAATATATTTTTTAATATTTATTGCACTTTTATTTAATTTTATAACTACTTGTCTGTCGGTCTTTGTGTCTTTATGATTGTTTAAAATGTACAACTGTTTGTGTGCCAAATAATAAACATACTTCCGACAAGTCTTATTTTTTGCACATTATATTGAACAAAATATCGCATCATCTATCGATATCGATAAAGTAATCCAATGTGCTACGTGGTACGGCGCTAACCGAGTAGAAGCAGAAACCGACCGATCACGCAAATGTCAACCATATGCCTTATGCAATTAAGATTATAATTGCTACAACTTAGAATACCGCCATCTATGGTTGAGTAGCGGAATTGACTCGTAAATCGAATCTAGTATGACATGAGTATGACTATAGATCGTAAATACGTTCTACCGCTAAAGCAAAATAAATCTTATTTGTAGGTAATCAGGGTTTAATTCCAAATCTGTGAAGTAGGCTAGTTTTGAATAAATTTAAACTACGAATCAAACGCATTGTTTCTTTGTAGTGCAATATATGATTATCGGTTTACTTGTGTGAGTTTGGCGACAGCGGTTCCTACAGTAATTTGGGTGCATACCATTTCTATTGTTTTTTTATGTTCTGAGCATACAACATACGTGATTTCCTTTCATAGATGATGGTACGGAACCCTTCGTGCGCGAGTCCGACTCGCACTTGCCCATTTTTTTAATTATATTATACATATAAGACCATATTACACGATCCAAAGATTTTCTTTTTAAAGTTGTCTGTCTTTCTGTTTTTTCGGGGTAATCCTTGAAAAGGCTAAACAGATTTGAATGGAACTTTGTAGAACTTTGTAGGGCAACATATTAGATGTAATTTGAAGGCCGTTAGGTATGTAGGTTTATACATATGTTTTTATCATTATAATACCTATGTTTATATGTCATATGACGTATGTCATACGTTATAGGTATATGTTATAAGTTATATGTTATTATAACATATATATGTTACATTTTATATGTTATGTTATATGTTTATATTATATGCTATATGTTATATGTTATATGTTATAGGTTATAGGTTATATGTTATATATTATATGATATATGATATACAGGATGTCACAAGACCCATCTCCAAGCCGAACTCTACTCGTTTTGCACATCATGCCAAGTCATACTACGCGACAATAATACCTTGGAAACGAAATATTTTTTTGGCTTAAAAAAATAGACACTCGTACGAGTTTATTAATATAGATTTAACACTGCGATGGTAGCGCATGGTAAACCATTCTCAAGTCCCCTTGAACACACCCAAAAATTTTCATCAAAATCGGTCCAGTGGTTTAGGTGGAGTTCAGTGACGTACACACGCACTCAAGAAATATACATATAAAGATGTTTACATGTATGTCTGTTTGTCTTACGAAAATTAAAATCATAATTATATTGGTCAATCATTCATTACGAACATTTTTTTTACTTTATTTATTTGGAAGAGCGAGCTCGAAATACCTACATCGCCGTGTTTTTTTTACTTTTTCCTCAGGAACGCGTAAAGGTAATAAACTGAAATGTATACCAAATACTCAGTTCTTCTGTCCCTTGGACAATAGACTAAAAATCTGTTCTAAGTCTATGCATTAAAAAGATACAGCCGTTTATGCTGCAAATTTTCGACGATTGGTCGTAAGTATTAGGATACCAGTTTTACGATATGTGACTTTATTACTAGGTATCATGGCTGTAATTAGGTTGAACTTAAAACTGTTTTAAAACATTCGTCTCTGTTTGGTAGGAATCAAATGTAGATGTATAAGCGTGTACATCCGTACATCATGTACATCCGTGAACATGGCGCTTGCAACAGTGCCGACATATCGGTAACTTCATATAAAGGTACGTGGTATATATCCTGAAAGACAATTTAAAATAAACACCCTAATTAATCTTAAAAAGGCGTGATTTTCATAGCCGTCGCCTATGACACCTTCGGAACGACGTCAAAGCCGCACCCCAAGAAAAAATGCAATCCGTTTTATAATCGTTGATTATTGTAATATAATAAGTGAGTTACATTGTAATATCAATGTAACGTACCCTTTGTAATTAGATATTAGTAAATTATAAATAAGAACTTCTCTTTTTTATGTCATAATATGCACGCATGGCAAGTGATTTCAGAGGTCTTCTTGGCACTTGGCATTACGCCGTGGTCGTAGGTTCGATTCCCACCTGAGACAACACTGTGTGACCCACATATTTGTTATTTCGTGTCCGTTGATGTATGAAAGTAGTATAAAAAGAAACATATCATTAATATAAATAAAATAAATTAGTAATAAGACATTCTGAAACAAGATTTCACAGCCTATGGCTTTGACTACAACTACAACATGTCGCATAAATCAATTGAATTATTCATATTTCTGCCTTTTGTGGCATATTTTAGTCAATTTATTATCATATCATAAATAACTATTCATAATACAAAAAAATATTAAATAGATAAAGACGTCTCTACTCCAATCCAAGCCCGCGTAGCGAGACATTCATTCACCTCGCGCAGCGGCGGGCTGCGGGATGAGGTGGTGGCCCGGGGCCGCTAGCGGGAGAAAAGGCGGAGCTTACGCAAAACATATTTCGGAATGCCTGGTCTTAACCAATAGTTTAACCGCCTAGTTCGTCCCTCGCGTAACGCTGTCTGTGCCGCTCGGAGTCGTGGCGTCGGACTCGGTCGCAGTACGTTTGTTCCCGCCGCTCGCCGCACCGCACGCCGCGCCGCTCGCCGCGCAGCCATTCGCGCCAAAAAAAAACGCGCGCGTTATCGCTGTGCGCGGCTGCTCGTGGCGTGCTTCGAACGTCTTCATACATTTGATCTTACCGCTCGCCGCCCCGCGCTAAGCCGCCGCTCAGAGCGGCAAGGTCGTGACAGGGCCGTAAATGCTGTGCAAGGCTGATTTTGATATAGTTTAAAGATCTATTTGTACTCGTTTTTACGAACAACTTTTGTTCAGCTTTATCGATGAAATCGCAAAAATATGGCCCGTCCTATACAACATTTTATTTCGTCTAAAAGTCACAGTAATTATAATGAAAAGAAGTTTTTTTTTTATTAATACGGTGTCGTAGAACAAAATTTGTTCATCACATCCCCTAAGATGTTTGAACTATACTAAGACCGCAGTATGTACCAAGGTTTCCATTCTGAAACTTACGTCGATGTATTTGGTAGGCGAGCGTGCGAGACTCCGACCACTCTTTGTCCACGTTACGCGCGTTTTGATTTATTTGAACTAGAAACTACCGCCGGTCACGAATGTATTCATACCAATATTTAGATTTTAAATAATGTTTGTGTAGACGCAATGCTGAACCGCACAGCCTTGGGTTTTGTTACAGTTTGGAGTACGGAGGTTTTGGATACGATGTCGTAATGAACTTACTAGGTTATTTATTTATTTTATTTGTTTATAAGTATTCAAGTTTGATGTACATTCTTTACCCTTTTACATTTACTCAGACAAAGGTTACCCTCACATTGGGTAAACATTTCTTAAGGCGAGGATTTCCGAGCGCTCAAAGCTTTTGAGGCTCCCCTCTTCCCCAGTTCGCGAGTATAATTACGACCAATCGCGACGCGAGACGCGACGCACCTGCCGCCACATTATGTAGGTATAACACTTTCGCGCCACAGTATAGAAAATTGAAGCAGTGTATCAATTAAAATATAAACTTACTTATCGAGTATAAATAATTTGCAAAGTTTTTGTTTTGAATAAACCTTTATGAAATTCGAAAGTAGTTTTACAAAATTGCTTTTGTTTATAGTGACAATAGTAATCAGTAGATAATTTATGAACATTATGTTTGTTGTTAATTATAAAAAAAACTTATGATCGCTCGCAATGCGAAAGTATCGCTTGTTCGATATCAATCTTAGGGAAAAGGATAAGATTAATATAAATTAATTAATTCGTTGCTACTGTCAGCAAAACAACGGCATAGAACCAATAATACACATAAAGGGTAAGATACTCATAGCTACTTTTAATCACCAATAATTACATTTTGTTATATTTATTTTAACTATGCAATCTCTAAGATACTACTCTGTCAAAAAAGTACCGGAAAAAGATCAATAATACACAAGATTTTTATTACAGGGCAATAGATATAGCAATATATACTCATGCAAACACACGTGCATGCATAATAAAGGAGATCACCCAGCCCCATACAAATTTAGGCTATTCTAAAAGTGCCGGCCATCGATATATATGTACTAAATATATGTCAATGGTGCCGGCCAACTAAAATAAACTTATAGAATATTACGAAATAAACATTTTTTATTACTACACTAAGGTTCTAAGTGCAGTCTGTGAGATCATATTCCAGCTCAAAGAATCTATTCTGTTCCTAAAATAAATCCTAAGTAATTACTGTTATTTTTTTGCCTAAAATAACGTGCATGTTGCAATTTAAATGGCATCAGGTAATGACAGGTAGTAAGCCAAGAGCGAAATATCTGATTGATAAGCATTACTGCCTCACAGAAAGAGACGCTGACGTTCCAAGCCATCACGCACCAGACTATGGGCAGGGCAGGTGGTGCAGCAGGAGGATACGACTGTTAGACTACAGGCCCATGTCCAAAATGGATGGGTCATATGAACCACCAGGTGACGTATTTAGGACGTCCTAAATACGTCCTAAATACGTCACCTGGTGGTTCATATGACCCATCCATTTTGGACATGGGCCTGTAGTCTATGTAACAATTGCCGCGATCAGTTTACGGCCAATTCGAAACATGACCAGTGAAAACTCCAGCGGAATAACAATTGCAGTAGGATGTACCCAATTAGAATTCTTCAATAAATAGTATTTTTTACCTAGGGCAAGAAATAAAGATGGGCAAAGCAAACCAAGTGAACAGGATTGATACACGTATCCATTTGGGTTGGGCTGCTTTCGATAAACTGGCATTTGCTTTTACGAAGCAACAAAAAGCAAGAATATTCAACCAGTGCGTCCTGCCAGTGCTCACCTACGGAGCCGAAACTTGGGTTACTACAGAGGCAGCGCTACAGAAACTTGAATTTGTTCAAAGAACAATGGAGAGAAAACTGGCAGGAGTGACACTCAGAGGTAGAAAGAAGAATAAATAGCTCCGAAAAGAAAGTCTAGCACCAGATGTTGCCAAAAGAGTAGCGGCCGGACATGTAGCCAGAAATCCCGAAACATGGTGCAAGCAAATATTAAAATGGCAACCATGGGATTGTAAATGACTAGCTGGAACGGCAAATGAGATGGAAAGAAGACATCATAAAGATAGCAGGCAGTAATTGGTTGAAGACTGCCCAAAACAGAACGGAAAGGAATTTGTTGTAGAGGTCTACACCAAAATGGTCGAAAAAGGCTTAAGATGGTGATGTTCACGGCGCTGGGATGCATAAGCGGGGCATTCCGCCAACATTTGTAGCGCCGTTTCTTGGACAGGGTTGCGGCTGCTGTCACTATAGTGATATCCAGGTGTTTCCGACTGGCCTTTTCTCTACAAGAACCGGCCGAAACATTGGAAAGTGAGAACGTCGCGACGCAAGATCTCTTCAATCACATGGTGCCATGCCTGTACATCATGCAAGACATCTGTACCTGACCGGTCATAGACATTCCTACTAAAGGTTTAGACGATATTTTTATATTTGGTCAGGAGTATTTAAAAATATGTTTTTTACTTTTTTAATGAGTCCACTGCATTTTAAGGCTCACGTATTTCACGCTAGGCTGAAAACGTATAGTTGACTACCGTTACACCTCTTTGATTTAACACTTTTGTCAAAACAAAACTGCTGTACGGTACTTTGAGACATACATTCAAACCTAAATATTGTCTCAGAGAATACGCTTGTATCCTAAAATGTAATTAGCGATTGATTCGTTCCTTATTAGATGTTAAACTGAAATACCTGATTTTTCTTCAAAAAACAATCAGCAATATTACTAACTAGCTGGTACCCGCGGCTTCGCACGCGGAAAAAAGTTACGTTTTAAAAAGTTCTCTGCCAAATGTAATCTTTATACAGCCGGTGACTTTCCAGATTGCAAGATGAATGACTCTTTGCTTTTATATATAATAATTATACAAAAGTAAGTGTCATGACAACAGCGCAACCTACCGGGTCAAATTGGAGCCTATATGTAGCGCTATAAAGTGCTCTAACTTCCAGTTAAAGTCTCATTTGAATCGGTTCAGCTATTCCAGAGATTACCCCGGACCAACAGACAGACAGACAGACAAAAATGTTTAAAAGGGTTGTTTTGGACTAAGAATCGTGTACCTAACTATATGCACTTAAAACCATAGTTATTTTGAAATCACAGACAGACACTTCAATTTTATTTATATGTATAGATGAGTTGAATAAGTAAAGACTTGTTATCGCGACAACAGCGCCAACTACCGGGTCAAGTTGTAGCCTATATGTAGCACTATAAAGTCCTCTACCTGGTAGTGAAAGTCTCATTTGAATCGGTTCAGCCGTTCCAGAGATTACCCCGGACAAACAGAAAGACAGACAGACAGACAGACAAAAATGTTAAAAAGGGTTGTTTTGGACTTAGAAGCGTATAACTAACTATATGCACTTAAAATCATAGTTATTTTGAAATCACAGACAGACACTTCAATTTTATTTATATGTATAGATGAGTTGAATAAGTAAAGACTTGTTATCGCGACAACAGCGCCAACTACCGGGTCAAATTGTAGCCTATATGTAGCGCTATAAAGTCCTCTACCTGGAAGTGAAAGTCTCATTTGAATCGGTTCAGCCGTTCCAGAGATTACCCCGGACAAACAGAAAGACAGACAGACAGACAGACAAAAATGTTAAAAAGGGTTGTTTTGGACTTAGAATCGTATAACTAACTATATGCACTCGAAAATCCATAGTTATTTTGAAATCACAGACAGACACTTTAATTTTATTTATATGTATAGATGAGTTGAATAAGTAAAGACTTGTTATCGCGACAACAGCGCCAACTACCGGGTCAAGTTGTAGCCTGTATGTAGCACTATAAAGTCCTCTACCTGGTAGTGAAAGTCTCATTTGAATCGGTTCAGCCGTTCCAGAGATTACCCCGGACAAACAGAAAGACAGACAGACAGACAGACAGACAGACAAAAATGTTAAAAAGGGTTGTTTTGGACTTAGAATCGTTTAACTAACTATATGCACTTAAAAACATAGTTATTTTGAAATCACAGACAGACACTTCAATTTTATTTATATGTATAGATGAGTTGAATAAGTAAAGACTTGTTATCGCGACAACAGCGCCAACTACCGGGTCAAGTTGTAGCTTATATGTAGCACTATAAAGTCCTCTACCTGGTAATGAAAGTCTCATTTGAATCGGTTCAGCCGTTCCAGAGATTACCCCAGACAAACAGAAAGACAGACAGACAGACAGACAAAAATGTTAAAAATGTTTGTTTTGGACTTAGAATCGTGTAACTAACTATATGCACTTAAAACCATAGTTATTTTGAAATCACAGACAGACACTTCAATTTTATTTACATGTACAGATGAGTTGAATAAGTAAAGACTTGTTATCGCGACAACAGCGCCAACTACCGGGTCAAGTTGTAGCCTATATGTAGCGCTATAAAGTCCTCTACCTGGTAGTGAAAGTCTCATTTGAATCGGTTCAGCCGTTCCAGAGATTACCCCGGACAAACAGAAAGACAGACAGACAGACAGACAGACAGACAGACAAATATGTTAAAAAGGGTTGTTTTAGACTTAGAATCGTATAACTAACTATATGCACTTGAAAATCCATAGTTATTTTGAAATCACAGACAGACACTTCAATTTTATTTATATGTATGTATAGATTACGGCTTTTTAAAAAACTTTTTGAATTTGACACGAAAACGCTGTAAACCATCATAGCGGTTGAGTGATATCACAAAGTACAAAACAAAACAATCCGTGAATGAAGTCTGGTCTGATGCACCCACTTTTATTTTGTTATATTCGATTTGACAGTTTGAAACTTTTACTTTTTAGTTGTATTTACTACTAAAACGTCAACAACATGAATGGTGGACGTACTGTTTGACGTAATGCTCTCTGATGGTGTTCACTGTCACAAGAATAAGTAAAAACATTATTTTTTAGTTTTAGAATCCTAAAAATTACATTAACCTTTATCCTTTTTATAAAAAATAATAAACTTTATTGACATCTTAAGAGCGTATACGCCTCGAGCGGCGGCTCGAGTTTAGGTTTTTATAGTACCGCGGTCGCCCGCACACCGCGCATGCGAGACCCGGCGCACTATGACGGTATCGCGTGGAATAATAATCTTGATCCTTCTTGCCATACATGAACAGTATTCGTTTATGTAATACGTCGATTATGATATGAAAGTATTCAAATTAATTATTTTCAATGCACATGCATTTAAAGGTATCAAATAACGATAGATATTACATATTTGTTTAGTAGGATGATGTTCCTCAGGATAACAACGACTATTTATAATAATTTGGCGCAATTTATAATTGTCATCTACATAATTGTTACATTTCAAATATACATCTATTTTGTTATTAATGTATGAAAACCCACGAATGACACTAAATACAAAACCAAAAGAGTCGGGTAAAAGAAAATACTTAATTAATTAAAAGAAAGAAAAAATATACAATGTGTTGATTTGTATTTACAAAATATTGTAATTATACAATACATATTCACTTAAAATTATTTCACACAGTGTGCGATGATATAAATCCCTCTTTTTATAAAATTTTACATAGATAAGGCCAATTCTCGTATTTTATATGACATTGAAATTATATTTTGGACGAAATGAGATTAGATTTTAAATTGACTCAGAATTGGTATTCTTCTAATTTAAATGTCATTATCATCTAGAGTCCGTGTCACGAGAACATAGACATTTTGTAAACAGTGACTTAGCGATAGTTCTGTCAAAAACAAATAATTTCAAATCAATGAGCGCAACGGTATAGGTCGGGTTCACGAAAGATGACCACTGCGCAGAAATCAGTTTTTAGGTCTCCGTGGAGGTGCGGGGTGAGGCGCGGGTGGAATGCCAATGATGTGGCTCCGTTCTTGACGCATTTCCTAAATGCGTCAAGAATGGAGCCACGCCATTGGTGCACGAATGTACATATGCGCGACGGCCGCCATTTCTGGTCAACTTTCGTGAACCGACCTATACAGAGATACGTGTCATTGCAAACTAATATGTCAATGGATCGAGTTTTTATCGATATTATGCGCTGTCAAACGGATCTTTTAATGTTTTGAGGTACTGACGCCTAGAGTGTCAACATTTGGCGTTAGTTCATTGAAATGATACATTCTTGGGCTTAACATCTTTTTATCAGAGGATACAATTAATTTTTTAGTTATCAGAAAAGGGTTGGTGTTAAGTTAAATACAAGTTTATAGGATTGCAACGCTCTTCTCGCTGCCGGCATCTTGAAAAAGCGCGTGCAGAATATCAGATGGCAGAAAATTATTTATACCTAAAAAAGAAATTGCGTTTTCAGACTACCGTAACGTTTAATGGTTTTTGTTTAAGTTCATTCTGACGACACATTCTTCATTCACAGACAACGTAAAATCTCTATGCCTAGAAATGTTTATGCAATGTATTAGCTAGTTATCTGTTATATTATTCATTGTTGGTCAATAATTTAATATTTTAGAATAGATATGCTACTTTGAGCAATATCATTTATTGCGTAGTGATTTTTTTAAAATCGTGTCAATAATAAAGTAACATGTATGTACCTACTCTATAATTAACATACATGGTACTCTATTTTTCATTAATTTACAGATTATTACGTGTAAAACAACAAAAAAATCGGCCAATTTATGAACATTCGACCACTAAAACACAAAATCAAATATTTTTATTTCAGTAAAATTTAACAATATAAATTTAAAAACATAGTGGCATAATTAGGCATTGAAAAAAAAAGACTGTTCAAAAGCATAAAATCTAAAACGCCACTGTTCGAAAAAAGGTTGTGAAGCTCTGAATGTTTGTTTACAAAAAGTCTATCTTCTCGTGGCACCAACTATAATTTGACTTCTATTGTTCTCACTGACGTTGACACATTGTTTAATTAACAACAGGCAGCGATAGCCTACTGGAGGTACCAACGGACTGCTATGCAGAAGGTATCGGGTTCGAATCCACGGTATGCTAGAACGATGATGATGACATTGTTCAATTAACGATCTAGACATGATAACATTCCAATATCAGTTTATTTAGGAGATCGAAACTGTATTTTGAACAAATATAGTTAGAAGAATTGAGTCAAAATAAACTGTTAACTGGTGCAGAATAAGACTGCACAGTAGGTAGGTGGGCTTGTGTGTGTTAGGTACCTGCAATGCGAGCTCGTGGGGATCAGCTGAGCTGCGGCGGTTTGTAAGATAATATTCGATTCAAGTGTGCTTTTAATTGCATTGCATAGTACTTTTTAGGTAAATACCTATTACATTGGTATCATGCTAACGACGGCGCGTCCTAGCTTAAAAATAACCATAATTTTGCCCCCATTAAGAACCTCATACATGGGCTCTGTAAATTCATCGGTCGGTCACCCATCCATACTATGACCGTGATGTCAATTACTTTACCTTAACTTATGTAGTTTGTACGAAAATAAACCTGCGATAAAGGCTTTGCAAGCCAATCCCATGGTCACCCATCAAAGATCAAATGCGTCTAACTACTGTACCTGTTTATACTGTATATTGCCACTTGATTTTTGCAGCAAGGTATTATATCTAACGGTCCGTTTCTGTCAGTCTCGCCCAGCCCCTAGTTGACCGCGCTACTATACTAACCAGTAACCACTAGACTCCAGATGTCTCGACTAACACACTAGTTTAATACGTAATACATAAATAAAGTTAAGTACATCAACTTTTCATATTTATAAAAAAAAATACGTTGAGAAAAAAATAAGGATCAAGAAGCTTTAGCCGCGCTATAAACGTTTTGGAATGCAATATTTACGTAAAATGGCGGACGCGGACGCGAGCGACAGGTCCGACCTCTGAGAGCGCTCAGCGCTGAATGGCGGACGTAGCATCGCGCTTCGAGTTTTATAGGTCTTTTTTAAAAAATCATATTAATTACAAACGAAAAGTTTAGATTCCAATTTTTTTATATGACTTAAAATGAATCTTAAGGTTTGTAAATATGTATATATCTTTTTGATAATCACAGTAGTTTTTTAGATATAAATGCAAATTTGCGGGCTAAAATTAAGCAAAATGCACTGTTTTGTTCTCCAATTTTCTTGAAAATTATGAATGAAAGTACAATTTCTTTTTTAGGGACTCGCTAGTATAGCTTTTGCTCGTACAGTTTACATTTACAGAATTATAGAACGATAAGTTTTCATAGCACTAGCGACCATTAATGCTGGCCTAAACTACAGAAATTACGAAAATGACTTTTTTAAATTCATCCGTTTTAAAATATTTACTATGGTAACCCATATATTTTTCTCCAGCACTCTCTTGACAAAGAACTGAACTTTCATATTTTCTATATCTTTTCCATTAATTGTCATTTATCCGTAACGTAATAGAACAATAAAAACCCGCAAAATCGCCTCCGACGGATTAAACGCTCTTAAATTATAATGAATCTATAGATACTACAATCAAACCGATGTATTCTTAGTGGACACAAGCCTATTGACTTAGAAGTTTGGTGTAATAGTTAAAATGTTTACAACAGTGTGTTCTATTAAAATAACACAATTTATTGATTGGCCGGCAAAATAAAAATTAGCCCTATTTGGGTGATCTCCTTTAGGCGCTGCCATCGGCAAGTAGTAGTGAAAAAAGTTAAAATTTTACATACATACATACGTACGAAATGATACTCCTACACCCACAACGCTTATTTTCCGCCAACCAATAATAAACTCTAGTTTTCGTTATTATTTGTCGCTCAAATTGATATAATTACCTACCTTTCTAAGCTGTGACACCAGTGCATACTTCCTCGGCGTGATAAATAATTAGTATAATATTATTAGGTGTCCATTGTTACGTGTTTGTTAATAGTGTGGAAATCAATGATATTATTGGTGGAAATAGTCAATAGAATTATTGAATAGACGGAAATTCATTTTTTTTTGTTTTTGATAGCGCTAGTCTTAGGAACTAGCAGGCCAATTTCTAAGATTTATTTGCTTCTCTAGCCCATTTGTTGAGGAAGGTTATACCAAATAACATCACGCTACTACCCACGAGGGTGGGGCAGTAACCATAAATACCACTAAGTAGGTAACTGCGGATATTTGTATTTATTTAGGTAGGTAGGTACCTATAAAATTCGCTTGTATAGCTTTTAGGTACATCTCACATTTTATTTCCTTATATAGGTTCACAGAATAAAAGTGTGAATTATTGTATTAGGTAGGTACCCAATACAACAATAATACTATAAATCATCCACAATATACAACAAATCAATATTTTTCTAAAGTACTGTTACCTAACTATACTGTTGTTATCAAGTCGTTATCTTGTCCAATAATCAAAACGATATTTTTAAAACTATACTTCTTACTTATATACACTATTATTACTTACTAAAAATTTACAATACCTATTTACAAACTAAACCTAGATGTAATATATTTATCAATAAGTGATGATGACATTCGTAACTGACGATAAAATAATTCGTAATCCTGCGGTGCGCTCTGCAAACTAGCGATACGTCCTGTCTCCATTACATCCCGCTCGGGACTGAACGACGCCGGAGAGAGCGCGTCGGCAGTAGAAAATTACGTATTTTCGGTATTATATTTTTGTATATATTAAAATTCATAATGTGATTGCCGAGAACCATCCACTTTTAGATGACCTTTCTTTTGGTATACTTTTGAAAATTCTAATCCCAATACAACTCAAATGAAACGGGAAAAGTTGTTTAAACAGACCTATATTCGCGATTATTTTCTATCGTATCAAATGACAGTAATCGTGTTTCGAATGGCCAAAATATAAAGATCTAATGCTGTAGAATAACATATATTTTTTTCCGAATTTAAATCTCTGTTATTTACAAATAAAACGCGTTTGGCCACGCTAGATAACACTGTATTTTGGGAAATCCTCGCCTTAAGACACAATTGGGCAAGTTACATACATATAAATGTATAATATAGGTTTTTTTGACATCAGCTGAACATGATGCGTGATCATGCAATATTTCATTCTTCTTACCTTCTCTCTTCTGGTTCTTTCCCGGCGTTTATTTATCTCATTGTTTTTAAATTACATTACAGATTTTTTACTTTTCGTAACTGTTATTAAAAAAAATTTAACCACCTTCGGTTTTTTCTAATGTAGAAATTGTTATCAATGAAATTTCTGTGAGATATTCTAAGTAGCTTAACTGAAAAAAATCAGAGTAGTTGACTTAGACATCAAAAACACGAATCTGCACAGGGCAACCACAACCGCTTATTTACTAAAACAATCTGCCACACTACCACCTTAAAAGAAATCCGCAGAAGCCATTTTCTTAGCAAACTAATGTCTTGAATTTCAATTCCAAGATGGTGTTTGTACAAAAGTGTACAATTTCGAGATGATGTTTAGTGGAGAATATAATTGTGTAGCTGCACCTGTAGTGTAATGGTGCACGAACACTAACGTTTGACTTCAAGTAGCGTTGTTTTACGAAACAGATTGTATTGCTGCAACGATAATATTAGCCAGGTGCACCATACACACTGTCTAAAAGTTCGACAAGCTTCGAATAAAACAAGTTCAAAATAAAAGGTAAGAGGATACGCCGAAACTGTTGAGATTCTTTTGGAACTATTTTTATTACCGTTTGATCTTTTGGGATTTTGTTGAAAGAAATCCTATCCTAGCGGAGGAACTACTATAGTGATAAAAGTAAAGTTTAAACTAATTGTATGAGGGCTGAAAGGTTGCGTGGATCAAAGTATATGGAATTAAAATGTACGTCAAGATTATAAGAGAGAAAAAACGTTGCTGATTATGTAAAGAGTAGAATAATATAATCATGTAAATAAAATTGAATTATAGAAATGATGCTTTTACCAAAAAAGTATAACCTTATATATTGTTAATTGTGTGGCCTAGTTAGTAAAAAGGAAATTGTTGATCTAGTAACAAGCGGAAACTAATAATTTGATCACGGAGTGGAAATTCTCCACGTAATTCACACTAGAATGTTTAAACAGCGATCTGAACGAGTATGTTTCTAGGAAGCGCCGTAGTTCGGATATAACAGCTGAGCAATGATGTACGTCGGCTTGTGACGGAACTTGTCCCGTGACTTATGACTCGCTTTTGTTACTCGTACTGCGGACACACCATGGGATTAGTCAATACACGACTCATCACATTTCGACGGGTATCCGACGCTTTGATTGGCCAGCTTGGAGCTCTCCGCCAATCAGATCGCCGGACGAGAAAGATACTTTAGATGTGTTGTGAGTGCTTAACTCGTGGTAAGGCATGATCAAGCGACGTGGAAACGGTTACCTTTGTGGAAACGGTTATAATGCGCGTTCAAAGCCGATGATCGACTGTGTTATTGTTAAGCTGATACTGATTCTCATAACGCATTACTAGTTGGCTAGTAAATTATAATTATGTGTTATTTTCAACACTGTATTATGTTGATTGGCAGGTTTTGCAATATACTACTGAATTTGGTTTATAATTCATGTATAAGTCCAGAGTGATTTAAAAGCGAAAGCTGGTTCTCTTTTAGTTCTAAAAGACCGGCTAAGTGAATGTCAAACCACGCACTTCTTATTACCCAGGGATCTACGGATAATAGGACTCCAGAAAACCATACATATTAAAACTATAAAAAACGAAGTTTTGATGTTAAACTGCAGATCACAGAAAGGACCACAAACTTTTTGTTTAATTTGTATCTTGTGAAAATATTATTATATTGTAGCACGAAACGATAAAGTTAAGTTACTTTTACCAGAACTAACATTATTCTATTAGTTTTGTATAGTGCATTTTAATATCAATTCAGAGTAGCCTAGATGTACAAAGGTCGAATAAATAGGAAAATTATTTTAGTAACAGGAACTGTAAGCCCGTTACCAATTTACAGACGCCACTAATTCTCTAAAACTTCCAGAATTTTAAACTTCACAAAAATTGAAGTAATTAACAAAACTGAAAAAAATATATCTAGAATTTTAGGGATTTAAGGAAAAATATTTCCATTGCAATGATTTTATTATACTTCTATTATTTATTAGCAATTATTTTCCGACACAGCAAACTTACAGCTAAACATTCATCATTGATAAAAACATCGCTACAATCAACTGCAAGCAAGTAGCATTCTCGTAATTCTGGTGCCCCATCCGTCACTTAGCACGCAGCGTCTTACTTAACGTCCTAACTCGCATCTTCATTGTGCCTCCGAGCGCGCCGCGTGATCCGTCAATGTGTCAACTGAGATGCACCAGTACTTACGAAGGAGGAAACCTCCCTCCCCTTCCTCTTTAGTAGGAGGGAGAGGGAGAGAGATATTGTGCCAGGTGACTCTGCTTACAATAACGAGCGTGACCGCGTTTCTAGGTATTTACCTAAATACGAAACGCTTGCTGTAGGATTCGCTGTATTGGAGTTTTCTGCTTAGTGTTAGAAGTGATACGGATGTAAATATTCAAGAATCCTACACGGAAATAGACGACTTGCTTGTCAACAGCAAACTTGGTTTACTATTTTTGTTGAACTCCTTAGAATTGTTGTCATATGAAAGTTTGCTGAAATTGTAAACGTAGCATTTCTCTGAATTACATATATTGAAAACCGAACAAAAAAAACTGTCCAGGTTAGAAAAACTAACAAACAGAGATGTGGGAAGCAGAACTGCGGTATAAAAAGATAACAATAGATGTAGATAGTCATTTTCAGTATGGCTGTCGAAAACTTCTGTCAGTTGTATTAACAACTTAGTGTTGTGAATATTGTAATTTTAATGTAATACGAGATTTGAGCCCAATCGTCCTCAATGGTCCAGTCAAGGGCAGTCCAGTGAGTGAAGCCTCGTCGGATGGATCATCATTAAGACGAATAACAATAAAATGCAATTAAATTTCCTAAAAATATTGAAACACCCAACTGTTTTTATCATATTTCTACGCATCCTATCTTTTATTTTGTGAATTTGATGTCACATTATGATCTAACTAAATTAATGCAACCCCTCTTTCAAAGAAACGAACGATATAATCATACATACTTTGCCAATGTTAGATTCTAGATCTAAAAGAGGCAGCTAGTGACAAAAAGTCAAAACAAAATCTTTCAATTAACACGTGTAAACGAAACCCGTCAAGCCGTTATATACAACACCGTGATTTCTAAATAAACAAAAGGACTTCAAGAGTATATTATAGGGAAGGCCTTGGCAGTCTGTTATCTAAATTTTTTTAGATGAACAAAACGTGGTCCAATATTACGTGAAATTAAAATATAACTAAGTAGACATAAAGTCAAGAAGTTTAACAGTCGTCTCGTAGCACACTCGCGGTACGAAATGAAAGGCTTCTTATCTCAGCATAAAACACGAACTTATTTTACCTTGGATTCCTGGATAGGATTTTTTTGGCAAATCCTTTACATTTTTGAGAAACCTGTATAAAGTGTAGAGTTTTCAACTTTCTAAAGTGTGATGAATAAGATTACATTTGTCGCAATAAGCTAGTCATCATCATCATCAGCCTTTAACAGTCCACTGCTGGACTAGGCCTCTCCTTTGAAAGAAGGAATTGGCCTACTATACCACGCTGGCCAAACGGGTTGGTATAGGGTTTGTATCAAGTTTTCCTTCTCTTACAGTCCTGTTCTCTGCATAATATGCTCCCTCTGTCGCTCTTACGGCACCCATGGGATGATATGGGGTGGTGACATTCCGTATTCTTAATCCGTCACCACACGGACCATTACACATGACATTAAGCTAGTATTATATAATATACCCAGCTCTATATGTATTATATATACGATCCGATAAAAAGGATTTTACAGTTTTCTAAGAATTAAAATATATGTACAACTTTATACAATGTTAGTTCCTTGTTTTAAAATAAATAGCTGAAACATATTTTAAACTATGGACGGAAAATATAACGAAACTATTAAGGTCCTTTGCAGCTTGCTAAGAGTTATGGTATGAGTTAGTTTGCTTTACTAGGTAGCTAATTCTTGTAAGGATTGATTAAAGTTATTCAGGTATAGATATAATATCAGTACAAGTCATATCGTACCTAAGCCATTGATTACTCTGCACCCAATGACACACGTTGTGTGTGAAGTGTGTGAAAACACATTTTTTAAACCGCAATTAAAAGTACGCGCGTGCAATGCTCGAAATACCTACTTATCCATGGGTACATAGGGCACCTATAGAACATATTGGCGGGGTGAATGCATCGAATTTGTGCCTAATTAAAAAAATTGCATAGTGATTTTGAGCCTCAATATCTCCTGAACCAGTGATTTCCCAGATATGGTGCTGAAGTAAAAAATGATTGTAATGATTGGGACAATATGGGATTTTAGTTTTCGTTAAGAGCCTTTTTACATCCTTTATTATACCATTTTGCATACTCGTATTATTAATACGATTCATATTAATGAAAAGAACAATCTTTTTATCTGTGTCTTATAGCGAAAGTTATGCGTCTGTAAAAGATCATCAAACGCAAGTAAATGGTTCAAAATATAGAGCTATATTGTCTTAACTTATAGACTAACAATACAATATGTACGGAGGTTAGGTTAGCTACACACTACACGTCGAATGAGTACCTTATAGTCTTTGTTGGATAATGATGCGCTACGGCAGCGAACGTGATACCTTGACGGCCTTACTATTTCTTCATTTTTCTTCATCAAAATATTTATGTATGTTATTCAAACTTGTAAATGGATTGGTAAAAAAAAATATAATACGAATTTCAACTTTCATGGTCATTTACCTAAATGGGTTCTAAATTGCCTTTAAAACGGATCTGTACCACGAAACTTTTAGGGCTAAGGTCACTGATGTACCAAGATTAAATATGTCCATCCGTTGTCATGGTGCTTGCTCATCAGGTATTTGATACAAAGGTACGTAGCAAATATAAAAGAAAAAGCAATTCAAAACTAACTTTTATTCAATTATCTCTAAAATGTCACCGCAGCTCCATCAGAAGTGCTATACATCGATGGTTCGTATTGGACGAAATAATTGAGTATTATTGTGTTGTGAAGCTGAAAGTACAATGTGTGTATTGTGTGATGTTTGCGCCGCCACTCACTTGCGCCACATAATAGAGTTCGTTCTGCGTTGCGTGCGCTTAGAATGATACACTGTTGCCACGTTGGAAATAGATCGCGTGATGGATCTACTTTAAACCTTCTATCCATCTTTTTTATACGTTTGACGGATGTTTTTTTATCATTTGAATGCTAATTTACGTTTTTGTGTTAAGATTTGGACACGAAAGACTGCCTCAAAACGAAAAAGAAAAGATGATACAGTTTTGATGTCTACTAATGAATTGAGGTTTTAACTATCATGGATATAATATAAAGAATGGCGAGTAATTTCGGCAGAAAATAAGTCCAAATATGGCTTGTACCGATTTAAACAAGGACCAGATATTTTAATTTTATAACGAAACTTTAAATAACTTCGAATCGTTTTATTAAGAAATATTATTTTGATTTAAGTCAATCAGTTAGATATTGCTATTAAGAGACTTATAGTAGAAGATATAGAAAATCGTATTATCCTGTATTTTGTACTAATATCCTAAATAAATAATCGTTCAGAGAGCATACACATACTCACAGAGACAAGGAGAGTCTTGCTCTCCTATAAATCACTAAATCAAACTTTAAACGAAGCACACATTCTGTTGTTAAATTATCGCATGGTTTTAAATCACTAAGTAGTCTAGTTAAAGTACATGACACGCGCAAGCACGTAAGATAGCTCACCGACACAGCGCGCTGTCTATTCCTCACAAACAGAAGAGAAGACGTGAATGAATAAGCTCACAGCTTCAACTCAACAATGTAAAACTAAAACCTCTTTTAAACTGAACCGTTCATTTCCTCTAGCTGCCGACACGGTGGGTTGTATAGCTCACACAAAGTAGTACATTGTTAGACTGTGTTCTCAATAAAAATGTGAGAGCAGCCAAGCAAAAACGTATTTAAACGGTCATAGTCTAAGTCACGGACCTCTTCTCGCTATGAGGAGAATTAGGCTATAATGTACCAAGATGATGAAACGATGGTTGGCAGACTTCGCAACATAAGAAGGACTCTGATATAAGGAAGTTTCAAGCTCATATTGACTGTCGTTTAACTTCTAAGAATTGGGAAATCTCCTATCGCAGGCCAAGATGGTTCTCTGAGTCATCGGAGTAAGTAAATTTAATAAGTAAGGTGGACTTAGACGTGCAAGTTACCTTGCGATTTTACATTTGCCTCCCATTGAGAAAACAATAATAAACTATTTAAAAGTGCACAACTTCAAAATATTCCAATTCGAAAGCGGTGCGCGCTGTGCATTTGAACCCGAGACAATTTACTTAGCAGTCGATTAGTATGTTTAGTAGGCTACAGCTAATGCTATCCATCTCCGCATCCCGTCTCTTTAATTTATTACTTTGTTACTTTACCTCAGGTCAGATGATAGTACTGTTGGATATTTTTCTTTAGCACCGGTCATCTCGCGCATCTTTAAATGCTACGTACCCTTAAGCTCGGTCCACCGCAGAGTTCTACCGGCATTTGACAGCTCGCCTGAGTTCGCAAACGACAAACTGCATGCACCGCTCGCTCAATTGGAAAAAAATTGTCCATTGTCGATTAAGATTAGATTATTTAGAAAGTAGTTATTGAATTTAGTTAGTGGGATTAGTGGAAGTGTACATAATCAATGGTAAATGTAAAGCTAGATGTGGTGCAGCGTTTTAAATGCAACATTGTAGTGATTGGTTTTAGAAGGCTTTTTTAAATTGGCTGAACTTCAGTGAATATGTTTATATTCCGTAGCTTAGTTCAGATTAGAGTCGTCCTGATGCTTGCCTATCAGGTTGCAGTATAATTAATATTATCTTTTAACTTAATACAACTAATGATTTTTCACACCTTTAACCGTAGTTCAAAAACCGTAGTTAAAAGTTACCGAAATAACTCTCCGAATAGTCAGGCTGAAGTGGCAGTGGGCAGGGCACATAGCCAGAAGAACCGATGGCCGTTGAAGTACAAAGGTTCTGGAGTGGCGGCCACGCATAGGAGGTCGTAGCAGAGGTAGGCCTCCCGCAGGGTGGACTGACAATCTTGTTGGAGTCGCGGGCAGTGGATGGATGCGGGTGGCTCAGGATCGGTCAATGTGGAGAGCCTTGGGGGTCCAGCAGTAGACGTCTTTCGGCTGATATGATATATGATGAACCGTAGTTAAAGTCTTACAATTTTCGAAGTCCAGTGTTGGCCGAGTAATAAAATGTAAACTTAATGTTTCTCAGTGTTGCGTTTGTCAAATTACAGTTGTATCCGCATACTATCGGCCAGAATCGGTTTTGCAGCTTAAACAGTGGTCCTTTCTGCTGCGGAATTAAATACTGTTTTCCTACTACAGAAACGAGCTTTGAGTTATTCTTATCAGTAGCTGCTTACTAAACTTGTCGTTAGTTAAAATTGTGGTTTCTTTCTCAAGTGCATATGCACTTGAGAAAAAAATCTGTTGAAATATAAAGAAGAGATGGATTAAATAGACGACTAGCAAAAGCAGTTAGACTTACACCTCTGAGTCAGTTGTAAGCTAAATAATATACGATACACAATAATATCTAACATCTCCCCATACAGCGTAAACTACATGCCATCGTTTACCATCGACAATTATCTCCACAGCACCGGCACTAATGCTTACAAATATATAAATGACTAGACGATACTGGCTACGCATGAATTGAAAACTCAATCACCTCCTTAGGAATAATACTATCTCATAAAAAACAATTCTTGCTAAAAAACACTCGGTTCTTCTACCATAAAAAGTTGTGAGATCCATGTAATACCAAGTCGGATATTAATTTAACGTTTTAAATAAATAGACTGACTCGGCCATCCCTCTCACACTCCCTTACCAGTTCAAACAGATTTTACTAAATATTCCTTGCAACAAAGCGACTGTCTGTCAGATCTCCAAATCCAAAAGTATAGTGATATTCAAGGGTAGATAAGCGTCAGTTTATTCATAATATACTGACCGATAAGTCAGTGGTGCGCGCCCTGAATTCGTACCAGATGCATTCTGCATGACACTCTGTTGGTATCTCCACTAGGCCATATCCTCTTGCAGTACTCCATGGTATAACAGTCAAAATGTCGTATAGATGAAAGTATAAACAATTTAGATTGACATTATATATTCTTGGGTTTACGCTTATGTTTCACATAGATAATTGGGTTTAGAGTTAGTAACTTAGTGAAACCAATATAACGCGATAAAATCCGTAAATTGTAGTTTAATTTCTATTTAGATGGAGACAACCAACCTTTTTTGACAAGCTACTTAGTAGAAACTACGATCTTCAGAGCTCTAACCGTCTTATATCCACCACTATTTATAGGGAGTTATGTGTGTGCTGCCACGGCTCGCTCGGCCGCGCCTGTTTTTTCCTCTCCGTCGCCTGCATTGCGCGGCAGCTAAGCCACTGGCAGACATTGCATACTGCAATGTAATGTTGAGATTCTCTTTGCTAATTTTGTGTCATATGTGCAGTAAATAAGTTTAGTGTTCGTGGTTTCTAAGCTGCCCTCTCCGTGGCATTGTTATTGGCTTTTCTTCTAGTTGTCGCCGACTTTTGGTCTTTTCTACAATAAATTGGACAACACATTTCAATTACGTTCTGCCAATCGTTAAATCGTCCTGTGGGTACCCCACAGGCTTGCCTAGTGAGGGGCCAAATGCCATTGCGAAATTTGTTTATTTTCATTTGGTAATAAATGTATTTTTAATAACAACTACAAAACTGTACGTGCAAACGGTAACGTTGAATTGATATTTGACGTTATTATGAAATTATGTTAGACTAGAAGATGCTCGCAGCTCCGCTCACCCATTTTATTTTAGTTAACTGTTTCTGTTCTATCCCGTAAGAATTGTAAGAAATCCCAATTACAGTCCCCAAGGAACATACTTACCAAATTTCAGCTTCTTGCACCCAATGGTTACGGCTATGGATTGTCTGTCAGTCAGTAACGCAACAATTTGGTATACAGATAGTTATTTATTTGAAAAAGTTATTTTGGCAATAAGAGAAAATACCACTCAGACATGAGCCATCTATCTACGTAACGTACGTCATCCTCTTGTTTGTAAAAGCATCAAGAAAATAGATACGGCTCTATAATTTATACCCGTCAGTTTGGAAAAGCAACATGTCAGGCCAACGGGATTGACACGACTTCGTAGTAAACGAGCAACGTTCTAGAGTCGTTCTATCGAAAAAGAAAATAAAAGCTGCACTGCGTGTGACAGTATTTTATGGAACGAATTGAGGACGAGGGAATGCGATAGGACGCGATGCGGTTCGACGATTAGCGAGTGAGCGCAACCGCTGGTGACCGGTGACCGGGAGCGATCGGCCATGCTCACATGTAATCGTCAGTATACGCGCGTTATCGCAACCCATCGCGACTCGCTCCGACGGTAACTCTGTTATACCGTACATCGAAGGCTTTCGTACTCGCTTCCTGCCGCAGAGTAGTTTTTGATAAACTTCCGCAGCAAAACGAAGCTATTTTACTGTTAATATTCAACGTTTCGTTCCAAAGTAGACTAGCGGGTTATTATGGAGTGGGAACATCCGCTGCACGAACAACAAATTAACTCAAACATTGCACCACTTATATTATAGCTCGTACATTCTTGGAATCGTTACAGCGTTATACTTTAACTAGAGGATGCCCGCGGTTACACCCGCGTTTTTTAAGGCTACTGCTCCGCTCCCGTCGCTCACAGCGCAATCATATATATCATATAGCCTTCCTCGATAAATAGGCTATCTAACACTGCAATAATTTTTCAAATCGTACCAGTAGTTCCTGAGATTAGCGCGTTCAACTAAACAAACAAACAACCTCTTCAGCTTTATATATTAGTATAAGATATGATTCATGAAATGTAGTAAATATCGGCTAACAACAAAATCGTTTTTACGTAGTTATTTAATTTTCTTTGAAAATTCCAGTTATATTTTACAGAATTCCTCTAAATCCAGTTGGACTTATAAATTTAGCAGCAGTTTACTCCGAGTGAATGCATTTTGTATGAATCAAAGTATATTACACGGGAGCGCAGTAGATCCATTCATTCAGTTACTGAGTTATCTAACACTAGAGGATGCCCCCAGTTACACCTGCGTTATTTAAGGCTATTCCTCCGCTCTCGTCGCTCATAGCACGATGTTATATAGCCTATAGCCTTCTTCGATAAATAGGCTATATAACACTGAAATAATTTTTCAAATCGGACGAGTCGTTCCTGAGATTAGCGCGTTTAACCAAACAAACAAACTCTCCAGCTTTATATATTATAGTATAAGATATCTAAGATTGTGGCGCAGTCTTCAAATAAGTAAATAGTACTACTTATATAATGTTCTAGTTCAATTTAAAAGAAATTCTCGAATTGCACTGCGGCTCTCCACTGCTTCTTGCTATTTTAAAATATCAGATGTTTTTATCAATGTAATCTTTTGGGTTTTAACCATGGTTAACGTTATTTATTATTTTTCATCAGTGATCATAACCCTAGCCGAGTGGATATACCAACAGACTGCCATGCAGAGGGTATCGGGTTCGAATCCACGGCGCGCACCAATGACTTTTCGGAGTTATGTGCGTATTGAATTGTTAATTATCGCTTGTCCCGTGCCTCGGAGAGCACGTTAAGCCGTCGGTCCCGGTTGTCATGAAGATCTTTGACAATCTTTAGAGGGCGTCAGTACCTTCTATATAAAAACTGACACTAGTCTAAACCAAGGAATATCGCTATCCCTTCGGGTTGTGGAGGTCAGACAGGCAGTCGCTCCGTGGAAAAGCTAATATTCAGTCAAATCCGGTTAGACTAGAAAGCGGACCCCAGATTGAAACTGGGATAACGCCTTACTCTCTCTCCTTTCTCTTAAGAAAGGAGAGAGAGTGATCATAACCCTAACACAACCAAAATATCGGGATACTCGAAGCAAAGATACATATGTGAAAAAGACACAAACATATTCAGCAAGACAATTCAATAGTCATAAGACGGAACCATTCAACGGAAATATGTATACTTGACTAATGGTTACGTATTTAACCGCAATCAACTACGACTACAACGGCTATTACCACGTCAAATACATTTGGTATTCGCTTTTAAGCCATACATAAACTAAAAGATTAAAATGCTTCAGATAAAATTATCTGCCCACAATTCTTTAAATGTTATTGCTTTTGCTCACGTGTCTAAGTCGATAAATAACCCTTCTTCTAAATGTAAATGTAATATATTAATCTCCAAATCTGTCGAGTGAATAACGAATGTCTCTCTAGAATTGCGTTAATGCATTTCTTTCTGAATGATTTAAGGCAGCATGTGAAGTTTAACTTGCTGGGTTGTTCGATGTCACATGAACGACGAACGCGCATAAATAAAATAGATAAATTTGCGTCTTAGATGCTGATTCCAGCAGCAAAGAAAAATGTAACTTAATAGTTTAGAATATAATTGAAATTGCAGTGACAAAATATTACCTTATAAATGATGTCGAAGACTTTCGTAACTTTTCGAATGTAAATTTTATTTTCCTAGCCTCAAGGTCTGTTTTTCCTTTTTAGCAAGTAATCCTTGGCCGTACTGTGCTGTGTCGTCAATTATTGCAGCGTATCACTCTCGCCCTATGGAATACGCGGCATATCTGAGTATAGCTGGATCATAGGACAGTTATATAAAGAAGTGTGAATAACTTTATGGGAAGCTGATGGTGGATTAAGAAAGCATTTTAATAATGTGGATGACGTGGTAATTTTAAAGCTGTTCTAAATAAAAATAGCAGTGAGTCGTGCGTTCGCCGGCTGAAATTGTTCAAACTGTATGTGGTTCCTCCCTTGTACGTAGTACACTTTTATGAATTGATCGGAGTAATGTTAGCAAGCTGAACTAATCTATCGTATCATTCTTGACATTCTGTGATTAATGTCTGATAGATATGAGCGTTTAGCGGGCTCCTCCACTGGACGTGTCCGTAATAACGGTTGAATAAAACTTTCAAGTTTTTAGTAACATAACAAAACTGAAGAGTATCTTTGCACGTGCTATCGGGAAGTAGTAACTAGTGGTACTATTTTTTGTAGATAAGCAGGTATCTACAGACACTTAAGATCAAGTGACAGAGTCGAGGAGACTCGCAAAAAGAGTTTCCACTGCGACACTAAAAGGAAGCTTTCACGAAGCACTACTGGTGGTTTACAAATTTTCTCATAAGTTTTTTGCATTTCCTCTTCTTGGTGTGTCCACCATAATCACAACACCCACTTGCCCACAAGATAATTGTACCTGCAACGCCCCGTGGCGTCTTTATCGCACATCTAACACTTCGTTGTTTACACTCTACAACCGCCATTGGTCTTTCTGGACAAAGTTCCTGTTCAGTTCGAATCAGAAACTCTAAACATTTAAATTTATCTAAAACTTGTTGTGAGTATTTTAATTTATAGAAAAAATACTACTTTACTTACCAATAATAGTGCAATGGACTAAGTTTTCTAAACTAGACTCCGCCCGCGTGAATTGTACACCTTAACTTCTCATGAATCACCCTATCTACTGGTGAAAACCGTACAAAAAACCGTCGGGTAGTTAATAAGTTTATCGCGTCCATACAGAGAGACAGGGCGGAATGGGGTATAATTTATACCTAAAAAGTAAAGATAACGCGCACCAAAGTTCATCATCATCATCCTAGTCCCATCGTTATTTAGTTAGCTAGTTACATCCAAGGTTCGTTTTCACCTCGGTCTTTACAGATTTATTTTCATGGCAGGCTGTATAGATATTTCAATGCTTTTATAATGAGTTTTGTTGCGAGGTTTTTTTATATTCCTAGTACGCCAAAGATGGCCATAGCAGGCATTCAGTTCAAGTCTACATTTTTTTTTATAAAAAATATGATTACATTAATCTACTACGTTTCTATAAAATAGTTAAATTTACACATACAGTATAAATGATATTCTAATGTAGAAATTACCGCAGTGCATTGTAGTAGCATATACATATGATTGAGCTCCCACGTCGACGCTTGGTTAGTACTGGGAACTCTGCTCCGCGTCAAATGTTTACCAACAGTTTGATTTCTTGCTAATAATTACATGTGTTACAGTTATTGTGAAAATAATTAACCATGATTTAATTAAAATTGATAACAAAAGATATTAATTACCTTAAGTGGAGAACTTTTTGTGCCCAAAATTATACAGTAAATGATTTATTATTATTAACGGTATAAAATAGCATTTTGTATAAAACGCATTGAAATGTTAAACGGCCTTCCTGTGTAAAAATACTAAAAATGCTATCGAATACAAAAATAGTTGTCCAAATCGAGCTAGTATTTGCAGATAGAGAACAAACTCTTCAGCTTTATAATATTAGTATAAATAAATTGCTGTATAATATGGCAATTTATTGTGTATGTATATATGTATTTTTATCTACATTAAGCCATATAATTAAACAAGCAGTTGTTTATTTTGTCTATACCATCATATAACAATTAATTTTCAATGTGTCAATAATATGCCGTTCCACCGTCAAGATCTCCCTGGAATAATAGCCGCCCCAAAATACGTGCATACAAAATTTCCTGCACAATAAATAATTAGTGTCGCTAGTTAAGAAGTGATGTTACGACACTGACTCAGAGCTGATGGTTGCACAACTTTCAAACTTGTGCAGTCTATCACGCACCGCCATGCGCCAACACAAAATATATCCAGAAGTAGTAGTATATCCATTCGGTGCAGTAGCACTGAGCGATTTTAATTCTTTTATTCAAATAAACACACACTCACACTTACATAGACAGCTATTTGTCTTATTTAGCATAATATTTCTTGATCATCATTTCAACTTAAAGACGTGCACTGCTGGACATAGGCCTCCTTAAAGGCTAACTTTTCTGACGTTCACCATAACGGCGCGGTTTTTCAGGTACAGCAAGTGCGTTGATAATCAACTGTTGGCTTTTAAATTGATGTCATAACATACATTATGAGACGTACCCATTCAATTGGTTAAAATTAAATACGAAGTTTATCGCTGGGCTGGAGCGGTGCAATTATGAATTCTGCATAATGTGCCACGACCTTGAAACGGTCGACGATTACTGTCCGTGAGCCTGTGTTTTTGCCCTTTGTAGAAATACGATTTTCTGCATATTATTATTTAGTGGCGAAACCGAACGGTACGTGGCTCATTCCAAATAACATAATTATCTCGTCATTTCGGATGTTCCCTGTCTCTTTGCTGGCGCACTTTGATACTTAGTTAGTTCTATTTCAGTAACTACCGTGCCCCGGGCTCAACTGCACCAGATGAAGATGGTTTATGTTTGTATTGGGTGACTTTATCGCGATGTGCTGTTTACCTTTTACTTTAGATTAGATGCGTGTTGTGTTGGTGAAGAGGGCTGATTGTATTGTCACTTTCAACAGATGTTTGCATGCTTGAGGTAAAAATAAAGGAGTTATTATATGAACACTTCTTTGGGACTTCAAAATTAAGTAACGAATTTTTTTTTTATAATTCGATATATGTATTTATGATTTCTTTATGAAAGAGATATAAGTATTTTTTACATTCGTATTAAGAAAATAAGAATGAGTTCATGCAAGTTACATAATTTTAGCACCAACGCACATAAAGAAATAAATATTTTCTTTATTCTATTCAAGATTTAAGTAAGTGTAAGTCTGGGCGATAATAATGTCTTACATAAATTTTCATTGATTTGAATATCTTGTCAATTTTTATTATTAAGTACATTTACTGAAACTTGTTTAACTTGTTGTCACTTGACAGATTAAATAAAATAAAAAAAATATCCCCTTTGATTTTTGTTCCCACTTTTAAGAAATTGATGCCAACTTTGTTCTATACATATAAATTCTTCAAGAATATGATTATTATTTGCTTTATTTCTATCTATTTTCTCATCTCAGAGTAACGTTATAGCGTTTGTTAGCCTGGATTTGAAACATACAGGAGAATTTATTTATCAATGTAAAATATTTTAGCGAGTGAATGATTTTTTTATCACTCGGGAAGTACGAGAGGTATGACAGACAATAGGTATGTGAAATACTCACGAAAGCAATTTGGCTTTCGTGTTTATGCCATAGTGATTCCAATCCGAGATCCGTGATTCTGAATGTTGATACCCGTCTACAGATTTGAAAAATCTGTCAGCATAAGTCGAAAGGAAATTATAGAAAAGTATTTGCAATACCCAGAACGCTGGCTTATTTGGCAGCATCTTTTTAAGTACTTTGCAGCTAGACAAGTATTTTTAGTAAAAATAAAGAAGTTAATTATATGAACACTTCTTTGGGACTTCAAAATTAAGTAACGAAATTTTTTTTTATAATTCGATATATGTATTTATGATTTTTTATGAAAGAGATATAAGTATTTTTTTACATTCGTATTAAGAAAATAAGAATGAGTTCATGCAAGTTACATAATTTTAGCACCAACGAGCACATAAAGAAATAAATATTTTCTTTATTCTATTCAAGATTTAAGTAAGTGTAAGTCTGGGCGATAATAATGTCTTACATAAATTTTCATTCATTTGAATATCTGGTCAATTTTTATTATTAAGTACATTTACTGAAACTTGTTTAACTTGTTGTCACTTGACTGATTAAATAAAATAAAAAAAAATTCCCGTTTGATTTTTGTTCCCACTTTTAAGAAATTGATGCCAACTTTGTTCTATACACATAAATTCTTCAAGAATATGATTATTATTTGCTTTATTTCTATCTATTTTCTCATCTCAGACTAACGTTATAGCGTTTGTTAGTCTGGATTTGAAACATACAGGAGAATTTATTTATCAATGTAAAATACTTTAGCGAGTGAATGATTTTTTTTATCACTCGGGAAGTACGAGACGTATGACAGACAATAGGTATGTGAAATACTCACGAAAGCAATTTGGCTTTCGTGTTTATGCCATAGTGATTCCAATCCGAGATCCGTGATTCTGAATGTTGATACCCGTCTACAAATTTGAAAAACCTGTCAGCATAAGTCGAAAGGAAATTGTAGAAAAGTATTTGCAATACCCAGAACGCTGGCTTATTTGGCAGCATCTTTTTAAGTACTTTGCAGCTAGACAAGTATTTTTACACCTCAATTAGGCACTAGTTTATCAGACGAAAAGAAGCACAACGAAGAATCCAACAAAGGGATTAGAAAGTTTATTAGATAGAAAGACATTCCTATGTGAAAGCAGCACTAGATTCTAGTGAATTCTTAATTATGTTAACACATTTCTTTTACATTTTTCTTCACAAAGTCTTTGTACACACCTTAAAAAACACAAAACCCTCGAAGCGAAAACCTTCCTCACTCAGTTACCCTCAGTAAACACAATATGGTGAAGCATTTAATCCAGTTGTTTAAATCTTTGGAGAACTTTGGAGAATGATGGTATGGTAGGTAATAATGATATTCTTGACTCCAGGATTCAGAATAATTTATTCGTATTACATTGCTGTTTATATACAAAATTTCCAAATAATCATAGCCAATCGTAATACAGATAAATAGAAATGTAAAAATGTTCAAAACAATCAACCAATTAATTTAGAGTACAATCGGCCAATAATATTTGAGTTGAGTTTACGTAAGTAATCCGCCAGGTGGTTCATACGTCGCGCGAGCGTTTTCCTGCGCAAACGGGAACATACTTAAACTGGTGGCATAAGCACGGCGGCTCATTTGCCGGTCGTTCGTCGGGCGAAGATGTCGTGCGTTCGCGCGTCAGCTGGCACAGCGGGCGTCGACGTAATAATATATGCAGAGCGAAGATTTCTTGAAGTCGTCAGCGTGTGTACCTTCGAGTTCGCAACAGAACTCTTCTTGTTTCTATTTAACGATGCAAAAGTCTATAAAACTGTTCTTTTCAGAACAACAACAAAAGTCCTTGAACAGTCCTTGTCAGGACTATTATCACTGTTTCTATTTAAGCACTTAAGTCCTTTTCAGGGCTGTGTGTATCCATATTTCTATTTACATATCACAAAAGTCACTGTAGGCACTGCTAAGTATAGGATAGCTACAGTACTCCTCTTCAAGCGAAGCGTACCGGCAGCTTGATGGTGCGACCGGAACGTGTTGTTTTGATGTCCGTTTGCAGCGGCGGCGTCGGCGTCGTAGAGTTCGCCGGCGCAGGTACTTGTTGTTTGGTAAGGTTATAATGCGGTAAGGTAACTTCGGTATCCTTGGTAACGGTAAGGTTATTGGTTTTCTGGGTAATGGTAATGTTGCTTGAAGGTAATGTGTTGTTATGGTTTGCTGGTACATTATCACTATCTTCTAATACGACGTAAGCAGGTTTCAGTCGATCGATTGAAATGTTTGCTTGTCGGTCCGGTAATTGTACACAATACACCTTGTCTGTTCGGTTTAAAACCTTGTAGGGTCCTTCGTAGGGTGTCTGTAGTGGCTTACAAACTGAATCTACTCGAACGAACACGTGACTGCAATTGAGTAGGTCTTTATGCACGAAAATATTTCTATTATTATTATGATGCTCGGTGAATGCTTGAGGTTTGTTGCTATGAATGATTTTACGTAGCTTCTCGACGTAGATATAATCCATAGCTGTAGGTGTGTATGCGCTTGATGTGAAAATGACTCCTGAAAGGCGTAAAATGCATCCGTAAGTTAATTCAGCGGGACTCACACCGGTGTCAGTGCGCAGGGCGGCGCGTAATCCCAATAAGATTGTAGGTATTTCGTCGATCCACGAGCGCGTGTCGGTGAGCTTTGCGCGTAATGCATTTTTGAGTGAGCGATGCCAACGTTCGATGATTCCGTTGCTTTGCGGGTGGTAAGGAGTAGTTCATTTTTTCTTGATACCCATTAGTTTCATGAGGTTTTGAAATAGTTGGCTCTCGAACTGTCGACCTTGATCTGATTTTAGTGTAGCCGGGTATCCGAAGCGAGATATCCAATGTTGATAGACGATGTTCGCTATTTGATCAGCTGTTATTTCCTCTGTAGGTACGGCCTCAGGCCATCTCGTAAAACGGCCAATCATAGTTACGAGATATCGATGACCTTGAACAGTTGTAGGTAGCGGTCCAACGATGTCTATGTGTACGTGTTGAAAACGATCGGTTGGCGGGAAAGATGCGATGCTTGAATGGGTGTGACGATGTATCTTGCTTTTCTGACATTGAATACAGGTTCGCGTCCAGCGGCTGATATCTGCATTCATTGAAGGCCAGAAGTATTTCTGTGTTGTGAGCTTGCGAGTTGTACGGGTACCAGGATGACTTATGTTGTGAACATTGTTGAAAACTTCTTTTCTGTATGGCTCGGGGATGTATGGGCGAATATGTGACGTAGATGTTTCGCAATATAGTTCGATGTCAGTATTAGGTATTGTTATTTTCTTGAGCGCGAGGTGATCGTCGCGTAGTAGTTGTTGTATAGTGCTGTCTCTTTCTTGCGCTGTTGCTATGTCGTTGTAGTTGATAGCGGACGGGCAAGTTATGGTTGCTATGCGACTGAGGGCGTCTACGACGATATTTTGTTTACCGCTTACGTGCCTTATATCGGTGGAGAAAGCGGAAATGAATAATAATTGCCTCGTTTGCTTCGGTGTCTCGGTGGTGGAGTTGATCTTGCTCATTGCGAATGTTAGCGGCTTGTGATCAGTGAATATAATGAGATGACGTCCTTCGAAAATTTTTCGGAAATGTTTGATGGCCATGTAAATAGCTAGTAATTCTCGATCGTAGGTAGAATACTTCAGTTGCGCGTCGTTGAATTTCTTAGAGAAGTATCCGAGCGGCTGCCATGTTTCGTTTGCGTATTGTTGAATTACGGCACCGGCTGATGTGTCCGATGCGTCACAGAATAGCGCGAGTGTTGCGTGGTGAGATGGATGAGCCAGTAAAGCTGCGGTGATGATGCTTCCTTTACATTGTTCAAAGGCTTGTGTTGCTTCGTCGGACAATGTGATTGCAGTTTTATCTCGTTTCTTCACGTTGTGTAGGTATGAATTCAGTGGTGCTTGTAGTGAGGCGGCGTTGGGAATGCGATCGCGGTAGAAATTTAACATTCCTAGGAATCTCCGTAGTTCTGCTATTGTCTTGGGTTTGGGGTAATCAGTGATAGCTTTGATCTTCTGTTCGGGAGGCTTGATACCATCTTTTGATATATGATAACCGAGGAACTGAACTTCAGACTTGCCTAGGTTGCATTTAGCGGGGTTGATGGTGATACCATGTTCTTCTAATCTCTTCAGGACGGTGTGGAGGTGTTCTCGATGGTGGGTCTCGTGTTCCGAAGCGATTAGTATATCATCTATGAATGGATATACAAAATCTAGTCCTCGCAGTACTTCGTGAATGTAACGTTGAAACGTTTGTCCTGCGTTCTTCAAACCGGGACACATTCGCGGGAATTCAAATAAACCCATTGGTGTGATAATAGCGGTTTTCTCGATGTCCTCTTCTCTTATGCTCAGTTGTTGGTAGGCTCGGTTGAGGTCTATTGTTGAGAAGATAGTCTTGCCTGAGAGATGATGTGTGAAATCTTTGACGCGTAGAACGGGATAGCGATCGGGTTTTGTGATAGCGTTGAGTCGCCGATAGTCTCCGCAGACTCGAATATCTCCATTCTTCTTCGGGACGATGTGAAGCGGTGATGACCATGGACTCTTGCTTGGCCTGCATAACCCTTGTTCAATCATATTTTCAAACTCTTTCTTCACGATTTCATATCGGTGCGGTGGTATGGGGCGAGCGCGGCTATGTATTGGTGGGCCTTCTGTTTCAATGTAGTGTTGCACGTTGATAGAAGGGCTTAAATGCATTGAAGAAAGACGTGTGATGCCGGGCTATTGCGCCAAAATGTCGTGATACGACTCATCAATCTTCTGTTTTTCAAATCGACGATAAGTTGGTGATGTTTGAGAAAATCAGCGCCGAGTATAGGTCTTGAAACGTCGGCGACAATGAACTTCCATTTGTACGGGCGTCGTAGGTTGAAGTCGAGCGTTTATGTTTTTTCACCGTACGTAGCTATAGTTATGTTGTTAGCCGCATATAGTTGGAACGATAGTGGCGTTGCGACTTGTCCTTTCTTTCTAGGTAGTACGGATATGTTCGCACCCGTGTCGACCAGAAAAGATATGTTGGAGTTACGATCTGTTATGTATAGGCGGTGTGAGTTTTCGTGAACGCCAGAATCCGCCTCCGCTAACGTTCGGCCTAGTTTTCCGACTTCTTATTGAATGTGAAAGGTGACGTGCAGCGTCGAGCTTGTTCTTTGAAACGTCGATGATAATAGCAGAAAGGTGATGGTGATGAGTCTCGACTGCGTTGTTGCGATGGACTTCGGTTGTAAGACGGGTAGCGGTTGCGGCGGTAATCGTTGTATTGGCTGTGTGGTGATCTTGATTTCAATTCGGCTATTTCTAATTATAACTTGCGTAGTTCGGTGACAAGGAATTGTAGGTCAGCCGTTTGAGTTGGTGGTGATGTTGGTGAGGTTGTCGTTTGGACGGCTGAGATGTGAGGTGCAGCTGGTGGCGTCTGTTCAATCATTTTGTCGGCGAGTAGCGCTAACTCCTCTAACAATGTCTTGGTTGCGAAGGTTTCGCTGACGGCAAGCACAGAACGTATGTGTGGTGGAAGGTGGTTGGTCCACATGAGTCGCAGCGTACTGTCTGGAACTTTGTTGGCAGCGATGTTTCTCATACGCCGGAGTAGTTGGGTCGGCTTCTGGTCGCCGAGTTCCATCTCTGACAGCAGATTTTGGAACTGGCGGCTGTCAGACTCCTCATAGGCAGATATGAGACGTTCTTTAATCGCCTTGTACTGGTCTTGCTCTGGTGGGTTGTATGGAATGTCGGTGATCTGCTCGATGTCTTGGCATTCCAGCTGTGCGATTACCATCTCAGCGAGCTGGGCTTGGCTTTTCTTCAGGTCGTTGGTGGCGGCTTCGAAGCTGATAAACCACAGACGTGGTCGATCACGCCAGAATGGTGGGATACGCATAGTTAGCGATATGCCACCAATTTCAGTGACGGGACAGAATTTTCTTGCTGTTGTGACATGTTGAGAGTTGTGGAGCAGGGATTCGTCGACTATGCTGGTACTATGGTTGAATGAAGAATATTGCGGTTTTTCGGTGGCTTGATGGGCAGAGCTGTGTCGTTCTTGATTTGTACTTTTTCTTCTTGTGTTCCGGAGAGGGTCACCACTTTGGAGAACTTTGGAGAATGATGGTATGGTAGGTAATAATGATATTCTTGACTCCAGGATTCAGAATAATTTACTCATATTACATTGCTGTTTATATACAAAATTTCCAAATAATCATAGCCAATCGTAATACAAATAGATAGAAATGTAAAAATGTTCAAAACAATCAACCAATTAATTTAGAGTACAATCGGCCAATAATATTTGAGTTGAGTTTACGTAAGTAATCCGCCAGGTGGTTCATACGTCGCGCGAGCGTTTTCCCGCGCAAACGGGAACATACTTATACTGGTGGCATAAGCGCGGCGGCTCATTTGCCGGTCGTTCGTCGGGCGAAGATGTCGTGCGTTCGCGCGTCAGCTGGCACAGCGGGCGTCGACGTAATAATATTTGCAGAGCGAAGATTTCTTGAAGTCGTCAACGTGTGTACCTTCGAGTTCGCAAGAGAACTCTTCTTGTTTCTATTTAACGTTGAAAAAGTCTATAAAACTGTTCTTTTCAGAACAACAACAAAAGTCCTTGAACACTCCTTGTCAGGACCATTATCACTGTTTCTATTTAAGCA
Organism: Euclidia mi; assembly: GCA_944739405.2. Taxonomy (NCBI): domain Eukaryota; kingdom Metazoa; phylum Arthropoda; class Insecta; order Lepidoptera; family Erebidae; genus Euclidia; species Euclidia mi. The sequence goes on along the minus strand of OX123185.2, from coordinate 106,981,096 downwards.
CTTAAGTCTTTTTCAGGGCTGTGTGTATCCATGTTTCTATTTACATATCACAAAAGTCACTGTAGGCACTGCTAAGTATAGGATAGCTACAAATCTATAACAGAGTGGTTAGACTAATCAAACATTATTAAATGCAAGGTAATTATTAGTTTATGCGGCGCTAATAAACTGTAGCTGGGGATAATCAGTATTAATCTCTTAATAACATGAAACTATAACTAGAGCTATCGCTAGGGACGCCGCGAATTATCTTTGTATTGTAAATATACTTAAGAGCTTTGAATAACCCATTTGGTTTGGAACTTGCGGCTTGGAAACTGATCATGGTGTAAAAACTATGAGAGATTATGGCAATATTTTATGGTTTTCAGTCGCCTTATTATTTATAAAGCTTACTTTGCCACTTAAATGTATTACCCTCTACTTGTCACGATGTTTCGACATTAAGCTGAACTCCTATCAAAACTTATCCCAAGACAAAACAGTTCAAGACATTTCACTCTTTCCATATTTTTAATAAATGCTGCAATGGTGTTTACACATCACCTCCATATTTCAATAAAACAAACAAACTCAACATTTCATGTAAACATAATGTTCACTGCACGGTTGGCGTAGTGGTTTAAGCGGCCGCCTCAATGCTTGACACCACGCCGAGTGTTGTGGGTTCCATTCCCACACGAGACAACACTTTGTGTGATCCATAAATTGTAGTTTCGAGTCTGGGTGTTCATTGTGTCCGTTGGTTGTATGTTTGTAAAGTCCCCCGCGACACAGGATTTAGTCCTAGTGCGGGAGTTGTCTTTGAAAAAAAAAAGAAAAATCATTTATTATTACCTATAATAGCCTGCAAAAAACAAAAACGTTTAAAATCACGTATTTTGTGTTAAACCAGTTATACGCTCAATACAAAAACTAATAATTTGAACAGAAATTTAGCTCTGTTGTTTAGTGTGAATTATATATGCCATTTAATTTTAGTTGTGAATGAAAAGCTGCGCTCAAATTGTGATGAAATTATGAAATATTGAATAGAAGCCGCAAGCATAATGTTGTATTAAAATATTTTTAAAAGCGTGTTATTTTTGTTTACCTGTTTTTAATATACGTACAATGCATACATAGAATTGTGTTCACAATAGCCCAGCAGTGGTTGGCGTTTGATGGACAACTGAAAGGGCCCGTGTATGAATCCAGGGCTGATAATGCATTGTAGTCAACCCTCAACCCACTAACTGAACGTTATCTGGGTCGGAGTCACGATAAATAAGTACTTATTTAAGATGAAGTCGAATAATTATAGGCGAAGGGAAGATGGAAGGTGCAAATGAGTGGTAAGTTGAAATTGACGGAATGAAAAAGTATTCAATTTAGTTTGAATGTTCATTTTTTCCTGTTCGATTAACGTCTTGTTTATATTTGGTGTTGGAAGTTTATAAGGTAAACTGTATCCGACCGTTATTGGTAAAAGTATGTTGTCTAAAACTTCACGCCCATTAAGACTTGAAACGTTGGGCAATAAGTATCATGGCAAACCAAAACAATGTTGGGTTTTGACAGTCTTGTGTTTTTCATAGTCGTGTTAATTAAGTAATACTCGTGTTGCCATAATTAGGTACTCGATCATTCCTGGTTATAAAACTGTTTAAAAGCAATAAAGTTATTTAAGTTTTATAGTGCATCCTCGGAAACTGACATCTTTTTCAGATGTATATATGTATACTACTGGAACTTATTTTATAACGTATTTATTGGCTTTTATTTCGATTTGAAAATGCCAAGATTATAGTCCATCTGACCTTATTCGTCCCATGTCTGGATAAATCAATGAGAAAGAATACGTTAATCAGTTGTCTGATTCAGATAGAGTACTAACTCTTTTACTTGCTCGATCAGATTCTGATGGCTGTGCCTCAGAATATTATTATAAAACTCAACCAATAATAAGAAGAATACGATGCTCTATTTACAGACCCACATGCCACATTAATCGGCTACAATACTTTCTTACATATGACTATTTCTTCTTTCCATTCCTAAGGGACTCTACCTTTGTCACATGTGCCAGACAAGCTCATTTTCTTTGGGCACATTTTCTTTTATACTTTGACACTCTACAATACTGGTACATGCTATGTGAATTTTCTACCGACGGCTGTCACTCACTTGATTGGCATATCTTTTGATATAGCAACACATAAACAACGTGTATGAAGGCTATATTTATTTTTAGATAAGTAGTGTGACAATTGAAATGTCTTTTAAGTCGTTATTATTTCTCAAATACTACAGGAAATAAAATAATTCCTCCGTGGTCCAGTGGATAACGTATGCGACTACTGATCGGAGGTTCCGGGTTCGATTCCCGGGTCGCTCAAAAGTGTTGCTGGGTTTTTCCGAATTTACAATAGCAGCACGGAGACTGGTGATGTGCCCGGTAACTGCAATAGGCTCGCCCCCTATTACGTGGGACCTAAAGAATCGTTGCAAAATATGGGTGTAATATTACGCGTCTGCCTACTCCTTTGGAGATACAGGTGTGTGAGTCTATAAATAAAAAAAATATATACAGGTATAAAAAAGGAAATATGAACGGAATAAGTAAGTACCTAAATATATATCATTACAATATTTTATTCATTTGTCATCAGTAAGAATCGGATGAATTAAAAAAAAATGTGCCGACGTAGCTGCGTGTATGCTGTAGTACTTAAAAAGATCACAGTTCGTTCTTAAATTTAACTATAACAATAGTAAATACGCAATCTAATAGTGCTGAACGAAAACTGTTCGATTCATTATAGATATTTTTCAAAGCTTGAGCGGCTAATATATAAACACCACGCCGTGGACTTATTATTAAACAATTAACAACAGGAAATCAATCTTAACATAACAAGTATAAAGTTGATAATTGACTGATTCGTAACCTTGTAGTTGAACTAACCATTTAACAGGGAAAACATGCACTTTCAAGAGTAGCTTAAGATCTATTTAATGAAGAACCACTCTAATTTAAGGTGAGTGAGGCTACCAAATACGTAACTTATTATGTTGATAGCACATTAATATCGAAAATACACTGATTCGATGATTTTATTGTTTGTTTTGATGTTTTCCCTAATTGATTAACTAGCAGTATATTGCAATAAGAACACGCATGCATAACTACTATTTTAATTGAATAACTTATTATGATTACGTCACTTAGAATTAATTTTAACTTGATTGAGTTCCTTGGGACATGTGTTGTTTACTTTTTATAACTGGATACTTCTTATAATTACATATATTTGTTCTTTATAGCGTGGGAGGCAAACGAGCAAACGTATCGCCCGATCAAAAGCGATTTCTGCCGCCTATTGACACTGTCAACCCCAGAGGAGTCACAAGTGTGTTGCCGACTTTAAAGGGAACAAAAAGGAAGCAGGATGGAGCAGAATGAGGGAGGGCAGGAGCGGAAGAGGGTAGTACTTCTCCAGTCAAGCCGACCCATTCATGCTGTAAGTGTCTAATTGTTTACAAATTTTCCAGAAACTAGAAATCCCATTGCAATAATTGTTTTATCTGTTAGTGAAGCACCTTAAAACTTAGTTCGTGGAGTAAGTTCCATCAAAAATGTACATAAACTAGCTTAAAATACACATGCTACTCTTAGTTGATTTACACAAATGTAATTTTGTTACATTGGCCTTGTTTTACAAACCCCTCTTTTCCTTAATACAGTTTAAATATAAATTCGTAGAACTATAATTCCCGAATTCCTTAAAGGAAAACTGGATTTTTCACAAAGTCCAACGTAATAATTCGCTAGAAATATAATTAAGTGGATCTTCGTGTTCAGGTTTTATATTAATAAGTAAATTTATTGAAGACCCTAGATATCCAGGTCGCCGGGTTTTCATTCACGCAATATTAAGGTTCATTGAACTGTGATGTAGGTAACACTTTCGTGTGATGTCTAAGGCCCCCTACGCACTTGCATTTTTCAGCATAGGCGTTCGATGAACGTGCGCGTGGCGCAGACGCAACGCGAGCTAGAGAAAATGTTGCGAAAATGATTGTGTGTAGGGGTTCTAATATCAATAGAAGATAGATTCACACATCTAGTTTATGGAAGAAAAGTATTTCATAATTATTCAATCTAGGCAAAACAACATCTGATAATACTATGATGATCGCGCAGATATAGATGAAGATTGTTAAAAATACTGTCTTATTCTAGAAAACATGATATTTGTTTAGTATAATTAGACTTTAAAACTAAGATTACGAAAAAAGCCATTAGAGGGCCGACACACTTTTTCCAACTCATAATAAGTTTCCTTAAAAAAAGGTCCTTTGCCGTAGAAACATTGAATCGAACGTCCGTAATGAGTCAGCGCGTTTGTCGGTCCCCTGGGTTCTCCGTCAAAAGCCAATTTACACAGAACTTAAGTAACAGTAGTTTTTTGCTCAAGCAATCATTAATTTCGCTATTAACTTGGTCAAGTTTCAAGAGGCGCGATCAAACTTCTGCTAACTAACTTAGTGGTATGGGCATTTGCACATTAGTCTTCAGTTTGTAGCTGATAAACCGTCTTAAAGCATATTAATCAACTCAATATGAAGCTTTAATAATCGACCATGGCCCTTGCAAGTCGGCCGAAACATCGGTAAATCATAGGGATTACCTTATGTTAGTTCATTTTCACGATTAAGATCGTAAAGTATTATTGTATGAAGCTATTAGTAATATGAGGTCTCGGGTTCGATTCCAGGGTCGGGCAAAGTGTTATTGGGTTTTTCCGTTCGGAAATTCTCAGTAGCAGCACGGAGTCTGGTAATGTGCCCGGTACGGCGATAGGCTCGCCCCCTATTACGTGGGACTAAAATAAATCTGGCTAAAAGTGGGTGTAGCAATATACCTCTGCCTACCTCTTCGGGGATATAGGCGTGAGACTATGTATGTATTAGTAATATAAAAATGAGCACAACATTGTGTCATTGCACAACTTCGCTTGTTACAAAAACTAATTCTAAGATTCAGGACTGATCCAGAAACTAATTTGGCTTTAGAAACTGACTTGTATAATTGCTTACCGAAACTGCCTTTATCTCCACACAGCATAGCATCTGCGACAGACCTTTTGCCTGGTTGTATAACAGCCTAATTATTCATTATAGGTTAATTTAAAGCACCTACATTTATCATCGTGAACTAAATGCAAAGCTTCACGTCGTTTATTGAGCCACATTAATCATTCACATCATTTGTTACCGAAGTCCTTGACTGTGCCATGCTCATTAATATGATCAAATTGTAACGTATACCCACTGAACATATGGTTACTGAAGCATTAGAAATTACATTGTTTACTTTCAGGTGAAAAAGAGAGCAATGAAAAATACGGGCAAAAAATAATATCACATTACTTACGTAACACACTGGTCTACGCCATTGTACGGTTTATGAAAGACTAGCTTCTGCACGCGGTTTCGTCAGAGGTAGAGTCGAGGGATGGTAAACAGGATAAAAGACAGCCCATATGCTATTCTGTTGTTTATGCTATGATATTGCAAAGTTTCTTTATAATCCTTTCTGTAGGTTTTGTGTGAAATGGTAATAAACATCCATACATCGATCCATCTTTCTTCACAAATTTTCACGTAAGATTGACACGCAATTAATTTCGTTGAAGCATCTGTCACGCAATTTTTAAGAATGAAGATAAAGGCTTCTTATGTATATATTATATTGCTAATATCTATTTATCCGACATAAAATATCGAGAGTAGAATAAAAATGTTCTCGCCGATAAATCTATAAAGATGAACCAAGAGCCATCAACACAAACTACCAAGCAGATAAAGAACCGTTTATAAGCGATAAAGTAAAGACTGTCCATTCCAAGTCTCACAGTCACCATCACCTTTAATCGACAGTGACAAAGTAGACATTTCACTTTGTATTTCATATTTCCATCGTAAAATAATTTAGTCATCCAGCGTCCCGTGAGAGACGATGTCAAATAAACTTCCCTCTATATTTTTTGCTTTCGGACGTCCGTCCGATGGGAGACAGATAATAATGAGATATAATTATATTCTGCAGACGTTAGTATATCAGGGTTTGAATACGAAAACTTGGTCTCTCAGGACGAATGGACATGTCTGTAATAGTTAGTTGGAAGTATGGTCGGTATGTCGATATTCGTGGGAATGAGAATATTAAAGAAACGAATATTGGATGGAATAGCCGCCGGCTGCGTGTTATCTCGGTTTCCCCAAAGAGATGAGCCTAGGGTTTCATACGGAATATAGAATCGATGTTGTCGTCTACACGATTGTCGTTCTAGATACGGTCTAATAAAACACATATTGACTCCTTGAGGGAATGCGTATCTTTTTATAGAAACTGTTTTTGTGGACGACGACGATAATAGGCTTGTGTCCACTAAGAATAAATCGGTTTGATTGTAGTATCTATAGATTCATTATGATTTTAAGATGTCAATAAAGTTTATTATTTATTTTAAAAACGTAAGATTAATGTTATTTTTAGGATTCAAAAACTAAAATAATGTATTTTTTATTCTTGTGACAGTGAACACTAATCAGAGAGCATTACGTCAAACAGTACGTCCTTCTTTTTTGTTATATTTTCGAAGCTATACCTTACACCTTAGACTATATTTACTTTATATATACCTAAGTCCAAGAAAATTCAAATATAGTTACAAAGAGTATACAAATACTACATAATCATCGCCACTCGAGTCGTTTTGAATACGGACGTGTTACTGAGTGTTTATTAAAACTATTAAAAAAAAAGTGGTATAAAATGAACTTTGCTTAACAAAACTTATATCAGTGCATTGACAATCAAAAACTGAACAAAACTGTGCATAAACAATAACTGTGTGTGGATAAATAGCAAAGTTATTATCAAAAAACTGTGCAAAAAGTTGTTAACGTGCAAATAAATGACATTGAAAGACAATAGCGAAGGTCAAGAACCAAAGTACAAATCAAAACATCGCTACAACAAATCATAGAATCATATCATCAAATTCGCTTAGATACGATAGTTCAAGCGTAGCCCATACGTAGAACGCTCTACCTTAAGCAGTCATCGTCCTGAGGCGAAAGTTCGAATCTGAGTCTGGGCTTACGTATTCTTTTTGTGCTTATTTTTTGTTTTTACGATACTTAGCAAGTTCGATCCCGAGTTATTATTACAAATTTTTTACTGGATTTTTAACCTAAATTGTATTTACAAAATATTCAATATGAAATGCCACGGTTGTTTGAAGAACTATAACAAAGACACAAATTTTATAGCATGTTCCTTGGTAAATTGCCAGAAAAACTTCTGTTCACTATGCATTAGCCCATCATCGCTCTCTACTGAAAAGCTAAAAACGTGGAAACGCCCCGATTGTTGCGCCTCACATAAAAAAGGTGGCGACAATAGCTCTACACCAATACGCTCAGCGTCAGACAACGTCACCAAAAGAAAAAACGTGGACGTCGAATCGAACACAAATTCTGAGATGAGGGAGCTGATTGAAGAAGTTCGTATACTAACTCAGGAAATATCCTCCCTGAAACAGAACCTCGCAGATGCAGTAACCTCACTTACAAACTGCCAATCTAGACTGGAGGAACTGGGAGCAACTGTGGCCGCACATGATAAACAAATCAACCGACTTGAATGTCGTGACCAAGAAGTGAAAACACTAGAGTCAAAAGTGTCGGAATTACAACAGGAACTCAATACACAAGCTCAACGGCAACTGAGAAATGAATTAGAGATAGCTGGCATCCCCGAACTTGCGAACGAAAATCTGCACCACATTGCACTCTTGGCTGCGAGGAAAGTAGGTGTCGATCTGAATGATAGCGATATTGATTGGGTGGCTAGAGCCGGCCCTCGTGTCAAATCTGCACTAAACGCTGAGCATAACACCAAGTTCCCGCGACCAGTAGTAGTGCGTCTAATACGAAGAAATAAAAGGGACCAGATACTCAAAGCCTCAAAATCGACGAAGAACATCACCAGCGCTGACGTTGATGTGACCGGTACCGCGGTTAAAATATACTACAATGAACGTCTTACCAAGCAAAATAGGATGCTTTTTCGCGAAACAAGAGCCAAATCTAAGGAGCAAGATTATGCCTACTGCTGGTGCACCCAAGGCGTTATATATGTTAGGCAACGTGAAGGTAAGCCTGCCCTGCCGGTACGCACACATGACGATCTTTTTCGTATATTTGGCAACTCTCAAAGCGACTGAAACCTCATTTCCAGATTCTGCTCACGGTTTGTATGCTCAGTTTGTTAATAAATTCACTTATACCTTTTTTAAATATTTTTGTAAATTCATGCACATAATAAAACACTTTATACTTATTTATTTATTTTGCATGTTACTCAATTATTATTTATTTATTGAAGCATTATATCAGTATTTATTTTATACTTTAGGAAATATTGAATCATTACGCGTTTTCTTGGATATATGTAGTTATAAATCTACTTTTTTATATTTAGTAACATCGTGCAAAAAGAGGTCCCTGTTTTACATATTTGCATATCATAAATTTAAACAAAAATATTGCCTTGAAGCTTTGTTACATGATCGATACCTGATATGCAAAGTATTGTTATGTATTAGACATAGTGTGACACTTAATATAGTAGTTGTGTACCTTGGGTATCTCTTTTTAGTATATAACAAGAAATACTCATGATTGATAATACTATAGTTGATGAAATTGATTCTATTGCTATAAACTGTCACACAATAGAAGCGCCTGAAAAATGTGGAATAGCAATTACGTCCGCTTACAATTTTAGATTGTTAACGCTTAACATTCGAAGCCTTAATAAAAATTTTGACAATTTAGTAATCACTCTGCAAAGAATTGATA